>JAIUCT010000007.1:22324129-22389606 GCA_021307375.1 Tetraneura akinire | reverse complement strand
GATGATTTTCGCTCAAAATCTTATATCCGAATGTACCTACTCGTAATGATTTATCATTGCATTCAAATTTTAATAAAACTCAACACTATACTCTTTAAACATGTATGTGTATGATGTTCCATAGCCATAAAAAATATAGGTAATAGATGTATAATACTATAAATACTATAATGTAGTTAATCGGGTGATTAGTTTCATGACATAATTAATGTATTAATAAAACAAATATTGAGAAGTAATAATAATAATCCATGCAAATATTATTGATTATCTATTAAGTGATATTACCATAAAAAGTAATCAGTCCTATAAAGACTAAAAAAATCGAGGTAGTAAATTTAAATAATTTAATTTTCATTAATTTAACTAAATATTTTGTAAATATTTTTATAAACTATACTACTTGTACTATTGTTGTAGCTGTTGTAGGAACATTATATTATAATAATATACGAGTATGATAGGTATATGTCTGACGTTATTTATTTCAATTGTACATTAGTATCTCTCATAGTAATATTATGTATAGTTGATATATTATATACTTAGATAATATGAATAACCATGGTTCAATATTAGAATGTGCCCCACAAGGCCATAATTATTATGTTAATGAAAGTCAAAGGATGGTAAAGTTATGAAGTAACTAGACTTCTATCTTAAGGAATACATAAAACAGTTAATTAATTTAAAATTTTACTAGGTACAAAAATTCTATAAAAATGTAATATTTCAAATAATAATAGTCTATTATTAAAATAATTATATTATGTATTTAATACTTATAAAGTTATAATACTATCCAAATAAACAAAGACAAACACTATTCTCATTTAATTTAAAATCTGTCAATATATATCTTTAATACTCGTATTATTATTTACTTTAAATATAATATAATGTTTTTCTTAATTATGTAAAAAAATAATAAAAAATAATATATTTCTTATTATATATCATATTTAAATTTTTAATATATAATATTTGTCTTTTAATTTTACATTATAAATTTAATGTCTTCTAAAATAAATATCAAATTTTGAGGAGTCTTTTAAAATATCTGAGGTAATTTTCATTATTAGCATATACCAAGGCACACCCGACACACCCTGTATTTCCGCCTATGATGTAGAATTGCATAACGTATAGATCTTAAAATAGTTTGAGCGCTTGACTGATCATTAATCTTTTTGAACTCCTCTGGTATACTGACAATGCGTTCGCATTTACCAAATACCTATGTTATTAAAATTTCTCTACGATATTATTTAAATTTTATCTAACATGCGTAATATAATTATTACTTATTACATTCTAAATATTAAATATAGAATATAATTATCTACTCATCTGTAATGAAATTGTATAGCTATATATATATTATTATTGAAATTATTTTATACATTTTTTACGTACTTTATACGTACTATTTTGTACGTTTTGGAATTTCGATTCAAACAATAACGTATAAGTTAAAAAAACACATTATATACTCGTATTTTTGATAATAGAATAATTTTAATATGTGAATGCTCCAAAACAAAAACCGCATTCGGGCATTAGTGAGTATTTCTTAATTTACGTACGATCATAAATCATAATGAATCGTTTAAAATTTAATTAATATTCTGATAATATAATGAATATTGTATTAAAGAATTTTGTTTAATATCTGGAATCTTAAATTTTTTGATATTATATTCTAAAAAACCATGTTTAAAATTTCAATTTATGTTTTTATGCCCACACCACGTTAAAAAAAAATTATCACCCTACAACTGTACCTACTATAAATAATTATTTATTTATCTCCTTGATTTCACATTCGATATTTGATGATTATGTTATACCTTATACCTACTATTGAAAAAAATATTGGATAATTGGATAACTATAAATATATTGTACATTATATAGGATCCTATAATTTAGTTTTATCAACAAAGTTTAATATAATTGATAAATAATACAGTAAAGTCTATATTCTGAAAAATGCAAAATTACTCTAATAATATATTATATTAGGTATATAGTTTTAAATTTTAATACCTACTTAATAATTTAGTTCCCAAATGGTTGAATTTGTTCTTGGATATATTATTTTGATCTTCTAAAAACATTTTAAACCTTTTTTGTTGTGGGAACATTTTGATCCTTTTCTAAAAAAAATTCTGATTTAGGTAGGATCAAAATATTTTGTAAAAAGAGAGAATTATTTTAAGCTAGAAGAGGTGTGAATAACTTCTTCAGATCGTAAAAACATGAAAAGCTACAAATTAGTACCCTGAAAACGAGTCAATGTCGTAGCATTTAAAAAAAAAAAATTTCGAATTTACTGTCACATATCAATATTATTATTAATATTTCTAAGTTGTTATATAAAGAGATAAGTATTACTTTTATGTTTTATGTCATATTAATTAGTAAAATATAGAAATAACAATAATTTTTTATGCTATACGATAGGAATATCTCCGCAAAGGAAATAGTTTAAAATGTTTAATAATTGGATTAAAAAAGTTATCAAGGATAACTTAAGGATTTGTTTGAGGATATTTTGATCCGATTTAGATCAGTAATTTATTTACGGATTAGTACGTACTTAATTATGATCATAATATCTCATTCTCGATAAGAAGTGATATTAATTTTAATTGATATAAATATATATGACAATATTGTTGCTGTTTGCGGAATTATCCATGAAAGTTTTAATCAATTATATAGGTATTTATTTATTACAAATTGACAAGAGGTGATAACTGGTTAATAATTATGAATTTTGGAAGTTCTAAATAACATACAAACTTATTCAGACTGCAGTGTTAATGAAATAATTGGTATTTTTTATATTACATAATGCTGTAAAGGATAACTGATAACTTTCAATGTCATAGCGGTGTTTTTATTTTTTTTTTTATGTATCTCAATATTTTATTATTATACATTTATACATATTATAAAGCTGTAAGCTATTAATAAGTTTAGAATCAGTTATATATATATATATTATACTATTATAGGAATAATAATTAAGGTTTACTATTAAAAATATAAAAACACAATGTGAAAATTATGAAAATTTGATATTTTTATCATGGATTCATGAGTAACAGCGCCTAACAATAGTATGAATTGTATGAAAAAATTTAAATGTTTTATTCAATCGTGGTGATGTAAATGTAAAAAAACTATGTATATAAGCAGGTATTGAGGTTTAAAATGTCATTGTAATGCGCTGAATTTTCATGGGAAAAAAACAAAAATATATTTTAAAACTTTTAGTGTACCTATTATATGGTTTCTATAATTTATTATAAATCATCGTGATAATTTTTATTTTAATAGTTTAATTTATTAATATTCCATTAATATAGTAAAAGTATTAGCAGTAGCAGTAGAAAATAAAAAAAAAAATGCTCGTATTGTGTGAAATATACATAAAAAGATATCAGTCACGATTATTTTATACACATTTTGGGTAATGAAAAAAATAGTAAATTTATTTGTATAGATAAGATAATATATAATAATAAATAATAATATTATAATTATTATTATAATAATTCCCTTTTTTCCTTTTCCAGAAATATCATAACTACATCACTGAGTGTGTTTTCGAAATTGCATAATGTAAAACATAATATAATAATAATATAAATCACAAACGACAATGTAATATCGGTTTAGCTTATAATAAGGTATAATAAACGACTGCGGCAGTATAAACTTGTCATTTATTTTAGATTGAAAATCAAAGCATTGACTCGAGTTATGTGTATAATCGAAATTATTGTATGCGATTCAAAATTTAATTTAGACGATAGATTATTTAATTTTATAGTTTCATTTTGGCTTAAGGGATATTGCAGGAGATTCAAACCCTTTCGGAAACGTTCACAGCAAGATAAACTATAAAATCAGCCTCTCGAATATTTTATCAAGCTATATATACCTACCTATATTATAACATTATAACATACTATTCGTATCCATATTATAAATATTAAATTTAGGAATTTACATGGTGTATTTAAGACGTAGTGCCTATCCAAATACCACGAAGAAGCCCGAAAAAAGAATAGAAAAAATATATATGAAATTCTGAAGAAGAAAAATGGTTATATTATACTTATTTACCGTTATAATACAAGATCATATTATAATATTATTACTATTGAGAAACAATGTGAGGAGACAGCAGGAAAGATAATTATTAAAGAAAACGGGACAATGAAAAACAAGATATGATGATTAAAATCGCCGATTTATAATAATTCTTCATGACGGGGAGTGATGGGGACAAGGGACAACAATAAGCGAAGAGTTATGATCGGAGATGGAAGACTACCACGCGGTTCTATATTATATAAGTCCGCAGAAGGAAATAATGAAAATCCTACTGTATCCTAGTGAAGTAGTGACGACGGAGTTTATATGCTGATAAGGGATGGAGCGGGGTTACGTAAGGATAAATCGAAATTATTATATTGTCATTGTTATTTTACACCGCAATATTTCCATCGATTTTAATATTATTTTTATTTATTTTTTTTATAACGCTTATACCGTGTGCGCGTATCGCGTGATCTATTCGCACGTGTCATATTACGTAAAATAATAAAATATGGATCTGTTGCATCCTGAGGTCAATATATGTTATTTTGCAGCTAACTGGTTATTTACAAAATCTGCCTCAGCGTATTATATTATTATAATTATTATTATAATTATTATTATTATTATTATTATAATTATTATTATTATTATTATTATTATTATTATTATAATTATTATTATTATGTCCTCGTATCCGCCATGTCGCACGTTATAATGACGATGGCGCGTATTACATTATAATATATATTATTATTATGTGTCCTGCCGCGCCGCCCGCGGAGTACCCGTCGTCCGCCAGGCGAGACGCGCAGACCGACCGAGCCGCGGTGCTCGTCCGCAGTCGCACGTGCAGTAAAGCGCCGGTCGTTCAACAAGTAGAAACTTCCGCGCGATCCCTCGGCTGCCGCCGTCCGACCGGGGAACGATATTTTAATAATAATAATAATAATATCATTATTATTGTTTGGCGCGGTTGATAACGTCATCATAAAATTATATTTAGGTACCGTGGTCGCGGTTTTATACAGTATAATATTATTATATATACCTACGTGAGTATAGTGGATTTCGTTTGAGCGGTAAACACGGCGCGGTAATAGATAATATAGTATTAATATAATAATATTATAATAACATTATTATAAAATAATATTTTATATAATAAGATATTATTTAGGCATTTAAGTGTATAATATTATAATATACGTATAATAATATTATTTATACTGCGGTAGCGGTATTATAATACGCGCGATGCGTACGCCGCGGACCACGTCACCGGTAACGACGCTGCCGTTGCGATCGTATTCATCTCCAGTGCAGCAGTTATCGCCGTCGTTATCGTTCGCGGAGGGATCGTCCCGAATGAAATAATAAATATTTTCGTAATAATATCATCGTTTTATTTTATTTTATTTTATTTTTTGTTCGCGTATCGCAATAATACTTGACGGCCGAATCGCGTATTTTATGTTTTAATCGTTTCGCGTCGTTGTTTCAAATAAATAGTTTTCGTTGTCGCGTTAATCGAAATCAATGGCAGCTACCGAATGGATCACAGCAATCGACAAAAGGTACGGTACTTTTATTATCTATTAATATATTAATTATTTTACGTTCCATGAATATACGATTATTATTATTCCAACGATCTTACGCTTATATTTGATAAAAAATCAATTCATTCTAATAAAAATAATCAGTTTTTTTTTTTTTTAAAGAATTAAGCCAAATATTTAATGATAATATCAATAATTTAAATACCTTATAATAACGTGCTTCAAATTCAAGAATAATTAATTTATATTCGTGTTACACGCGAGTACCTACCTACAGCATAAAATGTTTAAGTAAACTTTATAATGTATAATGTCTAAACCAAAAGTCGTAAATGTAACACGCTCTATCGGTAGGTATTAAAGTTTTAAAAATCACTTTTTACTATATAATATATTTTATATTACAAATTTCAATTCTTATTAATTGTCTTGTGTTCGTTAACGTTTTAGTTTTGTTTTCTTATAACTGAGTAGATATTTTAAACTCGTTTGATTTTTTAAATAAGAGTATAATACAATTAAGGTGAACAATTTAATTATTTATTAAATTTTTTTATTTTTCATGAATAGAGTTTATTCTCTTTATAAGAAAAATGACGAATATAATTATTATATCCATAAAATTATATATTTTGTAAATTTAATTTTAAAATTTGATCACAGAAAGATAAAATTATGAAATATTTTAAATAAAAATTACAATTTTGAATTACATATACGTAGAAAAAAAGAAATGTTGATACTAGTGTGGAAGGGAAACAGTTCTAAACTCTTAAGAGGATAGTGTTGAATTTTAATTAAAATTTGAATACAATGATAAATCATTATATTCGGAAATACGATTTTGGGCGAAGTTCATCTACAGATAATTAAGTTTGATTAAAATTTTTACATTTATCAGTCTCTACGTTCAATATATACCCATAAAACCCGTAAATTAGTCATCTAATTAACCAAATCTCACAATACTTCGCTGTTCACTCAGAATCGTTTTTAGAATGTAATGATTTATCATTAAAAAAAAAAAAAAAAAATCGTTAATGTAATATTCACAATTATTTGGAACTCAGTTACATAATATGTATTGGAGATTAAATAAAATTTTTTGATCATTTTATTCAATATTATTGTAAAATATTAAATCCGTATAAATATTTTGAATGTCAATTTTCCTAAAATTTAAATTTTCAATAACCATAAAAAATTGATATTTAAGATTTTTTCTAATATTTCTGAACTACGGTTAACCAATGTAAATATGTTTCAATCAAATTTTCAAATTTTTTTTTTTTTTTAACCAATATTGATTCTTAAATTTTCGATTACACTAAAAATGTTTAAATGTCAACTTTAAACATTTATAAAAAAAAATTGAGACTTGGAATTTTCTAATATTTTGGTATCATAATGTTAAGTAATATGTGAGGATATTTCAATAAAATTTTCACACCTTAAAACACAAAATTGTCAATTTATCAAATATTATAATATAGAAAAGCTTCGTTTAAAATGTAATAATGAATATAATAATGTTAATTTTATTGTGTGTTTAATTTATGTGTACGCCAATTTTTATGAAATTCATTACGTATATTTTTATGTTTATACTTCAACTGGGTTCTTATTAATTTTATTGTTTTTTTTTTTTATTTTTAATAAATAGTAGTAATATTATACTTTTAATATAATTAAATTTTATTTAGGTTCTGTATTAATATGATTAATATGCCATTTATTATTAGTAAATTATTAGTTACCTGTGCATCTGAATGAAATGAAGTATGAATAACTTTATGTACATATTTTAATTATATTTATTTATAAGAAAATGTATAATTTCTGTAACTTAATTTGTTAAATACTTTTTTCTTTGAGAAATTATTAATTTAATATTTTTTATATTCGTAATTTACATCTGTATATCACTTTAATTGTAATTTAGTATGAAATTAATATCTATTATTTAATATAATAATAATGTTTCATTATAAAGCAACGTAAATTTATTTATAAGGTAAATTATAAAGGTAACATTTTATTAAATATACAATTTATTATTTATTACTTTCTTTTATTAAAGCTTTATATTAAGTTATAATTATAAAATTATTATGTTTACAAAATTTGTTGCATTTAAAATTAAAAAGACGATCTGATACTGCTGTAAGTGGGATACAGGTGTAGAATTATAAATAATAAAACGTTTTTATTTACAATTTTTGTAATTTAATTATATATATATATATATTATAGCTTAATTTATTTAAAAAGGAGGAGTTCGCATTTTATAAAGAATAATATATTGTATTAAACAAATTAAGATTAAAATAGTATTTTTATCTGCTTTTTTAGTTAGAATTAATTTATTAATTTACTATTAAGTAAGTCTGATAATAGGATTTAAAATAAATTTACAATCCACAAAACCATAAACAGTAAAGGCTCTTTTAATAGTCGGTAGCAAATATCTAATTAAAAACTTGTGTTTAATGCAGGGGCAACCTTATTTTTTTCCAGTTGGGAGGGGAGCGAATCTATTTAATTTTAATAATTAGATACATATAAAATAGGTATATAGTATATTAAATATTTTGTATGCATTATCTTCTTTCCATTCAAAACTAAGATGGTTCAACAATCAAAACAAATATATTAATAGGTAGATAATACCACAGATATACAATTTAATAATTTTTTTTATTTTAAAAGTTGTTTTGGGGGACGATGACGAGAACCCTTCGCCCCTCCCTCGAGGACTCCACTGGTTTAATGTTGTTAAAATGCTACATATTGTATTTAGCTAATGAATATTGATCATAATATTTATTATAGGAAAATGTTTCCATACAATTATCTATTTAAAATATCTAAGGTAAAATAATTATAATACTCTAATTAAGTGTAATGTTGGTTAAAAGTTCTTATATGAGAATGTTTTTCCGTGATCGAAGTTTAGATTGGAATCTGATGAATAATTTAATTACTTAATACGCTTGTCTGAAGTTTGTATTTTAAGGTTATCGTGTAAGTTAGAGTTTGCAATAAATCAGCCATCGTGGTGTTAAGGATATACAAGACGAAATCCAAAATATTGGAAGGTTTAAATTAAGAAAATACTTTAATAACAATTTAATGTCATCAATTATCTACATATTATTATAATAAATTTCTTTTAAATTAAATTTATTCCATATGACATATATTATTAATTTTATTAAGAATTAATTTTTAGAAAAGTAATAAATTATATTATTGAATAAAGATAGTATTTTAGAAAAATAGTTAGGTACATGACTATATTAATTATAATCAATTTCATTGTGACAAAAATGGTGAAATACGACATTGATGATGTTAGTCTGTCAATGGATTATTCATTGCTTTCAAAATAATAATTTTGAGCAAAGTTCAGTACACTGATACTGATGATGAATTAATAATTAAATTGTTGACATATTATAATAACAATTAACATGTAACCTTATAAATATTTAAAAATTATAATAAAAGTGTGTTTACAAATTTACAATTGTACGCTTTCATTTTCAATTCGATTTGTGCTTCAACATTCAATATTCCACTTGCATAATCACATGCCTTCGTTGAATGTTTCAAACGCATGCGTTTTTCTGTTTACAATACGTCGTCATCAGGTATTCAAATTTGTATGAGTTAGTTGGACATGGACATAACATAAATTAATGTATGATGATTCATATTCCAGTATTTCTCAATAAAACATGTCTTCTGATTTTGATCTTTGGCCATTTGGAATTTTCGTAGATATTTATTATCAATTATTATAATAAAAAATATGTAATATTTATTATTATTTATAATAATAAAACATTCAAGTTTCTGTGACTTGGATTTCTTAAATTATCATGAAATAAAATATAAAATCAATATTATAGTTCTCCAAATTTTATCGTTTATTTGCATTTTTCAATAATTTTTTCTATCTTATAAGAAAATAATTGAGAAATTAAAAAATAACTTAATAAAGTACTAACTAAATTCAATTTATTATCGAAAGCTTATTCTATTTGTGGTAAAAGGACCACTTTAAATATTAAAAAAAAAGTTTTCATAAATTAAAAAAAAGTCATAATTCAAATGTATACTTCGGTTTGATTAAAATCTTAAAAAATAACTTGATAATATTATTCCAAAAATCTCATTAATCATGTAAACATATGATTCTATCTTATAAATAACCTCTTAAATGATTAATAAGAAAATAATAGACTTCAGGAATAATTATTATTCAATCATATCAACGTAAATAATACAGGTATTTGTATCTAAATACTATGATAGAGTATGGTTACTATTTAAGTCACATATAGCTATTATACTATTGTAAATATATGTACTCGTATGTATACATTATAATAAATCCCATTATAAATAAATAATATATCAATAAGGGTGGCAGAAAGGGCGGATTAGATAGCGGGAGAGGAGAAGAAGGTTTCTCATAATTCTAATGAGTTCATATTTTATGAGGTAAATAATAATAATAATATATTATACTCGTATTTATTGATTTTGCATTGTTATTAATGAGATTATAATAGGAATTTATTCATAAGAATAATTCAATTTTAATTGATTAACCTATAATTAGCTATTAAGTTGTACTCAATACGGTTCCAGAAGTAAAAAAAATAAATATTTTTTAAATATATTTTATTTTTGACTAATATACTTTTTATTACAATGATATTGTAAGCATAATAACAAAAACCTATTTAACGTATAATACATTCATAAAAAAAATTAATAATCATGAAATAACTTAAAAATTTAAATGCTGAATTTTAAATTCTTTCGTTTCTAAGAGTAATTTTAATATTTTAAATAATTTTTTGCATTTAATAAGAATAATATAATTGGCATATTGATTATTTTAAGATAAAAATTACTATCATAAATTAATTTTGAATATTTTTTTGTTATATACGTGTTACATTAATTATAACACGAAGTTAATGTATTAATAAATACATGTATCTATTGTTGAAAAAGTATATTAACTAAGTTAATTAAATATTGAACACCATTTTATATATTTATAGAATAATATATAAATCGAGAAAATCGTTCTAAATTAAATAAACAAAAACTTTTAAAAAAGGTATATAATTTGATTAAAATTTGTAGGTATATATATAATATAATATTAGTGCTTAGGTTAAATTTACAAATTTGTTCATTTTATATAATTCGCTTTTTTTTCATTTTATTAAATTATTATCTATGATTAAGTTTACATATTTCCATAACGAAATATTATAATAATAATATATAATAATAATATATAGTAATAATAAATAATAATAATATAATTTATTAGTGGGGTTTTTATTATTCATATTGAAAATCGTGACCAGATCAATATTGTAGTAGATAAGTTCTTATTTTATTTATACATCTATGAATATAAATATCATATTATCTGCACAAATATATTTTTATATATTATTTTTAATTTCTATGAAAATTTAGTTATTTATGACATCTATAGGTATAGGAGAATATTAAAGTTAATTATAGTATTAAAAGTAAGTCTATGATAAATATATATTTTATTGTTTATTGAATTCAATAATTTCAATAATAATTAAAAACTCTTATATTAATTAATGTATTACCATCTTATTAATATTACAATATATATTGGATTTAAAGTAAATTAAAGTAAAACGATTTTTTTGTATAGCAGTATAGGTATTGCATATAGTTGTCATTAATATATATTATGATATCATATAAAGAATATTTAATTAAATTTATTGAATATCAAAAATAGAAATAGTAGATAGGAAGAAAGAAAGTTATAATATTATATAATATTTATTTAAAGGTATTAGTGTTAAATAACTCACTGTAATTTCACCCATTTCAGTACTTAATTTGCTAAATATTACTTTATCCGGTAAAGCGAGGTTAACGTAAAATTCGTATTTAACATAAATTTATATCATTTTTACGTATTTTTGTAAAATACTTTTTTTATTTTATTAAAGTACTTACTACTTATCAAAAACTTACATAATAAAGTCGAATACAATAATAAATATACGATGCTCAATCGGGAAACAATCAATAAGTTAGAAAAAATAACGTTGACATAATAAAACCCAGGGATTTTGATTCTTAGAAATTTAATACATTTACATATTATGTTGAATTTGGTTCGGCCTATAGGTTAAATTTTCTATTTTGATTTATTTGTTACTATTTTACACATATGTATATCTAACCTAATATAACTAACTTACTTATTATATATTATATTGGAAGGTGGGTAATTTAATAGAAACTATTAAAAGTTCATTGATTTGATCATAATTTATTATTATAGCTGCAATATTTTATGAATGTATATTACATTACTTTATTAAGTCCTAGTTAGTATATTATATTAATACGAGGTATTGGTATATAATATTATATTATACTTACCTACATACAATTTATTTACAAAATATAATAAATAACTATTTTAATAAACATTTCAAAAACTACTAGGCAGTACCCTTACAATTTTATAACATACACTCAGAAAAAAACTGATCTGTGTTCCAATGAATATAGTTAATTAATTTAATGATTAGTAATTTTCTTAAAATTAATGTAAATGGGTATTAAAATAAATATAATGCCATTGAAATAATTATTAATTCATTAAACTAGTGTCTTTGGTTCTATGTAAGAGTCATAAATATAAAGAATAATAATTAATAAAAATAAAGATTTGCATTTAATAATTTTTGAAAACATTTTACTTGATTTTATGATATTTAATAAAAGCGTCATAGAAATAATTATAAAATGTATTAAAAATGAAGGAATTTTTTGGAATATAAATTATGACTATATCTACTTAATTTAATGTTAAATATTATGATATTGATGTTCATTATCATTATTTTAATAACACGGTCAATGATGAGAAAAAATAATATTGCTATTTTTACCATAGATTGACCGATTACCATAATATTGTTTTTTACCATAATGTGTATGTGCTTTTCGCTATTTATTACTCTATGCCTCTATGGCTTTTTTTAAATCTGACGTTGATCGTGAATTCGTGACGTTTGTGTTTAATATTATTTTTTTTTGTCGGTATTTAAATAATTCAAAAGTTTTATGTTTGATGTTAAATAAAAATAAACTATCAAGTAGGTACATATCATATTCTTGTGTTAATGAGATAAAGATGAAAACAATATCAAAATAATTCCAATATTACGTTTAGCTACCTATTATAATATTAAAAATTTCAATTGATATTTATAATTTTTATATCCATATCCTTCAGCTACTATCTTTATCTAAGTGAGACGTGACAGACGATCAAACAATTTTTAAAATAAAAATAAATGTAAAAAAATACAATATAAAAAAAATGAGGAGATAAATTCCCAGGACACTCATTTAATACGACACTGATAAGTGATAATATTATAATATAATGTTTAGTTTAATTTAATAATATAATAAAATTTTATATTTTATCCGCACTGAAAGCATTTAAATAATATGAATTTCTAACGGTTTGTAACAATTTCCCGTGGCGCAGTCGTTAGGTAGGCCAGTTAGGAATCGTAGGTAGGCAGGAATCCTTACGGACGAAATACATGACTCACGTAGGGTGGACCAAGTCGAATCCCGGTAGGGATTATAAAATTTTTGCATTTTTTCCGGCATTTTATATTTTTCAATGAAATTGGTAGTAAATTCAAGGAAGACATCATAGAATCAACGAAAAAAATCATTAAATATAGGCCTAAATTAATTCAATTTAGGCATATTGATGAATGAATTCAATGACAAAGGAAGTTAATTCAACTATTTAATATAATTAAATGAAGTAATAAAATTCTTAAATTTATGAGAATAATTATAATTAAATTAATTAAAAATTAAATATGATAATTTAAAGAAACATATATACTTATTTTTATGAATCAATATACTTGGCTCGATATCGTACCCAAATTTCATTAATTTTATTACGTTTTTCATTAATATTACGGAACTTTTTTCTGGGTGTACAGAAAGACGTTTAGTCTAACTTCTATTGTGTTTACTTATTCCGTTATACCATGATAGTATAATAGCAAATAGTTTTGAAAATTAATAACTTATAATTATAAGAAAAAAATGAATGAAATGAGTTATTATAATTCAGTCATAATATTAATGTCCATTCATTGTTTCACTAAAATTATTATTATTACTTATTAATATAGGTATATATTTTAACGAATCGTCTTTATTTAATTTTACCTACTGAAATCTTCAAAGATTATTTTTTTAATGGATATTTTTAAATGAGATAAAACATGGATGATGTTGCGTGTCGTTTGATAGTCCAATTAGGTTGAATCATTATAATTTGTATTACATATTATTATATTGAAATAGATGATCGTATCACGCTCGTGGTATCACATTTTACACTTAAAATGAGTTCATCTCATATTATTGGCAGTTTTTCAACTGTAAGATCATTAGAAAATATGTATAATTTACCGTTTCCGTTTTGTCATACTTAAAACTATTATCATGTATGATGTGTAGCATGATTTCGCGAAAAAAATATGTTTTCCAATGATTTCCAATGATGGATTGTTGATCTAATGCATTTATATTAATATAGCTGTGTCGCAGTGCCGGATTTAACCACAATGCCGCTGTAGGCACTATATAAAATGGCCGCCTTTTTATACTTAGGTTTAGGATATACATTTTTTTTATAATATAAATATATTTATTTTTAATAAATTAATTAATTTTATAATAATATAAACTTTATAATAATAATATAATATAAAAAAATATTTAAAAAAAAAATTACTTAAGTATAAATTAAATTAAATTAATATGCAATTGGCTTTCTTCGTGCCTTTTGATTAGCAAAATCATTTACGACATCATCAAAATCTATATTGTTTACGAGTTCTGATTCAATTGATAATAAATTAAAGAATTCAATTTTTCTTCCTCCATACTTCCTCTCAAATAATTTTTTACTCGTTTTAAGGTAGAAAATGATCTTTGAGCAGAACAATTAGTTATTGCAGTGGCGTCATTTGGACCGCGCAGGGTACATTTGCGTATTTAAAATCCAATATTGTAGTAATTTGGCCCGGTTTAAAAATTAATTGGCCTGAATAATTGGTAGTGGCTTGTGACCTAACTGATAACATATTTTGGCTTAAGAACAATCAACATGAAATTAACTATCCAAAATTTTATTAAAGAAAAATTTTTAGTTAGGTTATGATTAAGTTTTGATTAGTTATGATTTATTTAATGTAAATAAAATACACCGACTATTAGATGGGTTAGTAGAATTATTGTTATTGTTTGAAAATACTTTATTTTTGTTGTGTTAAAAATTCTGGATAAACTAAGTGGCCTGTTCTATTCGCCATGCGTATTAAAAAAAAAAAATTGAAATGACGCCACTAAGTTATTGCCATGCATAAAAGCATACGTAGGGCGATATCAATATTTGGAAAAATAGATTGTAAATTTTTTTGACGGAGAAGTAGCGATATCTCTACAATTCCAAGATTATTATCATTAACACTCTGAGTCAAAATATATGATCGAAAATGAAGGCATTCATAATAAAATGAGTCCTCTAAATCATAGTTTGTGAATTAATAAAATTGTAAATATTCAAAATTTGCCGCCTCAAAAAATTTGCCGCTGTAAGCATGTGCTTATAGTGTTTACTGGGAAATACGGCACTGCTGTGTCGAGATTCTGGTTGTAAGTGTTGATAAGATTTATTGTTGAATATATATTACTTAATATATATTATAATGAATATTTTTGTTATTATTAAAAAATATAATGGAAGTCTTTGGTTAAGTTAAAGGTAAAGATTTAGATTATACGAGTATTTAATTTTAAAATTTTACAACATTATTAATATAATAATGATAATATGATGGTGTAGTGAATAATTAAATTGATTTAAATTATACTGTATACTATACATATACCAAACTATGTAGGTACTTTTAGTACACAGTACTTATAATATAATATCTAACTATTCTACATTATTATAATGAATGATGAATTATTTTATTTTTTATTTTTATTATTATATTTTATAATATTTCTTTAATATAGACTGCTGCAATTTTAATCTGATTATTAATTATTATGCATTGGTTATATTCTTTATTATATTTTTTGGAAATATAAAATATTTTAATTTAATGATAACAAAAAGTAATTACTGAATATAATTAATACAAGGATGTTTGTATTTTATTTTGTAATACTTAAATATTTTATTTTTACTAATACGTATAAAGAAATAAATAGGTAAGTTAAAAACGTATTTGTATTATATTATTTTATTACGATAATATACATCGTCTAATTAAATTCTCAATTTAATAAAAATTGAAACTTATATTATGAGGTTTATACTTAGATTCTTACTCGTATAATTTAAAAATGTTATGTAGCTTAAATTATAGTTGATATATTGAGTTATAATTTTAATTTCGGGATACAGCTCTAACAAATATGAAATGTATATATACAGTAGTTCAGTAGTTCCTGACAATTTAATTGGTTCTCTTCGACAATGTAATAGTGATGATGTGTATCTAAACAAGCGGCCAAGGACGAAATAACATTAAACGATAAAAATTAAATCATCATTTAAATAAAAGTACGAAAACATACTACAATATAATAAAGTTAGTTTTAGCTATAATAGTTGAATATTATTAATATTTTAATGAATGAAAAGAATATCATTAACATAAATTGTTTAAGTTAAATTAGATTAAATCTTATAGTTATATAGGTATTACAGTAATAATAAAATATTAATCATTATCCTGTTAATTTAACTTAAATATATATATATTTATATTTTTATTTATATACCTACACATATAGTCCGCGGCAGCTTATGACCAGGGTTCGGGACTTAAAGCATTTGCTTATTTTTTTAGATTGACATTAAATCTAGCATAGTGCTATGGAAATTTATGTTATGTTGCAACAATTACAAATATGAAATTTGAAAGTGCTTTTTTTTGCTTATTTCGATGATTTATTCGAAAAATGCTTTTTCACGCTCTTTTCTTATTTTAATTGCATATTTCCAACTTAACAAGGCATGATACTAAAAATTTGGGGTTTTTTTTTAATGTTTGTTGGCAATATAGAAAAAAATTGAAACTAAAAATAATTTTACCATTGTGCATCAATATTTGACAATATTTGGTATTGTACCCAAATAGTATTCTCTTAATTTATTAATTTACTTATTCTATTTTTAACGTTATGTACTTATTGTAGTCACATTATGTAGATAAGGGTAATTAAATTATTCTAACACTGTAATAATTTAATTACGTTTTATTTTACATAAACAAACTATAAATATTAATTCCTGACATATAATAAGTAACACAATAATAGTAGATTACCTATTATTTAATTATTAAATTTGTAATTTTAATATGAAAAAAAAAATTATATTATAAAATTTTTATATTTATCTACAAAATTTGCAGTTTTAGACAAAATTTTTTTTTATTACTAAAATTTAGTAATAAATTTTACTACTTTCAGTAAAATTTTAGCATCTTACTTTTTATTTTAATGTTTTGAAGTGCTTATTTGAATGCTTATTTTGAAGTTTTTAGGCGCTTTTATAAGCGCTTATTTTGATGATTTTAAGTGCTTTAAGTCCCGAACCTTGCTTATGACCATTGAACATGATTTATTGTTATTTAAAATATTTGCCTCAAATTTTAGATTCTGACCTAATGGTTTTACAATGTGTATTTTTAATTTTTATTATATCTATAGACACTTTTTTGACGTTTTTTGAAATTAATTTTCGAATTTTTCAAAATTGATTTCAGTAATAAGATAAAAAAAACTACTAAAAAATGACGAAAATTCGGCAGTAATCTATAAAAACTGAAATTTTGATAAAATCGATTTCAAATGTTTTACGATAAATTTGCTATGGGTATTTTTGTAATATAAAATCCAAATGTTAACGTACTCACTTATTATTTTTTATATTTGTTTCTGATAATCAAATTTCAATCATAATGTTACGTTAATATTATTTTAAAAATATTTTTCATCTTATGACTATTATATTCATTAATCATCTATATATTGTACTGAATATGAAGCTCTCAATTATGTTTCTAAACTATCACACACGTGGTACCTACTTATTTAAGATCTTGAAACATTTCTGAGGTCTAACTTCTTAAAGAGATAAAGTCCATCTTAAAGTCCATTCAAAAGATATATTATACAGTGTCTTATTACTACCATATTTACCGGTATAGTTATAAGTGTAGTTTATAAAAGTATTATATACGGGTAATTTATCTCGGGTGTATAGTAAAGGTACATGATGTAGGTACTCACTAATGTAGGTAATGTCTGGAGACTAATTTGAAATACGTAATATTAAAATCTAACATTAAGAATACAGATGTAATTTTTCAATAAGTAAGAATTTGATTAAGTATTAAAAGCCCAGTCAATAGTCATAATTATGTATAAAGGTTTTCTAATTATGTAAAAAATAGCGGTTACAAATGATATATAAGTCGTCAATTCGTCATAATAATTATAGTCCTTTAAAAATATGAAAATAAATATAAATAAATCAATAATCAAAATAAATAAATTTTAAATTAAAAAAAAAAATCCTTCGTAGTTTAAAGTTGCTTTGGCACTTTGGCAGTAGGTATACAGGTAATATACTAAAATTGGAACAACTCAGATAAGATTAGCATAGCTTCTGCGCAAGGATAACACGCAAAATCGAGAAGCGTTCCACATTTTTATAAAATTCAATACGAGAATAATTGTAAGAAATTATTTGTTATTAATTGTTGAAATTCTGAGACAAGTGATAACTAGATGAACTAAAGCTATTGATGTACAATTATCTAGGATATGATAGGACATATTGTTCTGAAATTTCTCAAATCAGCTCGTGTACTAATTGGAACGGTTCGTCGTTCGTGTATCGTAGACTAGGATATAGGTACAATTTAATTTATGAAATAATATGTGGTATAGTGTGGTATATACTGCAATGTTATTATATTTTCTAATTGATTAAATTAATTTAACTCTTTATCTGATTTATTATAAATGTACAAAAAAATATTATAATATTATAAATTTTACATTTTGTGTATTCATTATATATATATATATACTTGTATACGTATTTATATGTTGCCGGCAATGTAGAAAATTGGGTAGGTATTCTATAAAATGTCCACGGTTTATTGGGTAATGTATATAATATTTATAATTAAATATTATATAAAATAAAAGTATTATAAATTAAATATTAATTATTTATTATTACATGAACTACGAACTTCTATTGTGACATTAATTGTAGTACATTAGGCATTTCAGGTAAGAAATATCTGAAAGTATAACACTATTAATATTAAATAGAGACCGCAAGAAAAATGTTTAATTTTGGTGGTTAGGGTATGAATAATATACATCTGCACGACAATGCAAATGTTAAGCTGCTGTGAAATTATTTACGTCTAAATGCCACAATAATAATTCATAATATCATAATATCTAATCATAAATTATTAATTTAAAATTTACATTTATAATATTTAATTTTATACAATATAATAATTTACTATAAATATTATATCAATTACCTACGAGTATATTGCCTTTAACTTTAACATATACCTACGTATATTAATATATATATATTATGATAAATTATTTTTAGATTTCTTAAAAATGAGTTGACTAACAAATAATTATTATGATTGCGTTATGTAATATTGATTTATATAAATTTGCATAACTAGGTATATTGTTTCATCCGCGTTGAAAATGAAACAAGTTCGTTAGAAACCGTTAAAGAATATTATTCTCAGGTATATATTGTTAAGTTTTACATTATTAAATGTTTATTTATTCATCGTAAACTTCTGTTTAAGTAAGAAGTTTTAAATAATATCTGGAAATTGAATTTGATTTATAGTTTTTATTATATATTGTGTTTGTGTGTTATATACATTATACTGAAATCATAGAGATAATTAAATTATAAAAGTATTATGTAATGTATTATGTATGTATATAAATATTATTATTCTAAATAACAACAAAAACAACAATAATAATAACAATAAAAAAAAAAAATAATAATAATAATAATAAGAAAGTTTTTTTCTTTTAAAATTTTAGTTAGTTTTACAAGCAGTGTACATTATTTTATGTCAGAAAATTTTGGTCCATTGTTGGCAGATTTCATTTCACAATGCGTGCTTTATATTAATTAATGACACATATATGAGTTTAAATAATTATGACAATGTTTAATTGAAAGAAACAATAACCAATACAGAGTTTAATAGTAGGAAACCTTAATATTGCCAAATTATGATCCTATAGAATGAGGTTCTTCTTAATGCAAAGACAGAGCTTTATTTAATATTGCGAAATAAACGGTATATGACTAAAATTTAATTTCTATACGTACGATTTCCTAGAACGTGTTTATAACGAAAAACGAGTAGGTATATAAAAGTTCAACGCCCAACGAATATAACAATACAACGCGTAGGTATAACAAATATAACAAATACGCACCGAGAACACACGAACGTGGTTTTTAGTAGAGATGTGAAATTTACGTAAATTTTATTTTTGGTAGTTAACCGACAAAAATTTACTGTAAATTCGGTAAATTTTTAGTTATAAGGAAACATCTGGGACGCCATGAAACAAGGTCTACCCTTGTTTCATAAACATATAACGTTGATTTTTATTATTTATTGTAAATTAGGTTAATTGTGTATTTATATTTCTTTTAAATGTATACATAAATATGATAACGATTGATTATAAAATAATTTGTAAATTTAATAAAATCAGATTTAAGAACCATAACAAAGAGAAGAAATTAATATAAATAATTAATAGGTAGTCTTTTAGTTTTTTTTTTATTTATCACAATATTCTAAAGTAATATAGTTGAAATTCTAATTTAACACGTTATTATAATATTATGCGTCTGGATTGCACACGAAACCTTTTGTTAGTAGACTGTTATCTTATTAATTGGAAACCAGAGATAACTTGAACATAAGTAAATAATTAATACGTATATTGTGTTGTACCCAAGTCGACAAAAATTATTACTATTAACAAATTTTACAAAAACATCAATACAACATGATTCGATTTGGACGACAAATTTGAATTCAACAAAAAGGAACAGGCGACCACGTGTAAAGGTGGCGGAGACGGCCGACACAATTTTGTTAGCTACCTCGTTAATTTCGTCATGAACAGAAGCAGTGTCATAGTTATCATGACGTAAACCGATAACAGGTTGCCGCGTCCGAACAATTCTCGTTCAATGAATTCGTCTTTTAGTTTAGTTTTATGATTAACGCCACTACGGCAGTGGTCGCATAAAATTAGTGGAATAAAAACAAGATTAGCGAATAAAAATTATTATAAAACAATACAAATAATAATATATAGGTTGTAAGTAGTAAAAATAATAATAATAATAATAATAATAAAAAAAAAATAACAATATATTTCTGTTCGTTATCGTTATGCGAAACAATATTAATATCATAAAATATAATATATAGTATATCATAATGTACAAAATATTATTATTGGAGTTTATGTTTTTGAAAATATCGGATTAGGGAGAATTTGGAAGACAAATTGAATTATGATTGAAAGCCTGCGAGTATTTTTGTTGAAATATGCTTTTATATCTATGTGTAAATATTATTCACGATTATGTAAAACACGACGAAGTAATGTTTAGTACGTGTGAAAGGTTTTGCGAGAGAATTATAATTGTAAACATGGATGGAAACTGTGTTTGTAACCATTATTTTAGCAAGTACACCACCAGTGTATATAAAATATATCTGTACATATAAAAGTATTAAAAGCAAACTCGGCAACTACATCCGTATTATATATATATATAAAATAAAGTATACATGACTGTTTAATGTTTACTAGTTCACTACATAAATATTACATATTTTAAACAAAACTAGTATCGCGTATTATGTGAGTACATATTATGTAATAATGTATACTTTATAGGTTGAAGAATAGTATAATATAGGTATGGGCTATAGTTAGGTATTACCTTTTTATGTAAGAATAGTTTAAACGTTAATTATTTTTTCATTTTAAAAAAATGATAATAAAAAATGTTAATTATTTAAGAACTAATACCTTGTTATATAGTCCCATTGTGTTGTGTTTTACGTATATTATATTATAAAACTATAATAATAATAATACATATTATTAATAATTAATAGATCGAAATGTCCTTTTATAACTTTTAAAGTCAATTTTACTTTGATTTAATTATATAAAATTGTATGTGGAAAAAAATAATAAAAAAAATGTTACAATAATATAATATATTGATAGATGAATTAAAAATTGTTAATAATTTTTAATAATTTTGCAAACTATTTAGATAATGATAGAAAATTTTGATTTACAGAAGTACTTTAAATAGGTATAATTGAAAATATTATGATTTTTTTCTATTAGTAAGAGACATATGAACCAGTTTTTATAATTGACCAATTATATTGCCCTACGTTAAAAATATTTTACTTACTATTATATATGTTATACTTCCAGTATATGTTAATTACTTATTGTAATAGCAATGATTCAAAATTAATTTAGAGAAAAGATCTTTTTATTTTTATTTTTATTTTTATTTTTGTTTTACATTTTTCTATTATATAACGTCGATTTAACATTTGATATTTATACGACACAAATCTTAAAATCTGTTCTTGATGTTTCTCTGAAGTGTCAATTTACTGGGTTAATTTTTCCGCTATAATTTACCAAGGAATTAAAAAAAATTCGAGAAAAATCCTATACACAAAAGAAAAAGCGCATATTATTAAGTTCTAATCGCCTTTCAATGTTTTCTTTACGTCGTAATCGTTTTAAATATGAATCTAAAAATGCTTTCGTGGTTATACTGACAGTATTGAAAATACGAGTTCATTGAAAAGTATACCTTATGACTATTGGAAGTTTATTAAAAATAATAGATCCGGTATTAAAGTTTCGAAGAAACTTTCTTATAATGGTCTTACCTCAAGTTCTCAACGAATGAACACAAATCTGTTCACTTATTTTCCACGTATTTTACATTTACTATTTCTCTATTAGGTACTGTCTTTTTTAATGAGCAGATTGATTTTGATATTTTAAAATTAGGTATTTATTCATTTAACATATGACTTATCTAACAATATTCATTTTACTGTTAATGTTTTCAATAGTTGAAAATATTATTGATCTGATAGTGTACTTGTATCTGACGAATTATTATTTCAATTGAAATATGTCATTATATCATACCCTCTTTAAACAATTTTTAGACGTTCCTCAGATAAATGTACTTTTCTATCGATGTTGAAGTTTAGCTCCTGTGCCGAAATCCGGTAAGCTGTCCAATGTATTATCGTTCGATTTATATTTAATTGTACATTTCTATGATTTTTAAATCATTAATGTCACATAGTTTTCTGTATTTTCTTATGGAGGAATAACACGATACTAGTTATACCCAAGTCGTTCCACTATTATTTCGTGATTAAGCGTTTAGTAATAATTATGTTTACCAGTTCAAAAGTTATGTATCAGCCATTATCAATGTAAAACTAATTATAATATCATATCTGTTGTAATCATTGTAATTTCGATAACATAAATATTAATTGCATGAATAAATTACATAGAATTATTACTTATTAGTCCAATAATTAAAATATATATCTTTTCAAAATCTAATCATTGTTAATATTAGATAAAATAATTTAAAATGACCACCATTTTTATATTTATGTCGAGAGAAATTAATATCATAATTTAATATAAATGAATATTTTGTATGTATGCACGAGTATTTTTAATTAAATTATTATGTTTCATTTCTATTTCTTTATGTATTTTAATTTAACCTAGGTATGTCTCATAAATATTTTACTTAAATAATTTTTTAGTGTCATATGATATAATATTTTTCTGTCTTCTCAGTCACAATATTATTAATTTGCTATAAGAATCATAGTAATGATGCAATGGCCCTATTTACGTGCGTTGAATAATATAATAATCATAAGTAAACACAGTTAAGACAACGATAAGCAAGATATAATATACAGCATGTCAGTAGGTATACATTTTTATATGTGATGAAAAATACTGAAAATACTACACGTAGTGATCTTGTGGTCACGTATTTGCCAAATAATCGGTAACTATGTAATCTTGTATGTGAAGCAACAAAAGTAGTACCACATTTATTTTATGTTTCATGAAATAATATGGAGATCATAAAGTACTGTTAATGTATAAACTTTTGATATAACTATTTATTTTATAATAATTTTTTTAAATTTTAGGTTTTGAGAAAAGCAAAGAACGTATTGAATTTTATAATAATGTGTACTTTTAGATTTTGAGCTTAACGAAGAATGTATCGGTTTTCAATGATGTGTCGTTTTTTTATTTTTATTTTTTTTTTATATATATCTGTCGTAGATATTTTTTGACCAGAAATAATGCTTCGTGATTTCACGAATAGCATATTATGATTTCGATAGGAAAATAGATGTAGTTGATAATTATAATAAATACTAATAGATTAATTATTGTATTTATCCTTTATATTCGGTAGAGAATTTTATATTATATATACTTATAACATTATTTAGGTATTTTTTTGGAAATTCTAAATAATTTTCATGTACCATAGAAAAATATATTTAAATCAAGAAAATGTTGTATTGTAGGTACTTTATTTTAAATAAAAATTATATTTATTTTTGAGTTTTGATATCAGTGTGTTTTACATATTTGATTACATTTTGGATCAGCCGTAGAAAATTTAGTTTAAATATAAAATTTTACGAATTTTACAATTTTTATGAAATATTATTATTTTTATAATATATTTTTAAATTTTATATTTACTGTTCTGAAATTGACCCTTTACGAATCGGTGTTTTCCTAATGCGCGAGGAATAGAATAAGTTATTAAAAATGTTTATATCAATAATTGTGATACAATTATATTTTTTTCTTGTACGTGAACAACGTACATACAATACTATTACAGAGTACTAACATTATTAGTAACCTTTATTACTATTCTTTTTGAGTTTTATCGTAATCGTCTTTGGAAATGAATGAAACTAAGATCGTATACACTGTAAAGTGCAAAACGTATTTACCTATAGTTATTATACTTGCTAAGATTATATTATTATTATTCTATGTGCTTTACAATATTATACCTTGTGGTAGTAAGTGGTTGATTTTGTTCGTTACTGAAGTCTGAATTTTTCCCCGTTACTATTGGCGACGAATTTACTCTCCTAGATAGTTTTCGTTCAAATATTGGCTTAGTTATATAAATTGTTATGTGCAAGCATACCTATCTACTCACTAAAATATTTTTTCAAACGACATAACTATAAAAGTCTTTTTCAATCACTACACGTCTATCTAGTATCAAATTCGATTTTTGAATTCATATTATCATTGTCATGTTATAAGGTTACCTCATAAGTAAATAGTTTTTATGATTTTTCGCGTAGGAATTTCTTGAAGAGTAATAATATAATTCTTTTTTATTGTAAGGGCAATTGTGTTTTTATCCTTATAATAATAATAATATGTTATATTAATATTCAATATAATCTTAAGGGGATATAATTTAATTAAAAAAAAAAAAATTGTTTAAACAATATTAGCTAAATGTTTATCAGTGTACTATTAGGACATTTATTATTTTTATTTATTAAAAATATATAATACAAATAATAAAAATATAAACTAAAGGCTAAATATAAACAAATTAATTAATGGTTTAACTTTAAAATTTATTATTGAATTAATGACCTCCTATAGTCATTTTGTAAAACACCACTTTGACCAAACCTAAAAAAAACTATAGTATATAATATAAAATATATTCAGTTTCAAAATTCAAATAATCTAGTACTGTAGTTGTACAAGAGAATAAATTTTTTTTATAGTTATGTTAGTCGCAAATAAAATATTTTACCTTTAAATTTGTTAATGAATGTTACAGCTATAAAATTAACAGAAACGATGAACAATGATTATTTGTCTGTTGTTAGTTAAATTAAAGTAGTAAATTTTTGAATAATTTATTAATTTTAATATGTATATTATGCAAATAGAATATATTTGACTAAATGTTTACAAATATTTATAATATACAATTACAGTTTTTAAAGCTAATACTGAATATGTAATACCTATAAAATTTCTTAAAATGAATATTTTAAATATGTACCTATTTAATAATAATAATATGGTATATAATTGGTACAAATAATATTTATAAACTATATCAGATGAATTATTACAAGAAATTGTATATTTAACTTATTAATGTAATCTTTTTAAATTTAAAATATCTCGTACCTACGGTAATAGACAATTTTACTTATTGGACATTAATAATTACTTTTTATAACACGAATGAATAAAAAGTTTATAATAATATATAAATATAATACAATAATAATTTTTAGTCTATATCATAAAAGTTAAAATATAAATATATTTTAGAGGTGTTTATAATATATAATAAAAGTGTTTAAAAATTGAATTTGAATAACATTTTTTTAAATAATTGTTTTTAAACTTTTCTATAATTCTGTAAAGTAAATTACCAATATAAATTCAGATTTAAGAATATAAGTGAAAATAAAAATCTTTAACAAAAATTTGAATTAGGTATGCAAAATTTAATATTAAATCTTAATAATTCTAAATTATAATATGTTAGGTTACTTTAAATATAATTAATTAAGCATTTTGACTTACGCATGCGAGACGTGGTCAACCACCCAGGGAGATGAAAATCAGCTACAGAACTTCGAGAGAAAGATATTAAGAAAAATTTATGGACCTGTATACAATACTGACTTGAAAAGATTCGAAAGAATAACCAATGAAAATTTGTGGCAGATGTACAATAAACCAAATATACATGAATTTTTGGTCAGAAAGAGGTTGGAATGGGCAGGATACATTTGGCGAGCCAAAGGCTCACTCATTAAGAAAGTCACAGAAAATAAATTAACGGGGGAAAGACCAAGAGGTAGGCTTCGTCAGAGATGGTACGATGCAGTTGAAAAAGTTCTAAAAAAAGTCAATTTATCGCTGGATATGGGATAGCGGCATTAGATAGAGAGAGGTGGAAGAGTATTTTAGAAGCGGCGATGGTCCTAAATGGACCTATATAAGCCCAAGAAGAAGAAGAAATTGTTTAAGATATAAAACAAAATGTTATCAATAAATTATATAAATTTTTTTTTTAAATACATGACGAGTAATAAGCAAAAATTATAATATACGTAAATATATTAATGGGTTATCTACGTTAAAAAAACCATTTTTTTTTTTTTTATTCACGCTTGTTTATTTTTATGAACACATTATTATATGGTTTTAGAGTAATATTCGTCACACGCCTTGTTTATACTTTATTTTATATTGTGAATAAAATATAGTAGACGTCTTTAGAGCGAGAAAATAAGTGTTTTAAAACACACCTACTCGTATTTATAAATAAATTTTTATTATTCTTAGACTGTTCTCTTTAAAAATCCTAATATCATTACCTTTTTTATTTTGTTTCCTTTTAAAATTCTATATTATACCATTAAACATTAAATTCCGAACGTATAATATTGAATACATCTACATGTCCACACGAAAAACGTATAATAATGTTGTTTGGTTTTATTTACGAGAATCATAATATATTATCATAATTGTTACGAGTAATTATTTCGATTAATAAGGGAGGACTGGACACTGGTAGACTAATATGAAAACGGTAACCTATATAAAAGAAACCATGCTTTCGGAAATCGAAAAGGAAGATATAGGAAGTTATGTTTCTCCCTTATTGAGATTCTGAACTTCGCGAAGAATGTATTGATTTTACAATGATGTATGTCTTTTTTTTTAAAAAAAAAGTTTGTATGTAAACACTTTTACTATAGGATATTATGTTTCCAATATAAAATATTATCTAGTTGATACTTTATTTCGGTTATTTTTCGAACTTCACCTAATTGAGCTTTTGAAATAAGATAAACTACCAAAAAATGACAAAAGTTCGATAATATTCACGGAAATGAAATTTTGATAAAATATTTTACAATAACTTAGGCTATATTAAATTTATAAAATTACAAATGTTATTTAGTGTTCACATAGGTAGGTAATTTATATTTATGTGATGAAATTTCGGAACTCTTACGTTGATATTTAAATTTAAATGAATACCTATACATTTTGATAAATATGTGAAAATTGTAATCAATAATAATTTATCATTAATACCTAAATTAGTATATTTTCAGACTGATAGTTATTAAAATTGGATATTTTATCGTTGCATTTAAATTTTAATAAAAATACAACACTGTACTCTTCATATCTGTATTATCCTCACATCAGTATCAGCTCGTCTTTATTTTCTTTTAGTGGTAGTATTTTAGATTTGAGCACAGCTTAAATTATACAATTTTTATTTTTCACCCATAGAATTATTAAAGTTTATATAAATATAGTTAGATAATTTTTTTTCTAACTACCTACGTTATCATTGGTTTATAAATGTGTTCAATATATATGTATAATAATATTTTTTATGTTTTATTGTGGACGAATAATATTATAAATTATTTATTTTTGAATTTACTTCAAAACTTTTCTGTATATTTTAATAATTAAAATATTATTATTATAATTGCACAAGTATTCGTTGTGTTTTTTTTTATAAATATTATATTGTTACTATCCAATTACAGTAATTGGATAGTAAGTTATAACAATTATTACTTAGGAGAAAAGGTAAAATTGTAAATTTATAATATTGCTTTAATTGTACTATTATTAGATCAAAGGAAACCGTGAGTACAAAATATAATAATAATATTTTCGTAATGGAATTGAAGGATAGGATGATGAACATTTTAAATTCGACAGGACATCACAAATACAAATCGGTTTCATATATACTGAACGCTCATTTATATTACATTAATCATATTTATATTTTATTTACATTGTTCTACTCTATTATAAATGAACGCCCAAAGCCATTTCGTGCGGTGTTCGACTTCGTAAATTTATATTTTATTTCTATTATTTTATTCTATTACACTTCGTTCAATAAAAATAAATTAAAATATTCTAATCGTGATATTATAAGCAATAAATTAATAATTAAATACGCACTTGATGAATATTAACTGGATGCGTAACGAATGATGAACTTATTTACAAATGAATGAACAAATAATAAATTTAATTATTAAAAACAAATGAATGAACTTATTTATTTAAAATAAACATTATGTTTATGAGAAATAATTGCAGTTGACCTTATAGTATTCCATTTATACAATACGAAAATAATACAATATTCTATTGGTTTTAATTGTTTCATTGTGGCGCTCATTAAATTGTTTATGTTTAATTGAAAAATCTAAATTGAGTATTGTTATTACTTATTAAAATTAATAACTGATTATAATAATCAACTCTATAAACTTATTAATTTAATATATTATTATTATTAATTTCGTATTTTATGTAACGGAATTGTAATATTCACTAATTTTAAAAATTTTACATTATATATTATAAGAGTTGAAAATATGAAAAGAATAATGTTAAACAATAATATCGTAGAATTTTATAATTGATGAGATAATATTTAATATTTTTGATTCATAAGTTTTTGATTTTTTACGAATAGTCAATGAAATAAATAAATAATATTCATTAGGTATAAAATTAAAATAACAAATATACTCATATTATCAATATGACTCGTTATTAAGATATTATTATAAAATAAATTTATATTATTTTATTAAGTTTCTTTAAGTGCATCGGATTATTAATTAATGCCCTAGAAAACGGATAATAATTCCTTTGAGCCTACTCAATATTTTATACTACGAGTACTTTATAATATTATGAAATTCCTTAAAATACCTAGTAATATTAATTTAGCATATGAGAAATTTTAAAATTCTTATATTATCAAGGTAATATATTACGAGATTATTCGAATATTAAGTAGATTGAAATAAATTATATAAATTGATTGAAATAGTTAAGTTTTACTGGTAATTTACTTAGATACTAACTTGTTTCATGAACTGTGGAAAAAGTAAAAAAAAAAAAACTAAATTAATTAATTAATTTATTTATATACCGATTTCATAACAATAAATTTGTTATTTTGCGTAATTATATAATAATATGTATAGTATAATATTTATAATATTTTTGTAATATAAGATGAAAATTAGAAATAATATTTTATATAATATTTATTATATTTATGTTATTATTATTAAGAGAGGGAGAATATATTAATATAGTCTCATGAATGAATCTGTAGACAATTATTGTTTATTTATTTTCCTATCCTTATTGCTGTCATTAACATGGTATATGGTATATGTTTCAGGCCATCCGACAGAAGCGGCAAAGACGTGGAGGCCATTACATCACGTCTTAGACGAGTAGATACATTGAACCGATTACCCAATAATGTTCTGCAGCAATTGGCGTTTGTAGGCTATTACGAGGACTTGGAACGCGGTGTGATGTGTAAGTAAAAATATCATTTGTTATCTTAATGGTTATTATTTATTTTCCATTCTATTTTAATATTTGGTTAGAAAAAATTTATTTATTTTCTATCAAACAAACTTTCGGTGTTTTTCCAGGCTCTGAAAAGTCCAGTAGACGATTTAAAGTTGATAAGTTATAGGAAACTACGTATTAGAAAGGATTATGTTAATTTACTTTTAATAAGTTTATGAGCAAAATATAAAATGCATATTTCTTTTTGATGATAAAGATTTATTCAAAAAAATTACGTTTACCATATATTATAACCGAGATTATAACCTTAAAGTGAATTTTGATATTTCCATTTTACTTGTTAATCATTTCTTATTGTTTATAATATTATTATAATCTTTATTATTATATTTATCACTTATTATAATATGTAATAAATATACATATAATATAGGTAATTAAATTTATTATCAATATTGGTTTAATCTACAGGTACTAATATTGTCAATATAATATTATCATAACTCAAAACTAATATAAAAATGTCTTCTTACTATAGTTGATACTATAATACAGGTTTAGGTAACTTATACGAATATATTATCTATAAATCTATAACCACAAAGAAGAAAAATAATTTTCTAAATATCTCCAGTAAACTTATTTTGTGTAATAGGTAGGTATATAGAATGAAATTGTAAATACTTGAAATGCATCAATTGTTTATTAAATTACTATATAGTACATTTCTTGGTATAGAATAGAAATCGAGGTGGATTTTCGAATAAAATGAAACTTTACATCAACGAATTTATCCTGAAGGTTTATATGGCTACGTGAAACTGTGCTCGAATTCGTTTTATATTCCTAATTCATATAACATACCGTATTTATATGGGTATAAATAATATTTTTTCGATTCAACAATAATGTGTTATATTATATTTATAAATCCTATTTGAATATGATTGCTATTTCATAGGTAAACATTGACAGTTTATATTAATAAAAAAGTTAGTACCTAGTTAAAAAAACACTTGTGATAACAAGTTAGAAATACAGTAAAAGTACAAATTATCGAAATTTTTTTACAAGACTTGTATTTTGTTATCTAGACTGAGATAATGGAGTCTATTTACAAATATATTTTATGTTTTTTCTTCAAACGTTAATATTCATGAAACTTTGTCTAAATCTAACATAACCTTTTTAGAGAACTACAATAGTTTTTTTTTTATTCGTTAAAATAATTATATTATTGTGTAATGTTACGTTCTATTCTTATAAATTATAAAACTTACAGGTTACGTACATTATGTAGTATATTGCACCAAAACTACTTGAAATACTGTCTCAATCTATAAAACGTGGAGCATAAAGCTTATATTTTAATTATCTTTTGTTATTATGTGATGAAACACGACGATTACACTAAGCGTTTTGAAGAACTCTTGGTGAACTTTCGATTCCATTATATTCTGTAAACGATGTTATTATAATAATTCTCAAATCCTTTATAGTACCTACATTATACGTAGTGCAGAAGTGTAAACTAGCATGGTTTGGACGGCATTAATGTAATTTCTATGTTTATTAATGTAAATAATAAAAAAAAAAAGTATAAAATTCCCGTATTCGGTAATAAAGCGGATAAATTATCAATTTTTTTTTTTTTATCATGCACACGTGTCTTAATTTGACTTGTAATTCATTGAAATTTAACAAAAAAAAAAAAAAAAACGTCCATTTGATCTTCGTGTTTGATAATATATTACATTTTATGCATTGATTGTGCTTAACAGTCGTCGTATCTATCGCACTTTGATGTACTTGATGTATTGTCTACAGACGTACTTTATGTGCTTGTGATTTAATTATCGCGTTTCTGACACAAACGACGGTCACTGACAGACAATTGTATTTATATTAATTCCTCTTGGATATATTATCAATAAGTAATAACATTTACGTATCGTCGTTTATTTATTATTTAAATTATAAAATACGCGTTACGGTCTACACCCATAAAAATATTATAATCGTCTACAAAAGTAATAACGAATGTATTTTACAACTTTAACGATTTAACGTACCTTACATATATGATTATTTAATACGAGTATGGTTATCATATTATCATTATTATTATCATTATAATGTTACAGTAGTTGTACGAGACGACAATTACGCGTGTCGTATTATATTCACCCGAAATTCTATTATAATATTATATAATAAAATGTTCACAAACGATGTCGTCCCTTCTTTAGGGCGAAATGTGTGCGTAATGGTCCAAAATCGACCTTCTGTCCTCGACGTACCTACTTTAAAATATTTCGTTTTTATTAGTCACGTAAATGTTTTACGATGCACCGTGCGTGATGTGTGCATGCATTTATTTTTTATTTTTTTTATTTATTACCGGCTTCTACTGATAAATAATGTAAAATGATAAAAAATCGTAATCCTAGTTTCTGAAAAGTAATAGTGTGACATCTAATCGTATTTTAGCAACGCGGTACCAATTTATAATATTTTTAGTTCTAATGTACAATAAGTAGGTATACTTAATGATATCTTGTGGCATATTAAGTACATATTATTAAGATGCAATTTTTTCAATTAAATATAGAAAAATAACAGCTTATGTAATAATTATAGATTTAATAAAATAATATGTATATTATAATTAGTCTAACTGTAAAATTTTTATACAGAAAAAAAAGAATAATATTATTTTTTTCCTTTTAAATAATTATTCGAATTTCGATAGTAATTTCCGTCTTACGTTATTCCCTACACATACTTTGGCAAAATATATAAATAACAAACTTGTTTATATACCATCATATAAGTAAACACGCATTATTATTAAAAAATACATTTGAATTGCATGTTGTGAAAAGTACGAATAAGATGATATATCAAAATTAATCAAGTATCTTTAGATTATAATAGTCATATGCGATGTCAAAAATACGAATAAAAAAAAATTATTAATATAATTTTAATCTAAAATCTAAATTTATATAAAAAATCAAAACGAAAATATGCTAAAACAAACAGTTAAGAAAATTTTAACATTTTACATTCAAATAATAGTTCTTTGAAATCCGTAATTTTATGTAGAGACGAAAACGACTTAGCCTTCGTTTATTTACTATTTATTTGCAAAAAAAAAAAATAACTAAACTCGAAATTTACATAATATATTTCGTTTTACCTTTGTCAAAATAAAGAAGTTTTTTTAGTTCAATAAAAAATGAAGCCCAAGAGATAAACTGAATAAAATCAGTGGGCATTGTTAATAAAAATTTGCATGCTATTTTAATTGTAGTTGTATTGTGTAATAAAAATAATAGAAAATTTCTAATGTGTGCATTTAATATGTCTTTTGGGATAATAAAGTATGGTAAACAAGCAGGAAATTTTATTTTCCAGTTAGGTAAAACATATTAAATAAATATTGTATAAATAAATAATTTATTTTATTATAATTATGTTTTTAAATAAGACATTCTAAGCTTCTTTTTTTAATGGTTGACATGGGATTAATTTTAAATATTCAAAATGAATTGTATTCTATCTCTATGACCTGATATTATTTGTGTAAAAAAATAGTTGGTTTTTTTCGTTTTCCGCATTTATACGTTATAATTATTAATCAAAATGATTTAGAAAAATACATTAGTTTTGTTATACTCGTAAATAAAAAGTGAAATAAATAACCAATTTTTTATTATTTTTTTTTTTTTTAACCACGTAGTTATGGTAGAATATTTTTATGTTATTATTTATTAATAGCCAAATTCCGTACCAATGCATTTTTTATAAATTCTGTTTATTCCTTTTTTACTAGCTACGTAAAAAAAAAATTAAATGTATAATTTTCAATATGGGAATAAATACGTTCGTTGTTAAAATAATCGTGCCTAATTTAGTAATTTACCATGTATTTTACATTATACCTGTATTTATGTAGTTATGTATATTTAAAAATTCTATATTTAGACTAAAAATCAACGTGGGAGTTCCAATATGTTATCAAAAATGTAAAATATCTATATAAATAGCTAAGGTATACAACTTTCAAGTTTCTTAATTTAATATTTCATGAGTTTGTGAAAATATTTAACTTTATTTTGTTTGGTTAAAATTTCGGTTTATGTAAATATTTTCAATTTTTCGTCATTTCTTTGTAGTTTTCCCTACCGGATAAGTTTCATTTTAAGAAATTTTAAAAATAACTCTAATATTTTCTGGTAGTAAAAGTGTCTACAAACAAACCAAAAAAAAAAAAGAAAACACGCACACCATATTATTGTAATACCAAAATCTAAAATGTACTCTAGTTTTTTTTCGTCAAAGTATTAAGTTATTATTATAAATTAAACACTTTATTAAATTTAGTATACTTCTACAAGTAACGTGAGTACTGAGTAGTGAAAAAAAAAAAATTAATAATTAATAAAAAATAATATATTTTTGTTTATATCTTCTTGATTATTTGAAAATCAATAATAATTATATTTTATTATTATTATTATTATTTATCTACCATGTTAATAATTATTATTCTTTTTATTATTATTTTTAACGTAATTATTTTTTTTTTTTTTTATAGATAATATTATTTGCATATTTTTAAATTTTGGAATGTGGTTCGTTATTAATGCATAAATTAGTAATATCAATTGGAGAAATTTTTACAACGTGATTATTAAAACTAATCTTACTCAGTATTAAATATTTATTAATTAATACATATTAATTTAAAATTATTATTATAAACTGTTGTATTAAAATTTAACACAATATTATAAGTATCAAATTTTAATAATTTTGTGAAACAAACATGGCTTCACTCATTCGTGTCACAATTTTATATAGTTACTATTAGATATACTTTTTAAATCGAAATAATGTAATATCATATTAAATACGTCAAAATTTTAATCACTTGTTTGTAATCAAAATCTTTATCTGACTGAACTTCGCTCAGAATCGTTTTTTCGAATGTTATGATTTATCATTGCGTTTAAATATTAGTCAATATAAAACACTATCTTATACAATCATTTTAAATTTAAATATCGTCGTTAGGCGGAATAAAATATTTATGTAAATTTAACGTTGATTTGAAATATTATATTTTATAATACGTATTACCTATTTATGATTCATAAATGACCTACTGTCCATATAGAGTTAAGGTATGTCGGTCAATTCACTGGTAACGCATAGTTGACATTTACGTTGTTATGAGTTCATAATCACACGTGACACACGTTGATCAAATATGATAACGCAACGCTGTTTTGAATTATGAATTCGTGAGTCACCAGACATAGGAATAAATATGTTAAATTTATCAATGTTACATTCATTCTACCTTATATTACATTATTATTAGTGTATAATATAAATTAATTAATATACAGGTAAATTAATTTTACTTGCATCAATAACTCATACATTTTTTATTTTGTTTGATATTCTACTCGTATATTAGAAATATTCTCGTATAAAAGGAAAATCGTAATATTTATTTTAAATTAAAATTAAAATTAAAATTTAATATTAATAATTTATAACATAATAATATTTTTAAATTACGTACCTATTGTATTATCCAATATTATTATCGTATGCATACGTGTAGCTGTTTTGCCTATACATTAAGCCGTGTTAAACGAACAATATTTTAATTATATTATTATTTCAAAATCGGGTAAATTTTTAATTTAATTATTAAAACTGATGAAACTATATGCAAATGATATTAATCACAATAGAACCGCAATTAATTTATATATACTCGTATATAAATATTTTGAGTACCCATGTAAACATTAAAAAATATAACACAACGATAGTAGTACAATACGATACGAGTAGGTATTATAATAATTTTATTGTATACATTTTTATTTATTTATTTATTTTTTTTTCTTTTTTTTATAGAGGTTAGAAAATACGATCAGGTGATCGTTGAAGTGTTATTATGACCTTTACAAATCGTTCGGGGATGGCACAGGTGTAATATACGTACATTCATATTATACCTGAGTACATACTGGACGCAAAAGTTTTCACGGTCTAACAATTCTGTTTGTCTGGAGAAGTAAAAGTTTTTACGGTCCAACAAGTTTGTTTGCCTCTGTCATAAAATAAAACGTACGAATATACGTACTTTTGTAAAATATGAGAAATCTGTAAGAACCCATATAAGCTGTATGGAATTTCACGGAAGAAGGGTATACATCATGTATTTATTTTTTGTCGACATATAGATCATCTTATATTCTATGATATAATTGATATTTTTACGTTGATCATAGAAAGAATATAAAAATATAAAATGTAAATGAATAGAACACCTGTATATATATTTTTTTATTATATCTCGTTCCGGTTTATTGGTTTACGTGAGATATTTATTACGTTTGTTCTATAATTTTAGATTTTGAACGAAGCGAAAAATGTATTGATTTTACAATAATATGTATCTTTTCTTTTCTTTTTTTTTTTTATGTCCGAAGACACTTTTTTACCCGAAATAATGCTCCGATTTTTACGAATAGCTTATGTTTGTGGTTGAAAAGTGGATGTAGTTGAAGTCATTTTTCATTGACTGGATTTGCCATAGGAAAAACGACCAAAAAACCATGAAAAACGGAATTTTTTACGAAAACTGAAATTTTGTCGGATTCGATTTCAATATTTCATGATAACTCGGGTAATATTGAACTTAAAGACTAAAAAGAAAGAAATATTTTTAGATGTTTAAATAGGTACTACATATATGGAATCGTTACGTTAATTATTCTACAATACGTAGAACTTTAAATATTTCTAAAATTATCGTTTTATCTATACAGTGTTATTTGATAAAATTGGAAATTTTGGTTTTTAAGGTCTGACAATTTTTAAAAATCTATTCTGAACGACGTACTGTAGATTTGGGTATTTACTGTCTAATTTATGCGTTTTGTGGGTATAATATTATATCTCATATTTTTTATTGAACGTAAATATTGATAAATATAAAAAATATTAATCAAGACATATACTAGGTAACTTCGTTCAAAATCGTATTTCCGAATGTAATAATTTATCATTGCATTTAAATTTTAATCAAAATTTAACACTATCCACTTGCAGCCTGTATTCCTTCCCAAGCTATTTAATGTATGAGTTTTATATTATAAGAAATAATATTATTTACGATGGTGGGATTTTCTCTTATGTCTTCGACGCGTTCATTAAAAAAGTATGAATTGCGATTTACAACTAAACTACTGCAATATGTGTGTTATAACATACGAAACTAATATTAAATACTTATATAAAACGTGAAAATTTCCCGTTAAATTTGTATACAAATACTTTTTATTCTTATTTTTAAAGAATTTCAGTAGTAGAAATAAGTATTTTTCATTGTGTTGAAAGACGAATACACGTGCCATCCTAAGTATTTTCTAAAAACTTTAGATGACTGTCAGAGAGAGTTTTACATTGAAATTTATTTTCCAGCCATTCAAATTCATTATAAAATGAAATATTTTTTTACGTAACATTCGCATATTATATAATAATAATAATAATATATAGAGTTGGTAATCGTGTGATTTTCAAAAGTTTTTTATGTCCCTATCCCTAATGTAACTACTGAATCATATTAATTATTTTTGTGTACACATAAGTCATCCCATCATAATAGTTTTACTACGTAATTAAATAATTAAGCCTCGTAAATAAAAAAAAAATCGCTGTGATATTAAAAATAGTATTACAATCGTTTTGTACCTACATATTGTAATATATTATAATAGTCGAGTTTTTAAAGCAACGTACTCATGTGTAAACATAAATATAATTTAATCATGTGTGGTATACGTGTACTAGCCGATGAATTATGACCAACAGAATGGCCATGACCGCGGTAATGGTATAAATGGACGGCGTATAAAAGTGTAGTGGAGTATACGAAAAATGTTGGACTCTGTCCAAACCTCTGAAATCATCAATCACGGGCGGTATATTATATGTTGTTCTATACCGTAGTGGTTTGCTCTGGTTACGTCGTTTTAAACTTTTTCCTGTTATTATTATTTTTAATATATTTTATGATATAAAAGAGAAACGTTTACTCCAAGGCACACATAATATGTGATGGTCGTGGTATATTACCGTGCCTTGTAGACAACACATATTTGTTATAATTTTTTTTTCTTAACAATTTACTTTCAGTAGATGGCTTACACGAAAAATTTGATCCTTTTATTACAGTGTAACCTAAAAAAGCTGAAATTATATATATATATATATATATATATTTAAAAATCAGACAGTATTCACATAATTATTTTACAACGTATTATATTATTATGCTTTTTGGCTATATTTATAACAATAATAATTAATAATTAGTAATAATTAATTAGGAAATTTTTTTAAAAAAAATTGAATGTTTTCTGTTTAAAGAGTTTTTTTGTTGTATTATTTAATTTTTTTCTACGACATTAATTCGTTTTAACTATTGTTTATCTTTGATTATTATAAATATTATACATTTTGAAAGATACGTACGATTACCATTTTTTAATATGACTAGCATTATTATAAGTAAGTGTGATATTGTTTTTAATAATTTAATTATTCAATATTATTACATATAAAAATATTATACTAAGTAAGAATTTTCTTTACGAACGTGTGAAAAATACAATTCATTATTAATAATACAGTTATATTCATGTACATAATTATTTAATTAGCATATAGCTTCAATCTAATGTGGACATAATGATCGGTGTTCAGGCAATATTTTTAGATACGATATCTAAAATTTTAACATGCAAATTTATTTTTTAAAACCATGCGATGTGTACCAAATTTTAAAGTGATAATAATAAGTTAGGTGTTAATATATTAATATAAAATAATATTATATAAACGTTAAATATGAAAATTTTGTAAAATCAATTATACGAGTACATTTAAAAATAATATAGGTATTAGTTTAATTTATCATTTATTATGAAGTAATTTTTTTCATATAGGTAGGTTATTCCTTACAGATTTTATAGTACTCGTATTACGTATATTATAAATATATATTCATTTTTCTATCACATTGGATCATGACATTATATGTTATTTTTATCCTCTCCAAAGCTCACCACCGAAGAGTTGGTTGTCGGCATAAATCCTCAGAATATGATATTTTAGTTTAATAATTTGGATAGGTACGCGTATTCACACATACAAACAGAAATATTATATACCTACGCCATGCACGATACATAATAGCGATTTAGCAATACTAATACCATGGTTATAATATAATATATATGTATTATATTGAATTGACAATGACTGCAAATCGAAGATTAGAGGGTTGCCTGTTCGGATCAAATATATATTTTTTCATTCAATAAAAGTCAATGTTTATGAATAGTAGTGAAGGACTTTTTTTTTTTTTTTAAATTTAATAATAAATCGCCATAGAATTGTTCAGTAATAAATTCAGATTATAAAATCATTTATTAAACATTTAAAAATAATTCCAAATTCAGTACATTAAAAATGTTATTTTATTTGAAATTAGGAAATTTTACAATGCAATTTTTATAGACGATAAGATAATTAATTAGGTATAATTCTAGTTTCTATTAGGTATAATTTTATTTTTTTATACTATCTTATTAGTTTTAGAATTCCATCCGATTTCCAATAATTGCTCCGTATTATCTTTTATCTACCGAACTTTATTGCAAACACATTAATTCATTTAGTTCCGATTCAATTTCAATTACACTTTACACGATATTATATTATATAATTTATGTATTCTGCATGTGAAGCTCCTGTTTATGTTAAAATATTGAACTTATTTAATGTTTATTATTTATAAAGTTACACGTATCGGATTTTCATCAACATTAACCGTGGTATACACGCGCAGTACTGAAGTATGATTATTATATTCAATAATATTACGGACAGGTTTATAAAGTTATATCGAATCGAATCACATTTTAACATTCCCATTATAAATAATTGTTATCAACTGTTTCTGAAAAGTACTGTTATTATTTTATAAACAATCACGGCTATTTTAGTGATAATAAAATAAAATATTGTAGTAATAGTTATTATATTTTGATACGAAACCACGATAGGTAAGTAATTACGTATTTAATTTTAAAAGTGTAATTATATTATAATATCATAAAGTCTCGAGTTGAGACGGATTACACGGAATTAAATCCTTAGTGACCTATTTAAAAAGCATTCATTCACGGAAACTACACAACGTGTGGTCGTAATGTTTCCACGCAGTGCCAATTAAATAAACTATGATGGACGGGGGTGGATAAATAAAATGTGTCGAATAAGAAATTTGTATTTATAGAAAGTATAGTCTTATATAGTACCTACTCATCTTTATTATATTTTCGCGTGGGTAAATTTTGATTCGCACGAGTGTGATTTTTTTTTTGTTGTAATTTTCACCTGCAGATAATAACGCTTTATTATTTTCGACAAATATCATACATAATATATAAAAACTTCACACAGTCACAAATATAAAATTTATCAATACAAGTTTTGGTTTTGAGTATAACCAAATTCATTTTAACGATCGACGTTGTTCACAAATTCACGATATCAATAATTAATTTAGGAATATTTCGTAACTAGATTTCTATTCTTTTTTTTAAAATATTTTAGGTTAAATTATAAAACATGATGATTATAATATCATATTTTATTAAATTCACGAGAATAACAAATTATTATTTTAAATTTAATTTTGATTAGATTTATCATAAAAAATTATCTTTGTAATATAAAAATGCGGACCTATTATGCAATTTAATTTTTGTAACAATCTCATGTCAAATATTTTATAATACACAATAGAATATTATAACTTTATAAGTAGATACATAACATAAAATATATAACGTTTAAATATATACATCGACATGTTGCGTTTGTAATAATTATAAAATAAGGCATTATTTAATAAATTAAATGTTAATTATTAACTTTTTAGAACTTAACATTTTTAACTTTTATAAATATTTAATATTAATTACAAGTACGTACCTGCACATTAAACTTTGACTCGTTTGATGTTCTATTAAAGTAAATCGATATCAAATTATATTATATTATGCGATGTTATAAATTAAGAATTAGTATGACCTAAATAAAAATACACAATTGAATAATTATATGATAGTATAATATTGTTAAACCAATTTTAAAATTGTTGCGACTGTCTATTGCCTATTTCTATCCTATTTCTATTTCTATTTTTATTATCTATTTTCAATAATAATTATTAGCAGTTTAAAATAGGTATAAATATTAAATTAAATGACCTGATTTCAAAAAATAATTTTGATTAAACATATAATTAATATATTATATTCAGAAATATTTAATTATATTTCTGCACTTATTTTTTGTATGCTTAAATTAAAACTTTTGTTTTATTTTGTATATTTAAGACGGTTCTTAAAAAAAAGTATTTATGAATTTGGATATTACAAATAATAAAACAGAGTAACCTCGAATATAAATATAAATGAATATACAGGTTATTTAAATACTTTCACGAGTTTCTTGACCATTAATTGATGTTCTTTGTTTGTCAGGATTCAGAAAAGTTGTTTTTACAGACAACGTTGTCATTTTACAAGCACATATTATTATAAAGTAACAAAAGCATAATAATTATCAACGTTTCGTAATTTTATTTAATATTACGATAAGACTTTGGGACGGAAGTTTGATTGAAATATGGAAATCAATGCATTCAATATATAATTAAAATTAAATCAAACCGGACGACTTTGGAATATTTATTATGTTTCTATTTTATTGAATTGAGCAATTTTATTGCATTATTTAATTGCACAATAAATTTATTTTTATTTTCACTATTTATTTATTAAATTATCTTAGTAAAATTTAAATCATTTTCTTTATACTCATACTAAATCGTATATTTATGTCCACAAACTGTAAATCATAACGGTTCTATTACAAAATATATTCAATCATCTTCTGTGGTAGTTTGAGGTCTCACGGGATGCCAAAATAATATGTGTGAGCTGTCAAGTCTGTAAAAATATAGTAACAATATGATGATGATGAAGAGAGAGGTAAAGACTAGCGGTTACATCAAGTTTGTTAAAAATACTTTACTTACACGAAGAGTTCGTTCTTTTTGTCAGTTAACCGTATTCACCCCGACACGGATTATTGGCATTCCAGAATTGATTTATTTTCCCAATTGATTCATCCCACATTCGATATTTTCTTAACAAAAGTTATGTAAGTTTCAAGGGATTTAAATGTGTGGATGGATGTAGTATGCATGGTCAAAATTTTCATATATTTATTAAATTGCATAAGTACATTTAATTTATTAATTTAAATAAAATAATAATTTAATAAAATCAAATTTAAATTGTCAACGGAACAGTTCTAAAATAGTATTGTGAATAAAAAGTACATTATGTGAACACCCAATACAATATTTTCAAGTCAATAAGTTTACTATTTCCTGAATAATATCGTAAAATATTTAAAAATAAATTTGTCAAAATTAGAGTGACCGTAAATATTGATAAATTAACGTATTTTTTTGGTAGTTTTATTATTATAATTTTTATAATTTTTATAATTTTTATAATTTTTGAGTTTTTAATTAATTGTTTAATATTAGTAGATTAATTTACTCTTCTACTACTTATGCTCATTAGTATCACCTATAAATAAGTGGCCATAAAATCCCATTATGTCCATATCTGACCGAACTTCAACCAGAATCATTTTTTATTTTACCAATGCATTCAAATTTTATTCAAAATATTACACTATACCTTCTAGTTTATTTGTCTTTAGACATCAGAAATATGAAAAACACAAATAATTGTAAAACCAATACATTTTACGCTTCAGGATATAAAATTTATTTTATTTATTATTCGACTCCAGTGATGAGTATGAATTATTGATGAAAATGTAACATTAATGATAATAATACGATGAAAAATGGTTATGCGAAGATATATTATACAATAATTATTTTCCCAAGAATATATTTAAATATTTATTAGAGATTATACACACACAAATAATGTAATACTATAAAAGTAAGAAACAGAACGAGAATAAAATGAAAAAAATATTCTTATATACGTTATCGTCAAATATTTATTGTATATTATCGTTGATAATATTACAATGAAATAGGTACAACTGTACAAGTATATAGAGTTGGATATGTTACGTAATAAAACATATTTAAATTTAGTAATGTAGAAAAAATAGGTAATTTATTAAATAGAATAATATTTATATACATTAATGTATATTTTTTAATTTTTAATTAATTATGTACGTTTAAGTAAATTATAATAAATAATAATTCTTCAATTGATTATAAATTGAGTATAATTATTAAGGACAATTAATTGTTACGGGGCGTAAACGAAAATAGCAGAGCAAATTTCAGAGCCAATAAATATTGTAAGGATTTACTAGATGGTACGGCGGAAAGATATAAGCCAATCGTGAACACATAGACGCGCATGAACGAACAAAACCAAGGGCGTAATGACGAGCTGTGATTAGACGACCAATCAAAGAAGCTCGTCACATTCGAAAATAGCATAAAAGGCGAACGACCGACCGAAATTATTCATTCCAGTCACAGCAGCAGTCCAGTTAACATATTTAAGAATTAAGACTCCGGACTCTCAATGGAAACAAGAAAGATCTATACCGACAGTCAGTCTTCAACATTTCTTATTTTCTTCACGAAATCAACTAGTACACAAAATGAGACTGAAGATCACTCGAGGTTAGAGCTGAATAGCTGAATACAATGACGAAAATTACGATCATCTGACAGCCCGAACACGGCCCACTGTCACATCACAAAGTGTATAAGTTGAGACCACAGACCCATGCATTATTCGGACTCACGGCTGACTCAGCACCGACCGCAATGGACCAGCCGAGTAGAGTTAAAGACCAAAGCCACGCCGTTGTGAACGAAGGACAATTACCCGAACATCGAAGACGATCCGGAACAACCACACCAACGGATTTTTTTATTCCCTGGGTCGATGTAAAATTCCGTACCAACCATAAATTAATCCTGTTAGGACGAACAAACAACGACCTACTTAGATCCATTGCATCAGGACTTTCACGAAGAATACGTGATTTACTTGAGTTCATTAAATCCGTCAAACGTTCTTGTAGATCGCTTATTGTAATACCCATTGGGTAACGCGTTTCATCCACTTGTAAATAGAGCGAGATATTTGGGGCCGCGAATTCTGGGTATTGACACACCGGTGTGATCGCTAACTTTAGCTTCGTCCGACATGCCTTTAAGTTTTAATGGTATTCCTTGTAAACTAAAAATAATAGTAAAAGTGAATAAAAACCAGCACGATACAGTAATCAATTGTGTAATTACATAATGATACGGATAGTAAAACCTAACATCTAAAGCACCGTTTCATAAATTTTTGCTTCATATTTGTAGATAGAAATTTTTTTAGTGAATTGAGAATTTTTTATACAAAATAATATAATAATATATTTTTACCTACTAATAACATAAGTTCATAAGAATGGTAAAAAATCTACTTGTGGAAATTTCGTTGTGCCTACCACCATATTGAGTACATATTCATTTTTAATTGATATAAATATTATATTCTTATGTAGTCAAATTAAAAAAAAGCAAGGGAAGGGATACAGGTGTGCAATCTTAGTGTTTAATTTTAATTATAATTTGAATGCAATGGCAAACCATTTCATTCGAAAAAACGATTCTGAGCGAAGTTCCGTCATATAATGCCGTTTTTTCGTCATTTTTTTACAATAATATTATTTTGGTTGCTATTAGTAACAATAATAATATTATTACTTTGGTTGCTATTAGTAACAATAATATTTATATTATCACTATGGTTACTATTATAAACAAATTTATCCGATGAATCAAATTCGTCGAAGGAAAAATGTCCTTTTTTTCGTCCTTTTTCTGTGTGACATGAGGTCAATTTTGGGAAATTCGAAAAATGACCTTAATAAAGTACAAACTACATCCAATTTGCAATCGAAAACATACAACATTCGTGAAAATCGGAGCATTATTTCGGGTAGTAAAAGTGTCTTCATACTTAAAAAAAAAAAAACAAAAAAAAAAAACAAAAGACCCACATCATTGTAAAACCAATACATTCTTCGCTTCGCTCAGAATCTAAAATAAATAATAATCGTAAACAGTTGGAAATCATATGAAAAGATATTATATTATTTTTCTAAACAATCATGATGAATATAAGTTTTATTTTAAATTATATTTCGCGTGATTTTAATAAGAAATTATGTAGAGTAAAAATATAAAACAGTTAAAGTATTTATATTTTTTGTTAAAATACATTTTTATGTTTTTAAAGAATGTACAACTATAAGTTTCTATATAAAATTGATTACATATAATATATATATAAATTGAGTAAAATAATTTACTCATATCGTGTATTTATAAAGATATAAAAAATTAACATTTTTTTTATATTTTTATGTAAAATAATAAATAAACAATACCTGTATATCAAAGATATATAAAACTATAATAATATTATAACTAAATTTATTATAAAATTATAACTATATTATAAAGCTATAATATAATATTGTTATAGTGTATAAGTACATTTTATTGGAAATATTTATAAAAGCTAAAATAAAAAAATATCTTATTATTATTAAAAATTATTATTTTATGGACAGAATAATAAAGTTTAAAATATTTTAAATTTTAAAATAATTTATGGACAAATATTGCTACAATAGACTTAATGTCATGATTTACAAACGAGTTGTCGAGTTATAATTTTTGTAATTTTTTATTTATATTTTTTCATAAATCCTTATTATAAAATGATCTAAAAATATATGTATTTTTTTGTATACATTAGTATAACCTCTATGTTCAATAAAATTCAATACAATTTAGTTTAAAAAAGTACCAACGACAATAAGCGATCATTTATCGGTAGTTTTGGTGTGTTCCAATGTGTCTCGTCTTCGATCTTTGTCATTTTGAACGTGGGGTCAGCTATTTTGTACTTATACTGTCAGAGTTGTAAAAAGTTCCATTAGAGGGGTTTTCATCCTTTTTTTTCTTTTTCTGCGATTTTTCGACAGTGTGTAATAGAGTTGATAATAATGTCACATATAATAGTTTAAGGTTATGACTATTGATTTTGGCTATATAAACATAAACATTTATTGTATTTAAAACGATATTCCGGACAATAACAGTAAAAGATAAGTAAAATTCACAACAACAATTAATTGTTGGATTAATCCAATTATTGAACGATACAATTCTTGCTTTTATATACTACGTTACCCCCACTCTACCCATTAGAATTTTTCAAAAAATTCTTTTGCAGAGAATTATTATGTAATATGTATGAATTTGTATGACCATCCCCGAAATTTTTACGGATCAGGGTTTCTCAATATACCCTAAAAACCTTGAGTAGTATAAAAATGACCACGCACATTTCCCGTCATTTAAACAAATTCAATATATTGATATATTTAAAATTTATTACGTTACAGACATGATAAGATTATTGGAAATGTTACGTTAATTTTTTGTAAAAATATAGAACTTTGAAATATTTTTTAATTTTCATCATTTTTTTTTTTTTTATGAAAAAACTAGAAACGTGTTGAGTTTTACAACATGAAAATTGTTTTTTGGAAACTAAATCTTTTTCGTTATTATTGATTTATGAATTCTTAAATTAAAAAATAAACGCTTAATCTAATTATTTTTACAGAATTTTACATCGTATATTCCATAATTTTAATTTTAATTGTCGGGAAAATATTGAAAAAATACAATTTTATTTTATTTTCATCCGTTAATTTTATAATTATTATTATAAGAACATAACTATTTTTTTTTTTTCAAAAAAAAAATAAAAACCACAACTAAACTATTACCTAACTGATTACAATGATTATACAGTATTATATTTATGTAGAATTGTAGACGGTCACCTAAGTATGGTATTTAATGAAAATGGGATTACAGCGTGTTAAGTATGAGTGGTTGCATGGTTGGTAAATTTGTATTCTGTGTCTAACTCACGTTAATAGGCTCTAGTTAAATTGTTTTAATCGTCTTGAATAGATCGTTTTTATTCTAGACGAATATTAGTAGAAGTATGTAATTATTCAAAATAATAATATTTAAATATATTCTTATTTTTATCTTAAATTTATACACTTTTATATTTTACGGTCGTCATCAGTATTATATTCCGTTTTATCACCTAAAATTTGAATTACCGTAATTAGTTAAAAAAAAATTAACTTAATAATAAATAAATGGTTTTTTTTTTTTTTTTTTTTGTGCCTTGTTTAGTGATGTGCAAGACAGAAATAATATTTAATTTTAATATCCCTCGAGAGTTATTTTTCATATTTGTATTCTTGTATAAATTGCTATTACTTAATTTTCTTTTTTTTCTAATTTTAGAGAAAAAAAATAAAAATATGGCGATTTTGTTGACACAGTATCGATATCACTTTCAATTTTAGAAATCAAGTTTAATAGTATATCATATAATTATGTATATTATGCATTAAGAATAAATATTTCGTTTTATACCGAAGTTTTAGCACTATTATTATTTTAATTTTTATGTAAAATGTTTTTTTTTTTTTTATTCAAACAATTTGAAGTTGTTTTTTTAAATCACTAAAATAATAACATGTTAAATAAATACAGTGAAATGAATGTAATATATTGTATTAACATATTTCAAACCGATGACTGACATTTTAATAAATTGCCAAACTTATTTGATGAAATAATAAAAATATAATATTTATTATTTATGACGAAACCATTTTCTTTAGTTTAAAATAAATTAGCGAATACGATGTTTTTATATCATAAAAATTAAATTATTTACGTTTACTTTATCCATATTTTATAAATTGAAATTTATCTGCAAAAAGTAAATTTTTTTTTGTTTTCAAAATATATTTATAATATTACGTATATTACGGACAATTTAAATTTTAAACAATTATAATAAATTCATTATAATTAATAGAATTATAAATCAAACAGAATTATAAATTGTTTATTATATCAGTATTCAAAATATAGGTAAATATAAACATATTTTTTTTAAATTTATCAATTAAATAAATTATTGTCAAATATCGTACAAAATATTTTCTGAATATTAAATTATTGTAAAATTTTTAATTTAATTTTATTACAGGTTTCTAATTTAAGTTCTGGCCATTATTAATTAATTATTTTTATTAAAAAAGGAATAAGATGCATGTTTTAAATAAAAAAAAAAACACATATATAGACATATATTTTTATATGGTCAGGTTTTTATGTCCTTTATTTTTTTAAAACTTATATTACTTTTTTTTTGAAAGATTTTCACTTGAAAATATATCACGATTTTTTCTATTATATTTTTCGTTCATGTACACATCTTCACTGATACCATAATGTTTTATGGTATAAATTTTTATACTCAATCGTAGTTTTAGATTCTGAGCGAAGCGAAGAATGTATTGGTTTTACAATGATGTGTACCTTTTCTTTTTGTTTTTACGTATGAAGACACTTTTACTAGGTACCTGAAATAATGCTCCGATTTTCATGAATAGCACATGTTTCAATGTGGATGTAGTTGGTACTTTATTTTGTTCAATTTTCGAATTTCTAAAAATTGACCCTATGCAATAGAAAAAAATGACGAAAAAGGCATTTTTCATAAAAACTGAAATTTCGACGAATTCGATTTCAATATTTCACTATAACTATGGAAATTTTGAAGTTAGAGACATGAAAGTTTTATTGGATGTTCACACAGATACTGTATATATGAGATACAATTTTGGAACAATTACGTTAATTTTTCTACAAAATATAGGTCTTTGAAAATATCGTAAATTTCTCGTTTTTATGTATATAATATTTGCAGATAGTATTGGCAATTTTGGGCATTACGGTCTGAAAATGTTTATTGAAGCATACTGACATAAATCTCAACGAATTTCCAAAATATTAGAAGAATCTTAAGACTCAAATGCAAATTTTATTTCTTCATTGTTAAGTTTCCGTTAAAATTAATATCTCATAAATAAACAAAAGAAAAAAAAATCCAAATAATATTTCGATATAACTAATTAAATATTTATTACAACGTAATTAATTCATGGAAATTGTTTGATAACAGAATATACTTTTAGCTCTTGTCAATTATCCAATTAGTGTTTTGAAGATTTTGAAATTGAATAAAAAAAACATAATAAGTTTTTCCTGAAATATTCTATCGACAATAATAATTATAGTAATATTATATTTTGATGAAATTCTAATCTTTTTGCTCCTATCAAATGGCATACAATAGTAGCATTAATAATAATTACGAATGCGAGTAAATTAGCCAATACAAATAATTATATAGATAAAATATTATAATAATTTTTATTCCGAAACCACAATACTATGTGAAAAGTGTTTACGTATTGCTTGTTATTACTTTATACAATATTTTATTGATTTGTACTACATTCCACAGATTGTTTAAATGTTTGATGTTATTCAGTAATAATGTTGGAATCTTTAATTTTATTAAGTGGAGTCTGTTGTGTCGGCAAAAAAAGAATCGACGCTTTTAGATTTGAACATAAAAATAAATTCCAAACGTCCATTACTCACAATGATTGTTGCAGTATTTAAACGGTGTTTACTTGACGTCAGTTTCAATTATTATCAAAATTAAGTACGACACACGGATTGCGAAGGATACAAAAATAATATGACGAATTTCTTTTTGGAACGGTTATTTTTTATTTATACCTATTCAATCTAGCAAAATGTTTTCTACTCTGAGAACGCTATATTATCTATTTTGACCTTTGCAAAATTTAAGAAACAATAAAATAAAACGGCAATAAAATTAGATATATACTTAAGCTCTATATATATTATACAAAAGAAAACTTTATTTAGGAATACAAATCATTCTTTATAATTGGAAAGAGCGTAAACTTTTTTCTTTGCATTGAAATAGACGGTCGTTAAAAATAAATAAAAGAAAAAAAAAAGCACTTAAACGGACTTTCTGATTAACAGTTTTGGATCTTTAGATTTTTTTTTCTCAGTATTCTACAATATTTATATATTTTATTACCGAGTTTACATCACCTAGTCAGGTTAAGCCGAGAAAACATTAAAATAAAATATATTTATTGTAGGCATATTGCATTTTTATATATAATATTATCTATTACACAAGTTTAAGAAGATTACAAATACAAAGTGGTTAACTTGCAAACAACAATATTGATAATAAATGCATTTATTGGATTTTTTTTTTTATTTAATATAAATATAAATGTTTCAGCACGTTTAGTGCTATTACAAATTTTTAGTTTTTACAATTATGTTTGCTATATATTTAAATAAATTTAAGGTCTAATATGTTAAAAATTATCTTCATTTTCTGATGATGAATTTTCAATGTCAGTTAATAGAACGTCCTGGGGAAGTCGAGGCCGCAGACGTCTATTGAGTGTTGTTCTTCCTAAATTGTAATGGTGAGCACTGTCCAAGTGTTTTAGTTTGGCGTGAAAATTTTTAATTTGGGTTTTGATCCAATTTATTGGATTTATATAAACGAATAATATTATAATAAAAAGGAGAAAACCACCAACGAAAAGTGATTAAGTAAAATTTGGTTATTTTTAATGTTCTTATTTAGTTTGGATTAATTATTTTATTTAGATTGTTAATAATAATTTTACTCAAATGTTCAGATTTATTATCTACTTTTATTAAACGTTGCGATTTTATTTCATAATTTTATATAAATATACCGGTAGAATATTCCAAATAAGACTGAAATAATTGACATTAATAATGATATAATATGATTTTAAATCTGTGTAAATTAAATATATAATAATTAGTTCCTCCATAATATTTTATTAAATGTTAAATCGTGTAATGTGTTTATTGTTTATAATATTAACTAATTAAACATTGATATAATATTTTAATATCTACTGTCTTTAACGGTAGTTTAAAATGAGTAAAATACTATTATTTAATTAATATTATGGTATTTATTCAACTACTTTTAGTATTGTGTCGTGTCGAAGTTTTGAAACAATATAAAAACCTACAGAAAAAATGTATTCGGGCACTATGAGTAATTATTGAATTAACGAAAATCAAAAATGACGTTAACAACGATAAAGTACTTGAATTATTATTTTACAAATACTTCCGTCCAAAATTTACATTTTTCGTCTTCTAGTTTTATCGCATTACAATATTTTATTTTTGTTTGAGCAATTTTATTCCGTTTATATATTATATATATCATTTTGAACGATAAAATTTACATAACTACGTATTATTATTTTTTTTTACGACTCGAAAAGCACTTCAACATTTAGACGATATTTATTTATTATCCACACGACAAACACAACTCATGCACATTATGAATGGATGACTCGAAATATTATTTTTTACTCTTTATATTGTATTTTTTTGTAAATTATTTTTTGTTAAGTATCTCGATTTTGTACACTCGTTTCATTAGTTTTTCATTACGTTGACCAATTCGACTCAATTCGTACTTTATAATCACTACGAACAGCGATTTTCACAAATTTATTAATAATATTCGCATTTAATACGGATAATCTTTTTCCGTTACATATATATTAGTGAAATAAAAACTCGATTTATTTTTTTATTACATTCTCGTACACTTTTCTTTTTCTTGAATAATATCCTTTAAATTCCCTTACATATTATATAGCCACATTTCGTACGATTTTCATTGCCAAACTCTTAATATTAAAACGAAACCCAATGATGTCAATACGTGCAATTCTGATGATCCAAATGAGCAGACGTTATATTGAAAAAATAGAAACCTTTTTTGACCTACATGGGAAACATTCTTTCCTAATCCTACATATGGGAATTCTTATGTTATTTTCACACTCGTAGATTCCGACAAATTTTAATATTAATACTATTTAGTATATTTTATCCATTTCATATTATATTATGTAATAATCGAATGCATAGTTTAGGTTTTCTTTTATCAATTTTCGCCTTATGCATGAAAATATATAAAAATTCCTGTAATTCCTGAAATTCCATAGATACTATTGCCAGTATTATTATCACGAACTGGAGTTTTTATCTGCCCGTTACGAGTGTTACGAGATATAATAAGTATACTGGATTACGATAGTATTTCATAATTAGCAAAATCAATAATCGCTCTTAAACTAGTCGAATTATTTCCCAACTATAACACTAATTTCACGGATCGACTAATGAAAAGTGTACGAAAAGTCGCGTGTATTTATTCAAAGGAAATGTGGCAAAACTCAATCGATATTTTATACGATAAATGGAAATAAAGAGGAAATTTTACAACAATGCAATAAGTACAATAATTGTGATTCCAAAACAAACGATGACCCTAAAATAAATAATATATTTTTATTTCTTTTTTTTTTTCGTACCTCTAATGTAGATAGATACATGCGTTTTTCATTATAATATTGTAGTTAATCGAGTGTACCAACAAATTCAATTTACGTTTTTTTTCATCAATGTTTTTATCGGGTCATTTTACGTGTTATAGGCATATATTTTTACAAACCAAATTTTCTCATATTATTGCTGACATAACAAAATCGTATTATTGTAAACTATTAATTTCCAATATTATCGTCCCTGTGAAATCCCGATCAAATGTGTCAAAACATGACGATTTTTTTTTATAACGTGTATTTCTTTTATAATTATTCGCTGTGGGGGACATTTACGATGTAAGATATAAGCATCTATGAAATATTTGAAATATTTTCAAGAGAACGCTGTCATTAATCACAAATGATGATAAACCATAAACAACAGGGAAGTTCCATAATGAGTAAAACCATTTAAGGTGTAAGTTTACCGAAACTTAATTCGAGAAAACCGTAAATACTGAGTTTGGAAATATAATTAATTCGTTTCCTGCTGGAATATTCGACTTCGTGGTGACAACTTTAATTTATATTAGTGTATAAACTCGATGGCAATCACAAATCATTATACTCGTATTTAGATAAAGAGCGTCTCGAAATATTATGCATATTGTATTATTATTATTTATTTTTTATTTTTTTATTAAATGTGTCGCGTTTAAGATAACAACTTGGGAGCAACTGACAACTGTCATGGTCCATTTTGTTAACTAAAATTGAATTTTCTTATTAACTATAAAAGTATAAAAATATTATAACGTTTTAAATGCCTCAAATAAACAATATAATATTTATATTGTTGTCGGATTTCTTTTGAATTTACAAGAACTAAGCCGCACTTTTCGTGTTGTAAGAGTACAAACAGAGGACAACTATCTCATTTCTAAAATTTATTCATTATTAATATTGTGTTTCACTAAAAGCTAAAATAATTTTTTATCCTCTCCGAGTTGTAAGACGATTTCACTAGTTTTAAAAAAGTAAAGTACCACAATATAAATTTATAATAAACTCGTTTTATTATAAATTCCAGTTATGATATTCAATTTTTCTATGGTAACTCCATTAACCTATATAGTGGTCGATGTCTTATTATTACGTGGAAATTTCTAACTAGACAATAACAATTTATGTCTGGTAAATTCTTAGTAAGACTTATATTTCATTATCACTATTAAAATTTCAATTTAAAATAATTGTTTTCCGCTTTCTAAATGAATTCAATCAGTGCGTGTGTGTAGTAAATGAAATGTTAATTTCAAGACATATGACATTCGTCTTAACTTACTTGCAAAATCTGTCCTCCAAATTATCTCTCAACTTTTCCTATGGATTTATATTATACATTATACGTATAAGTAATATAAATAAATATTAATATAATAATATACGTAAAGCGTACGTATAAAACGTCAGTATTAATTATTTTTAATTATTAATTCAGTATTATTATAACTTTATAACATAATATACATTATAGTATTATACCTAGTGTTATTATAATACATAAAATAATATTTTGATACGAAACCTAATATTCTTATAGAATATAATTAGAATAGAATATTATATTATAATAATAATTTATTTTAAAAATCGATAAATACAATTTGAACTGAAATAAATATTTACTTAGATCACGAATCGGAACGAGCAGTTTGGTATTCATTTCGTATTTAAATGTTAAATAATTAATTCGCGTTAGTTAAAATTCGTTATTGTATGATGTATAGTCGTTTTAAATAGTTATAGGTATGTCATAAATAGTTTTAATTTTAAATTTTTTAATAATTCAATAATATATACTTACTTATATTTTATGTTTTTGATTTTTGGACTTTATATATATATATATATTACTTTACTTCTTCTTCTTTTATTTACTTCTTTAATTTTATGATTGGTCCACGAGCCAGATCATTTTTGTATGCCTGCGACGTGGAATATATAATAATATAGAGTGCAGCAAACCATCTACGTTTATGCTAATCAAATGACAAATTTCAATATACCGGAAGGTTATTGGGTTGAATATTATCTATTTCAGGTATCCGTGGTATCCGTACCGGTGATGACCGATATCGGACAATATAATATTGTGTGATGCGTGTTCGGAAGGTTTCACAGACCATTATTGTAAGTGAGTGGTATTGATCAGACACGCAACTACCATACAAGACCGCACGCTGGCAGGGCGCGTAGGCGCGTGTTTCGGAAACGCGATGTTATAATTGAATTTGCGAGTACGGTGAAACGCGAAATCACACTGAAGATTTCAAAAAAATATTATTTACCTATTTATTTTTGGTAGATTTTAATACTTACACATTATAATATTAATTAATTACGAATTACGATTGAAATTTCAAATTATTAAACGTACGATTCCAAGTGGAAAAACGAAATAACAGTAATAAAAATACAATATTAAGTCGGTCAGTTTTATAATATAATTTCGAGTTCAGCCTGAAGTGAGGTACGATACGAACGGTCTGAGTGTTATCCTTTTTTCGCAATTTAATGCGTGATGATCGTGCTCTCACAGAGGTATAAACCTCTGTTTATACGTTAATTTCGTTCGTTCAGCAACCAACAATCGTGAAGGTAGAATTAAAATTTTTGCGAAAAAATTAAATTAGTCGAAAGTTTTTCAATAACGGACGTTAAAGTTGATTTTTTTTAAGGGCCAACCGTTTATAGGTCATGTTATTTATCAAAATAAATTAGTCGAGAGAAATGTTATACGATTTTCAAAAAAAAAAAATAAATAAATAAATAAAATAAAAAAATCACCTCATTGACGAAACAATAATATAGCAAATCTTTTCATTGACATTTTGACAGCGTCGAATATTGTAAATATTTAAAGTTTTATTTTATATTTTTCTTGCGTATTCAGCTTTAATTGTAAACCGTAAATAGTTACTCTAGTACTAAAGTATACTTTAACAGACCAACTATAAAATATAATATGAATGGATTTCTTTTGATTTTTTTTTAAAAAAAAAAAAAATGTTATTTTTTTATATCGCGATTAAAATATGCTCTAAACTGTTTGAGTTGGATAGCTGAAACACATTTCAAAATTAAATATTGTATTGACTTTATTCTAAAAATAGTAATAATATAATATAATATGGTATAATATTATTGTGAAACGATATTGGTAAAAACGTAATAAAAAATAATTGAAACAAAATAGCGTAGATATATGACGCGACGAGACGATTATTATTTATATAACGACATGTGGTCTTTTTTTAAATTACGAGTATATTATTTTCGGTCGCGTGCAGAAAGCGATAAAAATGAAAATAGAGATGCACGGTAGGAGATTATCGATATAAATTCATATTGATTAATCGCTAGTTGTTACATTTTGTCTAATTAAATTCCAAAGACGAGAGTACCTACGATTAAAATGTACAATAGACCGTTGCAGTAGGTATATATACTTAATTAATGTCGTCCGAAGTAAGGCCGATTTACACGCAACGACTTATTGTACGTTTTATCGAATACGACAAATCGTATCGAGTAAAACACACCGAGTAACACACCGAGTAACGTCGAATCCTATTTTTGTAAGACGTACGATTTGTACGGTCCGTTTTACTCGATACGATTTGTCGTATTCGATAAAGTCGAACATAATAAGACTCGTATCGTGTAAACCCGCCTTTATACTCGCATTATAGTACGTAATATCCATATGTATAACATATCATTATAATCGTCAATCTAAGAAAAAGCCAGATAAATATTAAATTTTTCTTTGATCTGCGTATCTCTTTATTTTTTATTTATTTTCAAATAACTCTTGTAGTACAATGCGTATTGTGATTTAGAGAAGAAAAAAACATTTCGAATTAGGCGTAATAGTTTCGTCGCATTGTTTGCTCCGAGATTTTCGTCGCGCTATGTTTTTCGAAGTTCTAAAGAATTATATTAACCTTAAAGACTTAGCGAATTATTATCGTCGCACAATTTATAGGTTTTGATTCGTAAACGACTGATAAAGTTCATGTGTGTAATTTGATCTAACGTCAAAAATATCATACCAGTTCGTATTATTTATTCGTATTATCACTGTAGATTTTTGCATTTTAATTAATAATTTTATTTGTATTAAACGAAAAATACTGATAATTTAAACTTAAAACTCGTTCCAATCTCGTTTTGATTAATTATATCAAATTATAATATTGGTCGATGCGCGTACAGTCCATTTGTCTTTCTTTTTTATGATTGATTAGTCACAATTTATTATTTATTTATAGATAATAAAATTCAATTTTCATACGCTTTGTAAAAATCGTGTTTGTAATTTCCCGTCATACCGAAAAATATATTAAGTAACAAATGTGATTTAATTAATGTTACATTTTTATTGTGTCGATTATGGCTAGTTATAGAGGTTTTTTAATTGACACTTTTTTGTATGATAAATTAATTTAATATTTCTAATTTCCTCGTTTAATCAATTTTAAAAAGAATATAATATATAAAATATTGTTTTTGGGAAAATTTGAATTTTTTTTTCATATCTAAAGATCAATATTTATTACCTATTAATATGTGGCGCCTAATTTTTGATAAATCAAAATTAACTAATGATACAAAATTGCATTTGGCAATACAACGCATTTTGATAAATTTTTTGGTTCATACTAAGTCAAAATCTGTAGATTCTATTCTATAATGTGAAAAGATAATTATTTTACAATAATTTTTACTCGCTTAATTAAGTACTTTTAAAATGTAATATTTGTATTTTTTTACTTAATAAAAATAACAATTATAATTATGCTATTAGTGAGAATCAAATGTTTACTTTTGTAATATAATATTTTCATTTTTAACTCGGTTTTAACTTTGGTCTGTTTGCTAAATATTTTATTCAATATAATAATAATTACATAACTTTAGTTAAACAAATGACTATTTCTCTTGAATTCTCTCTAATTTTAAAGTTTCGAATTTTAATGAATTGTATACATGTTTTTTTATTTTTTGAACTTTATCGGTATCGCGTGTTGAAACAAACTTTGATATAGTTTTAATTATTATAATATTTTAGAATAAATAAATATCTTTATTAGATAAGACTAACTTTTGAAAATTCATTTTTAATCATTTTCCTTTTTCAATTAGCACCCGAATAAAACTTCATTACAGTTCTTTATGTATTTGATATTTTATGTAATTTAATAATCTCGTGATTTTAATATTAATTGTCATCATGTTTTTTTGTTATTCATTAACATTTAACAGTTAAATTTTACTTGATATTTAAGTTACATGTTAAGTTTACAAAATTTGTTATATTCTATTTCATTCTTGTTAATTAAATAAAAATAATAATTTGTATTTACCATTCATTATTATGTTTCACATAAATTTATTTTTAACGTAATTTTTTCGTATCCATTTTTTTATGTTTTGCGTAAAAAATAAAAAGGACACGTTGAGTACTATCTATTGTTATATTTGTATTTTGTACGTTTTAAATAAATTGGAAATTATCAATCGTGGACACTCTGTACAACTGTAAGATAGAAGATAATAAATTTATTGAATTATTTATTTAGTAATTATTTTTTGTTACGTCATATTTCTCATATTAGAATATAAATATAATATAATAAATAGGTACTTCAACATACATAAATAATTGATAAAAAAAAATAAAAATAAAAATAAAAATAAAAAAAATATAAAATTCCTGTTATAATACGCATCTGATTAAAGCATAGTACGACCTTTTTGAGTTCTCTCCAATCAAAAAATAATATTATCAGTTACCGATTTTTATTTTATTTATTTTATTATTTTGATAATCCGCGTAATTAGATTATTTTTGTCATTTAATTCAAAACCACGTTTTACATTATTTTTATCTTAACAATTTAAAACTAAATATAACACAATAAATACGTCTCTTATCTAAAATTTCAGAGAACGTACCAAACTATACGGAATATCGAAAAAGTATGATATTAAATCGGATGTATCGGATGGAGTATGCGTGAATAGACATATTATATATATATATATAAAGTTTTCAACCTTTTGAGACATGCAACTAAACGAACATATGATATGTTAAGCCGAAGAATATGATTTGGATTTAGTATTTTTTTTTTTTCAAAGAAATAAAACGTTCAATTCTATAAATTCAATATTTCCCGAGTTATTGTAAAATATTTGAGAAATAAATTTCATCAAAATTACAGTTTTCGTGAATATGGCCGAATTTCGTTTCTTATTTCTTTCGCATAAATTTAATTTTGAGAAATTCCCAAAGTGACTTAAATAAAATACAAACTAAACTTGATTTCTACTATAAACGCACTATTTTCTTTTTGATAATCTGTACAATATTTCTGATAGAAAAAGCGCAAAAAGAAACAAACATCATCATTGTAGAACCCATAATATATTTCTCGCTTTATTCGGAATCTAAAATCAATGCTTATTGACTATGTTTTTTTTTTTAATAGTTTGATTTTAATAGACGTAAATATTTTAATGCGGAATGAATTATTTCTATATTAAAATTTAATAATTATTATTTTAAATAGATTTAACAAATTATGAATCAATTGATATTAAAATAATAATAAACATCGTATTATATTATCGATTTTATTTATTTCGAACTTTTTGACGTCTTCGAATTGATTAATCGTCATTTAAAAATTCCAATTGATTGCATTGTAATTTTTCTCCATTAAATATATTCAAATAGATTTTTTCATGTAAATTGTACTAAAATGGTAAAATATATTATATTATGCATAATAATTGACTTTTTATAGGACGGCCGAATAAAATTCCATAGAGAAATTCGACAAGAATTATTCAAAATCTCTTGTGTACATTCCCCCTTTTTAACGTATGCAAATTTTACGAAAAATAATTTAATCTGCACTGTTCGTACGAACATTTCATTTGATACGCATATTAAATAAAATAATATTTAAATTTTTTCATATTTCGTATTCCTTGCATAATCCCTTACAAACTACATACTTTATCATTACAAATGTTTACCTATTTCAGCGTTATAATATTTATGAAAATGAAATAAATATTTTTACATTATGTAATATCTATATAATTATCTTTAATTAATTTCGGAATTAATTTATTAATCGCCATATTATATTATATTTAAAAAAGATCTGTTTATATGATAGATATAAACATATTATTATATATGCAAGTTTCTTCTTATCATTTTTATATTTTACAATATTTATTTTGTTGTGAAAATGATAATATAATTCGTCAGATAATATATAACGAAACGGGCACGAAGCATACAAACTTAAAGATAAACATTCATTATTTTAGTTATTCCTTTTGATTTCCTGGATAAACATTTATATTACGTATACTTCTTTTATGATATATCATATTACTACGTACGGTTATAAAAATAGTTGCGAAATGTATTCAAATTAAATTAATGTTTACACTATGTATTTTCAGAGTTCAGAATTCAAATAAACAAATAAATTGAAACACATTGTTACCTATAAATTGTATTTATTTAATTTTTTTTAATATAATATTATTCAGTACGTTTTTTCAATCCTACGGATATTTACACATTACTGTTCATAAAATTACATATTGTATATACGAGTATAAAAAATTGATAATCGAATATGTAACTAATTTTTTTTTTTTTTTTTTTTTTTTTTATGTTAATTTTTGAGCGTTATAATATGATTTTATGCCAGTACACGGTGGAGATATTATCAATTTTATTTTGTTTTCAATGCCATATCATCGTTAATATTGTCAGTTTAACTTTTTTTTTTTTTTTATAAAATTATTTTCAACTGTCCTTTAATATTAATTTAAGTATATTATATTCTATAGTATAATATACAAAACGTTACTCGTAGGATAGGATTATTGTTGAGTTAAATTTTTTTTTTCTTACGGTGTCCCTAAAGATTGAACGATGTATTTAATATTATATCGCATGGTGTGAGAAGAACGTCAGGTTTTATTTTATTATTTAAGGCGCGTGTGCGTGCAGTGATGAATTTTTAGAAGACAAAAAATAGTATTTTATAATATACAGTCTCACTTTTTTTCGACGTCTGATTTTTATAAATGATCTCTGTATATGAAATATTATAGTTATGTTAGGTATGTACCTTACATAACCTGACCTACATTTTTATTTTTATCTCTATATTATTTTGCTTTTTGCAAAATTGCAACCTTGTACTATAAATAATTTTTCTAATGTTAGTTTAATTATTTATAATAGTTGTCAATATAATATGTAATACGGTGCATAGCATGCCATCATGTTACCACGCTTATAACCAACATTTTATTTCGCATTTAATATTAAAGATAGAAAAGCTTAGTGGACGCAAGGCACCGACCCTTATTCAGTTTTAATTAATACATCGATATTATGGTTCAAAGCAAAGTCAACATTAATTAAAACGTGGTTATATCTATTTAAAGCTGAGTTAAATATAAATCGCGATTAATTTGATTTATACCGGAGTTTTGAATTTGTTTTATATTTACTATGCGTTAAAAAATTATAAGAATTTATAGCATACCTAAAAGGATAAAACCTAACGGATGAAAATCGGTTAGAGGAAAAATTAAATTTTATTATCTGCCTATAAATGCGGACTAAAGTTTAAAAAAAAAATTATTAATTATTATATTCATTATAATATTATTATACGAGGATGCGAATGGTCTAGTGATTGTTAGATTCTGAGAATGAGCAGCTTATTAGATATAACAATAGTATTATTATTAATTTGGAAATATCCGTCTCTGAGATATTTATTCCTTACAGAGACAAATGATAAATGTTCAAATATATCATACTTACTTACTCAAATGTCTCAAGAAAATTAATTGATTTTTTTCATTTTTCCGAACTTTATTATTAAACTTTATCCAAATTTTCACGGTTTTATTATGAGCAAAAAATTAATTTTTCTCCCCACCTCGTTCTAATCACTATTATTATACTTATAAACATCCTTTTTTGTTTTTGATAGATCGATGTGTGTTTTTCGCCACTATAGCAAAAGATACCACTGACCAAGTATCAAATGATCATTATTTAAGTGACCGATAGGTGTACCTAAACTATCTCATTCGTTTAAATCTTGTTCTTCACGAAATTTTCAGTCTTTATTGAATAAAGTAAACTAACGACAAGGGTCGTGCAGGATGTGCGCGACAGGTGATACATTAACCGGACCTTACACTATTTCGAGAGTGGGTAGATACTTATGCCAGTAAGTTTTATCCCTTTATTCATCGTGATGTTATTTAAGGACAACGCGATACGTCTGCCCGTAATTTTTCTTTCCGTCCGTGTTATTTTAATTTTCCATTTGTTCCTGTGATGCGGAAATACGAAATCCGAATCCCTGTAAAATTACTTTCGTCGGCCCAACCATTATAATAAATACACTATTATACTCGTATATCCCGCCGAATGGTCATGGTAATATAAATGATGTATATTTTAAACCTATCGTGTTTCCTTGAGAAATGTGTTTTCCATGAAATAAATTTATTCGATTTATTATTTTATAAAATAACAATACATACTATAAGAGTGTGTAATATAAAATAATATTTATTCGTTTTAACCGAATTGGCGCTCAAATAAGTATAATAACATTAAATGTCTATTCAGACACATCGGATCCGATACCTGCATCAGATTATTATCCGTATCGTATTTTTTCAATCTTCAGTAGTTTTGCATGGTAGTTCTGAAAACGAAGTAAATGAGGGACGTGTTACATTTCGTTTCAAATTGTTTAAGAAAAATAAGAGTGTGATTTTGAGTTAAATAATTTACGAAAAAATATATTTAACGAAAACGAACTAATTACGTGGATACATCGATATAATAAAATAACACTAAAATAAAAACACACGTCAATTTTCTATAACTTCAGAGAACGCACTAAACTACCGAATGTCGAAAATGTATAATTTGGTTAATAAATCGGTTCGGATGTGTGTGAATGTAACTGTTAAAACTCGCGACGGACGGATCAAATAATATGTTGTAAATAAACCTTTAGTGTCACACACAGGAGACGTTTCAGCACGAAAATAAAACTAAAATACAGACCAAGAAAAAAAAACATAATATAATACAGAGAAACCATAAAATAATATATTAATATTTGTACAGAACAATCAAATAACGGGGGGTTTTTTTTAACTGCTTCTGTTGTAATATTAATTTTCGATATTATTAGGTTGTGTAGAAATGTGACGAAATTTATTTAATATATCCTCTATATCTGTTTTTTAAAATCATTACATATCAGTATTTTGCTATCTAAATAAAAATTATTATTATAATATTAACCCTTGTTCATAATATAATAATATCTAATTTAGTAATTCATCTTAAAATTGGGATTTTGTTGTGTCCAACCATAATAATTAATATTTGAAGTATTAGCCGATAACAAAATCTATATCTCATTAATTAAAAAACTGAACAATACAATATTTTAAGTGTAGATATTAATCTATAAATATTTTTTTTTATCAAGTATATTTTTCGTTGTTATTAAAAGTTTAGGACGTGTCAATCTCGTCTTCGTTAAAAAAAAAAAAAAAAAAAAACTCTTTAAAAATAAATATTGAGATGTCAATATACATTGTACTATGCTAATGAGAATATTAAAAAAGACTCGAAAAAAAATAAGGCCGACGTAAATATGAAATTCTTTGGAAATCCTAAAAAAAAAAAAGTGCGGAATGATAGTCGATGAACGATCACGCGGCATAGTTCGTTTTTTTTATTACTATAATACCGTCCATTTGGTTCTATACCTATTTTCATATTACGGGATAAACAGGAATATAACAGGAATGGCATTTATTTATTATAAAACACGCATATTTGCTGTTTTGAAATGCGAATTCACGTACGACTATCGTATACGTATAAATTATAGATATTATAATTTAGATTAATTTTGCCATGAAAATTCGCAATTTAATAATAATGCGCCAATGCATTTTAATAATTTCATGACGCCGACCATTATCTATACGCTTTCAGTATTTTATTCGCATTATTAAAACGCACGTATTTTTTTTTTTTTGTTATTTTTAACGTATTCGTACACTGTGCTGCAGAGCCATATCATGTCAGCCAAAACAATATAATATGTAGAATGTCAAAATTGTTTATTATATCACCAGAGAATGAAGAATTTATTGATTTTTTAATATTATTATAAAAAAATACGACTTATTACTCGTCAAAGTTAGTTTTATTAATAATAAAGATTTTATTGGTCGTATTTTATTTCCATCAACAGCTGACATATAAAACATAAATTAGTGATTTAAAAACGTCTTACAATGTTAATTATTATCGTAAAAATTTTGTGTTTCGAAGATATTAAAAATAACGTGAAATCACCAGAAGAACGTCGATTAGGGTTTGGCGTGGATAATAGATTTTAAATGTTTGTATATTGTGGGAAAAAAAAAACGTATTACTAAGTGTAAACAAGTAGCAACATCGTATAACGTAAATAATCGTGTAATAACATTTATACACTCTAATGCGTCTCACGGCATACGATTTTATTCGGTATTTATTTACATATTTGAATTATTCGAATTTTATAATAATTATGTAAAACATTATTGTAATAACGGTATTTTCCTAATATCCTGCAAATAAAATCCTTTATATTATTTATAAAAAATTGTATACGAATCGAATTTGTATTTCCATTAAAGGTGTTTATACAATAAAATTTCATGTTTTCTTATAAAAAAAAAAAAAAATAAAATATCTACCTTACTTTTCTGGGTTAAGCTTTTTTAAAACAAAACAAAAATAAATTGCATTTATTTTTTTAGTTTAAGTACGCGGGTTGTATGTGAAAAAATATTTATTAAATAATAATCCGTCTTCATTATAATGGAGTGGAATTTCTTCAAAAGCGCATTTTCAAATATAGACACTAAATTTATGCGCGTAAATATTATTTAAATAAAAACGAAAATGACATTATTTTGATCATTTTGTACGTACGTATATTTTATCTCATTATACGATACGCGTTATCGTGTTCCACCTTAAATATCATAAATCAATAAAGCCGCGATAGGAAAGCATTAATGTGCGTATACTTCCGTGTATATGTTCTTATACACCGTTATCATAATTATTATTAAAATCGAAAGTTATTAACCGATTTTACGTACCTACGTAATGTTTGTATATTTTAATTAATTTAAAATCAATAATAATAATAATAATAATAATAATAATAATAATAATAATAATAA
>JAIUCT010000007.1:22311951-22324119 GCA_021307375.1 Tetraneura akinire | reverse complement strand
TAATAATAATAATAATAATAATAATAATAATAATAATAATAAAAATACGCTCACGAGAAATAAAAATGTAAATATTTACGTTTTCTTTGGAAATAAATCGTAGATACATTGTTGAATGTTATTTTATACGAAACACCGTATAAAAGTGTACATTATAATATAATACTTATTCATTCATTGAACGTTTCATTATTTACAATACCGTCGTCCGAGAGTTTTTCGTTTCGTTCTTTTATGATAATATAATATTTATAATAATTGTATAATGGAGTTTAATTCGCGTGCAGAACGCGCGACGCGGACGATAATCCAAGATGGAAAAAAAGGACGAAAACTAACAATAATACAAGAACATATATTTTTATCGATTATAAAATATTTATTCTTATCATAAAAACGTGAGACGATAAAAATAATATTGTTATAACTTATAACATTATCCACCGCGTTGAATATTCGCATTATATTTTTATAATAGTATTTTTTAATATAGTTATTATAAACATACTTAATAGAAAAATTTGGAGTTGTGAAATTTTATATAAAGTAAAAAATAATATTTTTCTTCCTTTCGAATACAAGTGAAACTTTTGTGTTAAAGTTTAAATATTTAATTTTTGACGATCGTTTACAATTTTTAAAACTATGAATACCTTTAATACATTACAGTCATAACAACATATAAGTACCTACTTTATTAATACCAAATGGTAATAATATTACAGTACATTAACATTATATAGCACATAATATGAATAATTGAAATAATAAAAGCAGTTGAGTATAGAAAACAAAATTTGTACAGGATGAGCCTATTAGGTTGTATCAAATATTGACATCTTTTTGCCTATAATATTAATAAAGTTAACAAACATTTACTCAAACTTCGTCTAAGATTATTAAATATCAAATTTTGATAAAAAAATTTTACTACCAAAATTATTATTCTAAAGTTTAAATTTACAAAATATTAATTTTTTTAATTAAAAAAAAAAAAAGATTATTTCTTTTAGTAACATCCTGTGTTCAATTACCATTTTCAATTATTGGCCCCTCATAAGGTTTGGATTTCTTTTTATAGTAATTTAATTATTCAATTTTTTATTATATACTTTATAAGACAGGATTTGTATTTATGAAACACTGACTAAAACAAAATAAGATTTTAATTCCAACAAATTTTAGTTTTAATTTAATTAAAAACTAAACAACTTAAACAGGATTTATAAATAAAACGTACACAAACACAGGAAATATCTCATCTATACATACAGAAGAAATTTGTATTTTTTATTGATAAACGTCTCTCTTAAATTTCGTTATCACTCATCGACGTTATTTTAAACATTTTTGTTTTGTATCTGCACGAGGCACGACAATATTATACTAATTTACGTCTCAATTGTCAAGTCGGAGGTTTACCAATATTCATTAATATTTTTATTATTAGTGGTCAATTCGTTTAATATTATAATAGTGTGCCTTAATGTAATGGCTAAAACTTCACTAGAATTAGATCTAATCCTATGACTTTTGTTATTTCTACGTTTATTATATAAAATAAAGTATTTTAAGTATTGTTAATTTTCATAATAAAATTGGGTATGTTTATTAAAAAAAAAAAAATTAGTTCTAATTTTCAATAATTTATTTTCAAAAACATTCACCAAAACTTTTTTCTACGTACGTCCCTGCTGTGTTTTTACAAGACATTCTGCACAGTTTTTTTTTATATTAATATGATAATATTATCATGTGGTTTCATTTAAATAAAACCCCCTAAACGACTTATTTATTGAGTAAATTTTACGAGGTACAATCGTTTAGTTTGTCGTATTTTCCAGTGTACGGATGAATTTAAATTTAACGAGAAGAATTAAATGCTATTGGGCAGTCGGTTAGAAAAATAAACGGTCGGCGGTTTGGCACGAGAGAAATGAATGGTTTAATTTAACTTATATTATTATACGCGTAACATCGATTCGACTGGAAACGGTTCTCTTTTTAACTTTAGAAATTCAATTGGAAATGTAACGAATTAAATAGGGTAGGTCTGATGTTTACCGAAAAATTATTATAGTAACGCAGTATACCAATGCACATATTATAATACTATTAATAAATCTCGACATTTCATGGCAAGTCGATCGGTTAAGTTGGAAAATATGGAATGAAAAATAAATCAATTATTATAAAATCTTATACGAAACGACCGGTTGAGAGAATCGGATGAGAATTTTCAAAAATTTGGAAAAGTATAAATTCTTATTACAATTTCATATAAAATCCGTTAATATACCGAAATAGTAATATACAATACATGAAATCATCGATTATCAAAATTCACAATTTTAAATTATCCGAAAAGCTTTTACCGACTACGTAGACCTACACATAATGTAATAGTTATTATTATGTTCTATAAATTTTATCCGAGTCACGAATTCTAACGTACGAAGAGAATATTTTATTTTTATAAATGGTCTTTACGTTGAAAAATAAAATTCATTATTGAAACAAGCGTAAGTTTTTACCCCCCTTCGCCCGTCTAAGCTCACAAGAACGTCTCCAATCCAAGAAGTTTTCAGTCAATTACATAAAAACATCCGTCTGAGAGTGAATTTCTTTTATCACTTTAAAAATTTACATTGTCGTCGAGACTTAATTTTATTTGACGAAGTTTCATTGTTTATATTCGATGTGATTTACTATGATATTCTAATCGTAAGTCTTTTGCATAATAATCTGAAATATTAATTTTATACATATAGCTTTAACGTTTAGATTTTTCAGATTTTTGGAAAATATAAATTACTTATATTATATAGAAATTTCGATCAGATTAATTAAAAAAAAGTGTTGTGATAAAAAGCAAATTTATATTTTCTATCCGAATAATTTAAATCAAAACCTAGTTGAAACTTGAAAAATACGAAATTGGTAAAGAAGACGAATACGATAAATACAGTGTTGTATTTCGTATCTAATAATATTAATAATTATTACTGACATACTCTACTGAAAGACTTATTTATTTGTTTAACTAATATTATTTAAATGAATAGTTGTGATAGAATTTCTGATTAACTTTATAGAATACTCATATATTATACGTTAAATGCGAATAATTATAATAAACTACTAAAGTTATTGTGCAACACGTGTAACAATAATATTATAAATTATATAATAAATATTGTGCCAAAAACACCAAATTTTCTCTTATCTCGTACGATAAGAATATTATCTTACGATATACGAAATTTACGTTTTTAACAAAAATCTAATTCCACAAAACAAATAATATCATCCGTGTTTACAAAATACTTTATTTCTATAACGACAGCAGATATAACAATATAATATTATATCCGATCACGTTCAGAAAACCCGTCGATATATTATTATTGTGTGGCTACTGTTGCGACAGATTTACGATTATATTATTATTATTATAATTATTATTATTATTATTATTATTATTATTTTTATTATTATTATTTTCAAGTACGGGTTTTAGAAAAGAAAATTTATATATTTATTTAAAAATTAAATTGGATGAGGATCGGGTTAGTAAAAATGTTTGATATAAATCGCTATCGGGAGTCTGATAAATTAGACGGTTAATAAATATACGGTTCGGCGGATTAATGCTTCTTTTTCGCATACGTAACGAATAATATTTATTAATTCGTCACCGCGATCAAAAGCGACACGACCCTTAGCGAATATATCGCCACGATATCAACTAGACAATTTTCCTGCAGACAAATATAAATACGCGTTACGATTTAAATGAATACTTCTAAAAATACTTTGAATGAACTTTGAATAAGCAAATTATAACACGAAACTAAAATCACATCACGCGACTCGGTGAATTTTTTACTCCGCTAAATATTGTGCAAATATAATAAAATCTTATTTATTTAATTAAGTTGTACTCGTATCATCATACTGATTAAACTATGTTTACGATATATTTTTTTCACACTGACGTAATACACCGAAAAATAATTATTTTAAATTTTATTCCCTATGCGATATCTACATTTTATTTTTCACAATTTATATAATTTCAAATTGTAATTGAATGTTTTAACATTATTATTATTATACGTTACTTAATAAAAATTCACTAATAATTATTTGGTTTTAAAATTTAATATTATTATAATATTCGATATTAATTAAGGCGTTTCAATAGAAAACACGAAACAAGTATTTTATAATTTTATTATTAAATAATATGAGTTTGATGAACATTGGAATTTTCCCAAAAACGAAATTCCATTCAGTCTATATAAAATAAGGGTGACGGATATGTTCTGGTAAAAAAAAAAGAAAAAAAAGAAATCACACAAATCTTTTTTTACGACATTGTGTACTATATTGCGAATTATTTATATCTCGTATATTGTAAGGTTCTTACCTGAATAGTGGAAATGTAATATTACGGTCTAAACCCTCATATGTTATATCTATGTCACGTCGACCTAACTACGTGGAAGTACCTACATAATATTATTAAATATTGTCATACATTGAATTTACTCGAATTAGAACTACCAACTACGGTATTATTGTATTAACTATAATAACGAGTCACAATATTGCACCCTCAAATGTATTATAATTATTACGGTTAATATTTGTTGCACCCGAATTCGACGAAAACTATCGATTATATTTTCACTTTCAGAATTCTAATAAACAAAAAAAACGAGTGTTATAACTCATTATTTCATAATAATATTTACATAGTCATAGTCGTATTGAAAATTTATATTTAACACAATTTACACGGTATATTATTACGTGTAATTTATTGAAAATATTCACGAATTCGATTCGTTTTAAATTAAATAAATATATTAAATATTGTTGAAATTCGTATGGAATTAATTTTTTATCGGAGTTCCGTAAGATGGTGGTTAGTCCGTCGTCTTTATACGGTTTGGTATTTTGAGTGTTTTTACAAAACTTTATTGACTTGTGTTAGATAGCGAAAAAGAACGCAGAGAATTAAATTTTATTTAGCGAATCGAGGAGTATCTTGACCATTATTAATACTATACATCCGCGAATTCGAGAGTTCGACCAACTTCACCGGAATACTTAATACATTTTGTGTGAATCAAACGCGTTTAAGTGTATTTAGTCTTTAATTTTTTATTATTATTTTTTAAACAAAATTCAAATTATTAACATTAAATTCAAAACGAATGCGCGTTTAGATTCAGCGCGAGAAAGCGATATATTATAATTTCACAGAAATATTACTCTTTTAAGTATTTAAAATCTAATACTATTGGGTAACAAATTACTTCGGTAAATCAATTTTATAACGAATACGATTCTTATACATTAAATAATATTTGTTCTTAAGCGGTAATTATTCATATTATTAATAATGCTTAAACGGTTCATTGTATAGTAAAACAATTATTGCGTTTAAGCAAAATCAATATTTTCCGAAAGAACGCAGTCGACGAATATTACGAGTCCGAAATTACCGTTTTACCGAAGATTTTATTTTGGTCGTACGGAAAATAAAATATTGTTTAAACGTATATATTTCATTTAATCGCTACCAGATTTAAGTTCGCTATGCAAATACCACTGAAATACAATAAACGCCCCGAAGCCTTTGTAGTAAATTCTACAAAAGATTGGTACTTAAATTCAAAACAAGACATACAAACTCCCCCGCGAGAATATTTATTACTTTACGTAACTATACCGCCTTTAAATTCGCCTTACTGTGTTTTTCCTTTTTTTTATTTATTTATTTTTTTTGGTTCTTTTATCTAAAAATCGATTTTGTTGTCTAACTTATTCATCCTACGATCAAATGATTTATTATGGAACTACTATATTTAGCTATATCCGATATTAATGGCGATTTCAATTCAAATAATAGTCCTTGTATTCGGATAACTATACAGATATTATTGCATATTTTTACTTTTACATCTTTAAATAATAATAATTACAATAAGAGTATTTTTTAATTTTATTAAAAAGAAAAAACTATTATATTTATATTTATGTTTGTTCTATGAATTTCCAACTAGAATAATATTATTTGGTACACTATTATTATCAGTAAGTAATCAATTCTCTTCAAAAAATTTTGATTTTTTACCCATATATTATCTAAGAGATAATAATTATTTAATTTACACGTATATACAGGTAATATTCGTTTAGATAAATGCTGCCAAACGGGCCGTAAAAATATGAGTATATTAACATTTTTTTTTAAATTAATTTTTATTTGTGTATATTTTTTTTATAAGTCGATAAGTATTTTTTGAAATTTAAAAATTAAACACATAAAATGGTACGCCGTTAATATTAATTGCAGTGTAAAAGTTTTAATAAATTATTTCATTATCACGTTTAGGTTTTTTGTTAATCGACAAAGAGTTCAGTTTAATTACAACAAATTTCCTCTTTTTGTAAATATAATATAGCATGCGAAAATATTATTTCAAAGCTAAACCATTATAATATTTATATTTTATATTATGATGATCAAAGTAAAATTTTTATTCTTTTCGTTTCACTCATCTTCGTGCAATTTTCAATCATTACGTCGATAATTTGTCTATAAAATGTAATAATATAAAAATTATAATACCTTACTCAAGATATAACAATTTAAATAATTGAAATAATAACAAAATTTATAAGAAAATATTAAAAATATTCTATTCGTCTAAATTCACTGTTTTTTTTTTTTTTTTTATTATTATTATTGAAGATAAAATACCTACCTACATTATAACTCTGACATTTTTTTGTTTGATTGATATTCAATCAGTTGATATGTTTACCTATTTCCTTTTTCAACCAAATTTATAATATTATAATATTTATGATTCAACAGATTATAATGAAGAAGGAAAATAAGATAAACATTTTTTTTTCTCATAGGTTGGTAGATAAATAGTCTATTAAATGAAATAAAGCCTTTTTGTGATATTAAATAATTCAAAATCCTTTAATATAGGTAAGTTATATTCTATTAAATATTGTAATCTAATATTTGATTATCACCAACGTAATTATTCGTTAAAGAAGAATACAAGTATCGTAATATTATTATTAGAATAATTATTTAAAAACGAAATATATTGTGAACATTATTTAGTTTTACTCGTATATTATTATAGTAGAATATTTTTTAATACACCGATATGTGGCTATTATACCTTTCAATTTATAATTACTTAAATAACTTGAATTTTTAATTTAATTTACTTAAATTTTATCGTATTATAAAAATAATTAAATTGTACTTATATATTAAATAATTATTATTTTTTTTTTCAAATTTATATATTTCCAGTTTAAACTGTCCGTTTTCTTAAATGTAGTAACAAAACGAATTTATTTCATTACCACAAGTAGTTCAACAATGTTATTTCTTCTTGAAATTCAAATTGTTCGAGACGACTGTGTTACACCGGTTATGCTGAACGGGTATCGTTTTTCTGGACGACTGAATAAATAATATTATTATTATTTTAGTTTTCCCAAATATTATAATTTCATTTCAATCAAATTTAATATTTATTACGAGTTACTAATTTATTATTGTATTAGGTACCTACCTTATATAATATTACATATTTCGGTTTTCGGAAATTGAATCTTATATAATATAATGTTTCGTGAACCGTGCAACCGCAAGTATAATCTTATATCCAATATCTTGAGTTTAGCAATTACCGTTTAGATGTTTATGATTTTGTGCTGTTGCTGCGGTGTAGGTAGGTACTCGTTAGTAATTTTACGTTTATTGTTTTGTTCCGATCCGTTCGTGCGTTCTAATGACAAAATTGGGTAAACAACATCCATTTGTATATTATATTATTCTGTATAATAATATTATTTATATACCTCAGTTAGCACGTATAACCGAAAAGATTTAACAATCAAATCGCATGCATTTTTTTTTTTTTTTTTTTTTATTTAGTCATCAACAATTAATAATAATTGTAATTGATTTTGAGCGAAGAGAAAAATGTATTGGTTTCACAATGACGTGTATTTTTTTTTTTTTTTTATGTATTGTATGTAGACCATTTATTTACCCGAAATAATACTTCGATTTTCAAGAACAGTTTGTGTTTCCGGTTGAAAAATGGATGTAGTTGGAACTTTGTAAAGGTAATTTTTCGAAATTTTCAAAATTGATCCTATGGGATAGGAAGAACGACCAATAAATGACAAGAATACGACGTTTACGAAAAAACGTGATTACGTTTATTTCATTTTGGTCTTTTAAAAAAATAATAAATGGTTTAATGTATAACCAATAGGAATATTTTATTTATTGGTGAATTATTTACTTATATTAAACTAATATATTATATTTACCTATTATATTATTATACAATACTTTGTTGTGTATGTGTCTTTTTACCATGGTAGCATAATAAGTTTTATTTTAAATAGCACGAAAATAAGTCTAATAGATACCTACTTAATATAGTTTCAAACTATTGATTAATAGTGTACATACTTTTATAGTGGAAAATGTCTGATACGAATAGTAATAGCAATGGGGAGGAAACATTTAGTAATTCTTTCACTGAATCTTTGTCGGAATTTACAAGCGAGAGTAATGAAGAAATGTCTTATGATGATCAATCGACGATAGAGACGAAAAGACAATTTTTTAATTTAATAAAAATGTGTAACGTATCATCGGTCAAAGATATGTTAGAAAAAAACAGAGACTTAGATGTCAATTGTAAAAACTATCAGGGGTTAACGGGCCTGAATCTGGCTATCGAAGCCAATTGCGAAGAAATGGTGGACCTCTTGTTATCAAACTCTGGGCTCGAAATTGGAGACTCTTTAATGCACGCTATTCGTGAAAATCATTATTCCATCGTAATCAAACTATTGGATATTTTGCAATCGGTAAACCCGGAGAGTGTTCATTTGGGATATAAGAATTCTACAGAATTTCCACAACATCTTACACCACTCATGTTGGCGGCACAGTGTGGGCATTTCAAAATCATTGGCTTGTTACTAAAACGTGGCCATATAATTAGCATACCTCACCCGTCTCGGTGTTTATGCAAAGAGGTAAGTTTAATCGATTTATTACCATAGGAAATAAAGCATTTTTCAATGTAATTGATGTATTTAAGGTATGTAAGTCATTGGCCCAATTGAGTAACGGACTTGGTGCATCCGAGCTAAGACTATCAGTATTCCGAGCTCTCACCAATCCAGCATACATATCACAGACATCGGAAGATCCTATACTTACGGCTTTTCAACTGAGCAGACAACTCAGAGAACATAGTAACGTTGACCGCATATTCAAGTCCGATTATGAATCGCTGGATTTTCAGACCAGAATGTTTGCTGTGCACTTGATAGGCCTGTGCCGGTCGTCTACTGAAATGGAACTTATATTAACCCGAAAAGAAGGGTGCAATTTTTTCGGTTCGTTTCCATATCATCGACTAGTGATGGCAATGGACTTGAAACAAAAAGAATTCGTTGCACACGCTTACGTACAACAAACACTAGAGGTGGCTTGGACCGGTAATTGGTATGATTGGAAACGACACGGATCGGTGTACAAGAGTTGCATGGTATTTCCTCGAATATTACTATTACCGTGGATCGTGCTTATTTACTTGTTCCTGCCGTACTCGAAGGAAGGACAACATTACTCGCTGCCCGTGAATCGTATGCTCAACTATTTGGCGTCTTACGCGTTGTTTTTGATGGTACTGACGTACGAGAACATCATGGACAAGACCGAGTTGACTAAACGCCCCCAGTGTTGGGTCTGCAAGAGCATCATACTTTTGTACGTGGCGTCGTTTATGGTGCGTACAGTCAAACTGATGTTGGTGCAAGGCCCGAAACGATATTTTAGCATGATGTGGAACGTGTACGATTGCGTGAATTTGGCCGTGCTGACCGTGACGTTCGCGTGTTGGTGGTTGTCGTACGTGAACGTTCAAATGGCGGACGATGGTGGTGCAGGCGGAAAACCACCCGAACGAAAATATATGCAATCAATGGATCCAGCATTGGTTGCCGAAGGGTTGTTGGCCGTGGCCACGGTCATGTCGTATTTGCGGCTGCTTTTCCTGTGCCAGCTGAGTTACGCGCTGGGCCCCTTGCAAGTGTCGCTGGGCAAAATGACCACGGATTTTGCCCGGTTCGCCATACTGTTTGGCATTATTATCGCCGCGTTTACGGCAGGCTTGTGCCGATTTTACCAGTACTACGAAAACATGGCCAGCATCAACCCGGCCACTGGGAACAAACTCAAACAAGACGAATCATTCGTCAACGTTTACTCCACCCTAAAAACGCTGTTTTGGGGTATATTTTGCATGACATCGTCAACCGCGGGTTCGGTGGTCATCGAGACCGTAGTGGACGACAGCAACGAGGAAACCGTGGCACTTAACCATTATTTCACGCAGGCTGTTGGCACGTTGCTGTACTCGGTGTTCGAGACCCTGTCGGTCATCATTATGCTTAACATGTTAATCGCTAACATGACCAACACGTTCCAGAGGGTCACTGGTAACTCTTACATCGAATGGGTGTTCGGACGCACACAGGTGTTTCTGTCGTTTTCTATGCACACCGAATTGCCTCCACCGCTCAATCTTATACCGTCCATCCATTGTTTCGTGGATGCGTGCGGGTGTTTGGGTAATTTTTTCAAGACCAGCGCCATTGGCGTTTCCAATTTGTTTTCATTCAAAGCGCTTCGTATGACACCGTATTCCAAAGAGGAATTCAAAATCTTGATGGCTAAACTCATCAGAAGATATTTTCGGGATAAACTGTCCACTGGTATTGTCAGAAAATGTAAACCAATTTGCGGCTGAATCACTTCCAGTCGTACCTATGTAGTTATTTATTTTTAATTTTATTGTTTTATTTTTCCTTCTTTTTCTACAGTTTATCAAATGTTGTTGGTGGAATAAATATAAATTAATATTTTTATCGTATTGTATATTTACGAATTTAAAATGTAAATGCAATGATAAAAAAGCAAGGGAAGAGGGAGGGATACTGCAAATATATTATATAATGAACTTCGCTCAAAATCGTTTTCTCGAATGTAATGTATTATAATATTGCATTCAAATTTTAATCAAAATTCAACACTATCATCTTTAGACTTGTATCCCTTCCACGGCAGTATCATCTTTTCTTCCTACTCCCTATTATGATGAATTTCGTTCGATATATTATTATGTTATATAATATATCTGTTAGACAACAGAATAATCTCTCTTCTGTCGATTTATTCCGACTAAAATCATCATATTGTATTGAATGACATATAATAGTTAAATTATCACGGTAGTATGCGATATTATCGTTGTTCACATTACTAGCTCGATGACGCTCACACGACGGACTGTAATACGAATATTAATGGATCGTCAACGTCCTCTATTACGATGAACTATAACAATTAGCACTGTAAACCCGCATACGTATTATCATTATAATCGTACTTGATATTATAATATGTATTATTATTATTATTGTTCTTCGCATCAAATGTATTACAATATCATATTTCTCACATAATACACGCGTAAAACCGCGTTTTAAACCGGAATTAATTTTTAACTCTTACTCACTTACTCACTATAGTTACACCGTACACGAAATAAATGAATTGAAGTTGTCGGGCATGTATAAATAAATTTTTCGACAATCCAAATACTATGATGTTTCGACAACGAATTTAATATTTACTTCTTGATATTTTATTTCGGTAATATTTTTAATTTTCCAATACTTTTCTTACGTTATATATTTTTATCATGACCTGAAAAACTACTAAATAATATATTAATATAATTTAGACGATCTTGATGTTATAATTTTATTTTACGATGATTAACACGAATGGAGTTTTGGAAATTTAATTTTATATTAAAATATATCATCAAGTATATTATTAAAAAAAAAATAATAATAATCATCATAATATAACTTTAAAATATCTTTGCTGTGATTATTTATCAGACATTAGGAAAATAATTTTAAACAGAGCACAAAATATTTATTCAAGGACGTAATCGTACCTACCCGTTAAGTTCATCGTAATGATTTTGGCCTACATTTATACTCGTATATAATAAC
>JAIUCT010000007.1:22300114-22311941 GCA_021307375.1 Tetraneura akinire | reverse complement strand
TTTTTTTTTTTTAGATTTATTGCTAAGTGAGCTAGAAATTCATTCCAAGAAAGACAACGAAAAACATAATATGAAAAGTTTATACTCGTAGTGCATATTTTTGCGTATGTCGGTGATCTTTATATTTTAGAACATATTTTATAAATAATTATAATTTGTGAACATTCAGTATAAAAATTGATTAATAAAAAAAATATATAATAAATATTGAGAGAATAACTAACTAGATATTCTTGTATCCTATTTTTCACATTTCCATATGACATAAAAAAATCTTTCAATTTTGAAAACATGAAAAAAAGTTTAGTGGTCCAATGTAACACTTTTGAAGGTAGGCATGTTAATGCATTTTAATTAGATAGGTAGACCAGTGGTTTTTCTAATTTTATTTATGCATATCAGGTGTATACGTAGATATAACTCGACAAAAACATTGTACAAGTATACATTTTTTTTTTATTTTTTTTTTTAAATTATGATAAAAAATTAATAATCGGAATTTTTTTTATTACATTGCTTTTTCTATATTTATAATTTTAAATTTATATATTTGTCTAAAAAAAATATAAGTGCATATTTTTAGAGCATATATTTTGTAATTTCTTAAGCGCATAAGTGCATGTATATTTAGCGCTTTTTTAGTGCATTAAGTTCTGGGCCCTAGTTATGATAATAATTGATGATTTTCACCTATCCATATAATCGTAATTACGAGTAATTTTATTAGTTTAATATTATTTTAAAAGTTCACTTGAGTTGTTTTTATGGCATTTAAGTCCGTTATGATTATAATTATTATGTGTAATAAGGACTATATCGTATATAATTAAAAAATAAAATAATACTTTTTTCTTTTTAAATTATAACACCAACTGTGTTTATTTTATGGGTAATATAATTCTACGCAAATCATAAATAATTTTACTCTTTTATTTATTTATTTATTTATTTGATAATATGTTTAAACGTTATTAATTTTTAAATTTTGTTATAAATTATTTTAAATTAAAAAAAATAATGATAATAATTTTCTTTTTATACGGTTTTATTATTGCAGATAGCTTTTAAGTTTTTATGGTCGTATATTTAATTTAAGGACTGGACGTGAACACCCGTTTTTATGATTAAACTTTGTACCGCAACAGTATAACTTCGTACCTAACCTAACCACGTAATTATATGTTATATAAATTGTAGAATATTTCACGATTCACAATATTAATAATAACATTATTATTATTAAAATAAATTATCCCTCTATTCGTAAAAATTTTATTCATCGGTCGATATTATAATAATACGTATAAGAACGGAAACAATATTATTATTATTATTCTTATAGAATAGAAATTTATTATTATTATCGTTATTACTCGTAGTAAATTAATGTTTTTTTTTAAATCATCGACCGCAATATAATCTAAAGATTTTTTTTATTCCCGATTTTAAACATAATTTGCAATGATATAATTATGAATTTTAACTTAGGTACTCATATTTGTACTAAAATTTGTCGACCGATGTATGTATCAACGTTTTATCAAAATTTTTAAATATTGTTCAAATTTCGAAATTGTGTGCTGCTGGACTACGCTGACCGAATAAAATAAAATATGTATTATTATTATAACGCGTCGGTTAACTTTTGGTAAGATAAAATATCAATTGTGAGTTATAAAAGAATAATAAAACGAATAAAGTGTCGATATAGTTCTATACCGTGTTATTGGATAAACTCAATATATGCGTACTGTATTATACAGAGAAATTGGTAAATATATCAAAACGAAATCTGTACGAGGGAAAACGAACGGGTATAGAAAACGTAAAATACCGAATAATCGAATATAAAAATCGTCGCTTATAGAGTTTGAAGGCGTGGTTGGGTTATTATTATTTTATGCTTCCGAATATTATGCACGCTATATAATACTTGTTCTATTTTTATTATGTACCTATATACGCTCACCTGTAAACAATATTACACACGATGATATTATTTACGCGCAATAAACGTGAGGGCTGATAACGATGATGATAAAGACACCGAGTATGTGTGTGTTTTTTCTTTTTTTAAAAAAAAATCATCGAACCAACGCCGTATAAAGTATAATAATACAATATATTATATTATTACAATATAACGTGGAATGAAATATAACATAAAGTACCATAACATTATTTTTTTACATTTTTTACGTTTTTCACATTTACACCACGCACTAATACCGAAAGTTGTAATATGATTTCTGCAGTCGATATACCTACTAAACGCTAATGCAGTAATGCGACGTGATAAGGATAACCGTATATAAAAAGCGACGAATTAAAATATAATTTAACGTAAATAAACCAATCAACACGTCTGATTAAATCGTTAGTTGACTGATAACAAGATCAACAACACGTTATTTGAAAATATTTAGAAGGAAAAAAAAATACAAGAAAATATGATGGTATCTTTTTTTTTTCGATCACAAAATGTTCGGTGAAAACGTACTTTACGAAAAAATAAAAATAGACATTGACTTTTGTAACGACAAAAGATAGAATTTATTCTCGCAGAATATTATTGTGCGACGTCTAATGAAATAGAGGAAAGAGCAATAATTTCAGACTAGGATAACAAAAAATGTAATGTGTAAAGACATTAATTATAATATAGATTTATATAGTAACCGTGTTGAGGTAATATGTTGACTTGGTCAAAACTCACGTTGGGCGACTGCGGGAAAGAAAGATGATTTTAATTTTGTTTACGATGCGAGAGAAATATATAAAAAAAAAAAAGCTCCCAAAAAAATAATATAATATAGAAAACCCACCGGAGGTTCTAACAACGAAACGGACGACGATACGAGAGAGAAATTATTATTCGTTTTGGGCAAGCTCGAGCTCGAATATTGGTCGTAAATAATTGCGAATTTATACTACGTTTCACGTATAACACGGAACGTTTTATAGATGTCGTGGGCTATTCTAATGCAGAGTTTTTGGGTCGTTGGAACGTCTGCGCCATTCCTCCACAGCTCTTTCCTCGCGATTCGTCGGACGGGACGCGATAATTTACGAGATCCCTTTACGCCTTGTCTGACGGAATAAGCCTTACGACGCCGAGTAACATCGTCACGTGAGTTTTTCCACGGGCGGGTATTTATTCTACAACGGATCGGCTTAAAGTGTAGGAAAGCTTTGAATTTTTTCCCGTCCCTTAGAGAAACGCGACTCCCTTTTTCCCGTCACCTGAACGTCGAAAGATTTATGTAACCTTACGCGCCAGTGAGCGAACAATCGTAAATTTCTAAGTCTTTCGTACCGAGTCCATTGTGAATTAAACGCAGTATCACACCGTCCGTCTCTCATCGTTTTCACTCCATGTCGTTTTTGCATTATACCTATGGAAATTGAAATAACTGAGTTTGAATGAGAGATAAGGCCCAATATTCAAAGACGAATATAGCAATTAATACTCAACACAGACTTCCACTATCGGAATGTTCTCAACGTCGTTATATAACAACGAATAAATTGTAAACGATTATCCGACGTGACGAATCGCAAAAACAAGCACTCGACTTAGAATTACATAGAAGCAGCTTCAGAAGTTTTTATAAGAGTAATATATATATATATATATATATAATAAAATATTCTTAATGGAAGCCACGATAAAGTTTGTACGCGGAATGCGAATTAATTAAATTTAATCTATGGACACAATATTATGTATTTTGTTTTCCAGTTTCCTTCGCAGATTGATTATTATTATTATTATTATTATTATTATTATTATTATTATTATTATTATTATTATTATTATTATTATTATAATAATTATTATTATTATTTTTATTATTATTATAAATATTATTATTATTCAGCACGGCATTATTAAATTTCAACGCGATTGAACATATTCAATATTGATGTTAAATCGTATGAATACTTAAATAATATTATTATTTGATTTCATTCGATTTTTATATAACGTTAGCATTATAATTTTACCCCCGATCAAATGATACCGAATAAACGTGTATTCGAATTTTAATCAAAATAGTTATATCAAATAGAGAAACTATTCTTGGTTAGAGTCGGGTAGAAAAAAAGGTAGCCGACCTTTTAAATTTTTTATATAGCTTGAAATCTAGAGTTTGTTTTTGTTACTTGTTGCGTAAATAAATTATTTACAATAATATTTTTTTCCACAGCGGTCACTCTCATAGAAATAGTATGTTATTATTATATCGTAATATTATACATCTGCACGTCCAGCAAATTATATTTAATACGACTATATCTTCTTGTTTGAACGTATTAAAACCGTAGAACACGGATGGTTGAATAAGACGAACATATTTATAATATCAAATTATTCCTTTTATTTTCAGCCTTTGAAAAGGTAGGTAACACAATACTTTTAGTATCACTACGTTCTATCATTTTATAGATCTATCGTTTCTTGAGTGGATACATTATATTATGTATTATTGTAAAACAACAATGGTTTATCGACCCGCCAGGACACAATAGAATATTATGTCGTCGTATTCCTGCTCGGGTGCAACTCCGGAACTTCAAGAAGTTACTCGCAGAAGCCCTTGTTAATTATTGTGATCACAGAACGTATAGATAGATATAATTCAATTATAGTATCATTCGGTATGTACTCGTACTACTTCGAACCGAATACTATTCAGTATTGGGAGTGATAAGAATATTTCGCGTGTTATAAAGAAAACCGAATGTAGGCGTTGAAAACACAATTTTGTGTTATCAAGTTTCGAGTTTCCAATAAATTTACGAATATTTTGTTTCGAATAAAATGTTATACCACCTTTGTTGATATTATTTTAGAACGAATTACGGACAGAAAAAGATAATCGAACATGACGTAAAGTACGCGAAGAATTTTTCTCGTAGAATTACCGTTTGGTATCAATTGAATAAAAACACTCGATATGAACGGAAACAAAATATTAAAATGTAAATAAAATTTAACACTTCACAACAGAACGAACTATAATATTATACGTACACTCGCCTATCAAATGACTCTCCGAGTTTTGGACGAAAATTTAAATTCGTTTCGTAATAATAATATTTTATTAAAGTCGTACCACACGAAACCGTCGATCTCGCGAAAAATATAATATTAGTTTTCTCGATGAATTATTGTAATTTACTAACGGCGTGTCACCTTGACGCATTGCACGTATCCACCCACTATCTATCGATGACATTATTGATTCAGACGAGCACTTACACGTCATTTCGTTTTCATCGTATCTTTCACTTTTTATTTTAACATAATAAATAATAATAATATCCTCTAATTACCTTGTTATCATTGAATTTGTCATATAATTTTTGAGATAATATATTAAGTATACATTAATACCTATGGAACTTCTTTTATGTACCCTCCACTTAACCACTAGTAGTTGTCGATACGGTACACGAGATAACGATGAACGACTTTACAGATCGTACAATATCGACCGTGATAATACGCCGTATTACCGGGAAACGGGCACTATATTTTATTCATTTATCGTTCTACACGAGGTGTCCGGCGGTCAAACCGCGACGTATGTAACGTTCGTTTCTATGGCGACGAAAAACGTGTCAAGACCCGTAAAGTCGAAAATATAGCTTAAAACAATCTATCCACATCAGGTATAATATTATACGCGAAAGTTAGTATTTACATACGGCGAGTCGATCAAAAATTATTTTTCGTCACGTATAGATTCAACGTTGTTGTTTTCGATCGTTATATGTAACCTAATATTCCGATCGCTCTGTATGTTTCTTTCAGTCTTTTTTTTTTATTATTTTATTCCAAGACGGTTTATCGATAATTTTAGTTGTTTATTTTTAATTAAATTTTAATGAAACGTATAATAATAAAAAAAAATATGACTAGAGGGGGGAATACGTAAATTGACGAATACAAATTATTAGTGCAAAAAGAAAAAAAAAATTGTTTGAACTGCATATTATACACTATAAAATGATTGAAGCGTGAAAAATAAAAATTGTTATTTTACAAAGAATATTTTGTCGTACATATTTTTTTGTTTGCTATTAAATGTGTATTTTAAATTCTTTCGCGTTTATTATCATAAAAAGAATGTTCGTGTTTCTTTTTTAGAAATATTTTCTACGAGTTATTTTTTTTTTTTTATATATATCTTTTGAACAGTAAACCGTAGGGTACGAAAACGGATCATTTTCGTATCAGAGGCAGTCTAACTGTCGATTTGAAAATTCATATTTTTTTATTATTTATAACAGCTGGAAACGAAAAAAAAAATAAAAAAATGCCTGATTATAATGCCCGTCTAAATGAAAAAAATAAATAAATCATTTGTATAATATAAAACATACAAACGTGTGAAATTTTTGAATACGTTAATTTAATTAATCATTTATTTATTATAATTTAACCAAAAGTAAAAAAATTAAAATTAATTACATTTTACATTTTAAATTATAAAAATTTTTGATGATGCACAATTGTTTAAATGTTTAATAATATTTTTTTTACCTTATTATATTATACAACATAGTAATGATATGTTTTTTTTAAAAATATACTTAATTAATTCAATATTGAGTTTTGGTACGACTATAGTTATTGAATTATGTTAAGTTTTGATACTAATTCGAAAATTACAGTTGATTCTAATAGTGTAATTTTCTTATTTTAATACAAATAAAACAACGTTTTTATACGCAACAATTAACTAATATTGATAGATAACCGTTTAGTTTATATTCTTTGGAACGTTAATCCCGTTTAATGTATACAGGTAGATCGAATATTTATTTTTTACAAATTTAAATAGAATATAAAAATGATTTTTAATCGAGCCAATAAAACATCGTTATTTTATCAAACAGAGTGAATTTTCCCGAAATTCGTAAATGTTTACTGAAAGAAAAATATTGAAGAAATTAACTAATTATTCGAAACAAAATAAATTATTTGATAGTTAATTATGATTTATTAAAATTCAAAAATAATCAATGTGATACTTTAAAATACATCCTAAAAAAAAAAAAAAAAGTACCTACCTATATATATTATACATAGTATTCTATGACTATGTATTGTGGTAATATCAGAATGTAAGAATTTGTTAGAATTGTACAGTTACATATTTGATACATCGAATTCTTTTTTATTTCTTCACACGCATCTATTGCGTCATATCAAAATCTGTCCACAATACAAATTTTAAGTTGTGGAATAACCACATACCGTGTCATTGGAGAATGAACTTAGAGTACTATTCATTCTTCCATATAACTCTGACACGTTAGGATAATACAGGAATACATGTATAGAATTTGACGAATGTATCTAACCCGTGTGTATAATATAAATTATATATTTTCTATAACTCAGGACCACTGGATATCATGAAACTTTGTTTTACATTATAAACCTACTTTGAATATTACGCATACAATATGTTACGAAGTCATAGCCACCTAGACATGATTACGTACCTTCTAATTTTAAGTTTTCCATCTTTGCAATACCTACTTACCTAACTTAATTTAAATGTTTGAGTGAGTAATTTTCGTTTAAACACGATTTTGTCGTACACACGCGGTACAATACATATAGATTTATTTATTTTACTAAAAAATAAATATTGCGACTCACTTTTAGTATGAATATTAAATAATATTATGACATCGCGTGCCGTCCAACTGAAATAAAAAATTGGCGTTGAAGACGTAATTGATTTATATTTTGTTTTATATACAACGTAAAATTATTATTATATCTTTATTTATAATTCGTGATATTTCCGATCGTACAAAATGGGGACATACAAAAATTAATTTTCGAAATAAAGTACTAAATAATTTTTACTAACTGTTTGAATTCAATTTTAAGTGTTTTATATTTAGTATTATCAAGTTTGTCAAAAGTTGTTATTGAGAATGCTATTTATTCACTATAGTATCTCAAATTATGACGAATTAATTGAATTTTTAAGTAACACGGTATAATTAATTTTAATAAAAAAATAAATTGTATATTTTTACTTATTTTTTACAAAATAATATTGGAATTTCTAGGGAAATGCATTTTTATTAAAAATAATAATATGTATTTTATAAAAATTTCATCACTGATGAAATATTTAATTATGTTTTTCTTGGTAAAACTTAAATAATAATTCGAAATTAATATTAAATAATAATTTTAATGTCTCAAGTATAACTTAAAATATCATAATAAACATTACTGAACACGAAACATTGTAAATATAATAAACTAATGAAACAAACTTGTGAACAGACTAATCTGATTGTAAGTCGTTATAGTTTTTAATATTTCATCTTTAAACGGAATTTATAAAATTTATCTTATTACAATGATTATAAAGAATAATACTATTTCAACTTCATCATTCACATCATTCATATTATACGAGTATTTGTTGGGAAACAGTACTTTTACAATTTTACGTCTGATTAAAATTGTCAGAATTCATATTTTATTCTCTGTCTAATAATTTATTATTTCCTGACGAGTGATACGATTTTAAGAACAAAATATAATATATTATTAAAATGCCATAATTTTAGTATATTAAAATTATTATTGAATTGAATATTATTTAATAAAAAATTTCATAAATTCATATTATTTATTATTAATAGAATCATATAGTGTCAAATATTTCTTGTTTGATAACGCCCACGCGTTTTATTAATATTTCACATAGATATCGTGTATAAAACTAAAAGAAAAACACAAAACCCACAGTATAAAGATTATTATTATACTCGTATTTTATCTTTTATGAAAAAATATTTCTTCTGAGTTACGTTAAGATTTTAAAAACGATTCGTAATATCCAGAATTCAAACGCATATTAGGTACATAATATATTATGCATTAAACGAATTCCGAAAACGTATTATTTATTCAAACGCAAACGTTTTATACCCACATTGAAATAGGTACACGTGGTATATAAATACCGTGTCTTCGAAATAAATGGTGTATTTCTTCGAAAAATTGCATAACGATCCATGCACAAGATGGAACTATATTTGAGTACAGTTATTATTATTTATCACGATTAACGACGAAGTTTACTCGTTATGATGTTTAATATATTTTATCAACTTGCGCTGTTTTATAAAACGCTTCTAATTATGATAATTATATCACATAATAATAATAATAATAATAATAATAATATGTATAATTTAAACTTTTGCCTTTTGTTAGAACGATAAGTACCGTAGAAAAAGGGGTAGGCGAATTTTCGTGAGACGAACAATAGATGTTAATTTTATAAATTATGTGTATAATTTGTCAATAACGACGAAATATTGTTAGATATTATAATATATATTATGGTACCGGTAAAGTATTTAATCTAGCCGTTCTATAGAAATCCTAGGTATTCTATAGAATGCCTATAGTACTATTTGGCAATGTATGAAATTTTAATATTAGTTCATATTGTGCCTAGGCAGTCTATATACAATTCCTGGGTATTCTATATAGAATGTCAATGCTACAATAGGCAAAGTATGAAATTTTTAATGGTGTTTGATCTAAATACATTTATGAATTTAATTTAGGTAGGTATTACAAAACAACAATAATTTACTGGATTGTTAACTTTACGTTTGCTGTTAAAATATCTTATACAATATACACCTAACCTAACTTTCATATATTTATTTTTTTTTTTTTATCTTCCTTTTTTTCTTAATATTATTTGATTATAATACAATATATTTTAAATAGTTAAAATTAAAAAATTATTAATATTTTATTAAAAACATTATAAATACGAATCGTTGAATTCCGTCAGTGATAATCACTATGAGTAAGTAATATTCAGTTTGATAAAAAAAAAAAAAGTTTAGTTTTCTAAACTACCATCTTATTTCTTATTTGTCCTATGAATTTAAGTTAATAATAAATTATATTAAAAATTCTGTAACAAATCAAGTTAAAAGGAAAGTAATAATATATAATTTATGAACATCGCCAAGGTGATCCTTTAGTTTAGTATTTCTTATATTGTCAATGGGTGTATGATCGCATTATTCCATCTTAACCATTTTGAGATAAAATATAGGTTACCTATAGTAATGCATAAAGCGAAAAAGTTTTTTGACATAATATTTCTATTTTAATTTTGTTCCATTTTAATAAATTTATAATATTATCTAAAATATACTGACGATTTTTTGAATGTTAACCGTTGTGTAATAACTAATAAAAAATGAATATATTGATTTGACGAGTAATCACTAGAGAGTTTGATTTACGAGTGCCAACAGACCTATATATAATATCTTACTAAATATAACCATAACAGTAAGAAACACATTACATCACATATAACATGACCAAAGAGCAGGATGTGGTAACGTCGGTTAATTTGTGGTAACATTTGGTATTTACGATATCTACGAAAGTGCGTCATGATATAGAAGTCAGTTCAAATAGTCGGCGCTTGTATATTATAACAATGAATTATTTTCTTGTTCAAGTAAAATCCGTGACATTGCAATACTCGTATCTCTATCCTAAATATACTGTAACTTTCTTTTTAAAATCAATCGTGTGTTATAATATTATAATATTATTTTCGTAATATTTAATAATTATTCGTAGCAAAATAAATTCGTAGACAGAAGAAAATCGTTCTTTAAGTATACAAAAATTAATTCAATTTAATTTAAATTGTTAGTAAAAATAATATTAAAGATTTACCAAAGGTATAATGAAATGTAACCATTTAATAGACTGATTGTTGAATCAAAAACTAGAATAAATAAATACTTATTTAAATATTGTCCAAAATACATTAAATCGTCAAATGCAGACAAAATCTATTTATTTTAGTTAATACTAATATTATTTGTTGCTACCTACATTAATAGTAATTACTATTATTCATATTGCAACTTCACATTTACAATTTGCATATTATAGAAATATTTGATTGATCGACGCACTCAAATTATTAATTCAATTTTATATCCATATAATATCTACCCTCGGAATAAAAAAAAAATTGAAATTTTTTATTTTTTATTGAAAACAGATGTGTACATATTATAATATGTCCTATATTATACATGCCTATTATCTATTCTGTATGTAATCCAATTAAAATGAAATAATATCGAGTACCAGCATTTTAGAATATGTACGTGAAATTAGGTCGTTATATCACAGTCGTCTAAAAAATAAATCGAATTTTCATATTAATAGCATAATATATTATTGTTTAAAATCAATAACTCGATTTTAATTAATATGGAATTAAAAAAATAAAATAAAAATAGTTTTATTTGTATTTACCATAACACACGGATATAATATATCACATATCATACAATGTCGTATTGTTAGTTATCGATCTTAAGTACATTATTTTCGTAAAACTCGTTTTTGTTTTATTTGGGATTTACTTTCAGTTTACTATACATACTCGTATGTAGGCATCCGTGGAAATCCAAATTGGTGTGACAACGAGTGACTGGAAAAAATATGCTTCATATTAAATCTCGCGTCTATCCGACACACCGCCGAATTGAAAATGTTATCTCAAAAACGTCATCCGAGAAAGTTAACGTAAAAAAAAAAAAACTATGTAAACATTATAATCAAAATCTGCGAAATAATTTAAACTCGTGACGCGTGTTCCTTTTTATTTACACTCGAAAATTTAAAAATACTCAGCAAGGTAAATATTTAACATAAAATAATAATGACGATTTTATTATTTTAATTATATTTTAGAATGTCATTCGTTTGAAA
>JAIUCT010000007.1:22246691-22289281 GCA_021307375.1 Tetraneura akinire | reverse complement strand
ATAATAATAATAATAATAATAATAATAATAATAATAATAATAATAATGAATTTCTGAAACAAATGCTACCGATGTTATATATTTTTTTACGGTTTGAATACATGTGGATTCCAGATAAAAATATCGGTTAATCAAAAATAATATTATGTGCTATTTACGTAGGTATATATAGTAATGATTATATTTTGAAAATGGTATAGACGTAGTCAAATAATTGTGTAATAATATATTTAAAATACGAGTAGTATTTAGTATTTAGAATGAATGAAAATTGAGAAAATTGTAAGGATTGTCAAAGGAGCAAAATATTATCAAGATGGAATGCTGGAATTTTAGTAGTTGAATTTAGAACGTTTTTGATAGGTTAAGTTGATTTAAATTAAATAAATGTATCATATTTCAAGGTTTTGATATCCTTTGTTTGTTATTTCTTGATAATAAAAGATCGTGTAATTTAAACCAATGTATTTAATTAATAGTTGTTAATATTTTAAAACTATAATATAATATTGTGAAAGACTGATCGACAAACATACATGGATTTATGCAATTGCAATAATTTGAACTATTTAATTAGTCCTATTTAGATTGATATAAAATGATAAAATTAATATAAAATAATTTGAATTATTATAATATTATGTAATTTCTTATGATTTTTGATGTAAAAATTATTTTTTACCCTTAAATATATTTAGTGATCTATTTACTAAATACTATTTGAAAAATGTTTACAGGTTAAATGTAATAATGAAAGAGATCTGTGATTGTGAATCTACAGTACCTACTCATAACAAAGAATTGAATGTGCGATATCTACGTCAACAACATTGAGGGAATGATATTAATTTAGGTTAGAATGTCAGTTATCCGTTTTCTTTTTTCTGATACAATATTGTAAAAAACTTATAGGAGAATGACGTTAGCCGGTTTGAAATTTGAAATTATATAGCCAAATTCGTTTCTAACTGCGTTACTCGAGTTAGTTTTATATTAGATAATTTAACAGAAATCACTAGTTTATTTTAACCTTTAACCGATCAACAAACGTAACTTATAATTTTTATAATCCCTTATAGATAATATAAATAATATCAAAATTATTATATCAAGTCATTATAATATTATTTGGGTGTTATATTTGAACTTAAAATAATTAACGGTATTATTCTGATTTTAAAATTATTTTTTCTGAGTGCTGTATTCGTAATATTTTATCGTCGTGTGACAGTCGACGTAAATGAACAACTAATGTAATGACTAAACGAAATTTCGCATCGATGATTTATAATATATAAAATATTAGGACTTTTTTGTTTTTACTCGGCGTTATATTCATTATTATCGTGTTACAGTACGGCTGTTAATGGATTGAATGTATATATTATTGTATCGAAACTAGGCCGAGCTCGTGAAAGCGCGTTTCTCTCATGTTGGTATGCGATTGGATGATGCTTAGTGCCGTAAATACAAATTATTTCCCCAAAATATACAATTTCGAAACACTCAACTCGACAATTTTGGCTTGTAAACTAATTTAATTTCAAAAGCGAACACAATCGTACGCCGTGTGCTATTATATTTCGTGTTGTTTGAAAACGAATGACGTCCTCCGTTTGATTCAGCACATTTTTAAGGAGAAAAACGTGGAAAAAATAATATTTTTCTCGTCATACACTCACGTTTTTATTTATTTATTTATTTATTTTTTTTTTGCAGTTTATGTCAAAAACTTAAACGACATCAATGTTTAATATTTTGAAAATTACTTTTTTATTGTTATAATTTTTAAAAAAATGTAAGTTTTCTAAAATCTTCAAAGTTTAAATTAAATTTCCTTGTTTTACTAAAATTACTTTTAAATTAACGCGTTTATAGTAAATTTGATAATCGTTTTTATTTTTTTTAAAAAAAACACCATATTATAGCGGAAAAATAGATTTTTTTAAAAAAAAAAAAACATTTTAAATCCTTTTGAAATTTTTTAAAAATATCAGAGATAAAAAGAAGTATAGTTATGAAATAGTAATTAGTTGAAATTATAATATATAATTTAAAACTTCTGTTTATTCTATTCAAATAATTGATATGGTAATAGCGTCTTTTTTAACCTTTTTTTTTTTTTTATAGCAGGGACAAACCATTCTCGTATATTATAATCTATTATTTAAATAAGTGATATCCATTATTTGTGTAAACGATATTCAAAATTGTTTACATTATTATTATTGGAACACTTTTTCTAACTTTGATATTAATTTATAACTCGTATTTTACACTCTATGAATTTATGATGAAACATTTCAGAAAGAAATTTATTTGTTTATTTCTTATTAAAATATAATTTAATTAGGACATACGAAGATAAACACCGAAATCTTACGTTATAAACATATTGATATGGAAATAAAACTAAAATTTAAAATTATATTTAAAAGATATAATAATGATAGATAAATTTTATAACACATATTACAGGTATTAATAGTTATAAAATAATTATTTTCTAATGTCGTCTGATGGTATAATGCGTGTTACTTTGAAGAAAAAATTGTACAATTTACTACATATTATACTAGTAAAATCTAATACTCGGGATTCTTATTCTTATCCGTGCAATTTTGAAACGAATTGGAAACGTAACACAATGTGCTTCGAAACCCTTAATTTCTAGACTAATGTCGTCATTTCATCGCGCGAAAAAGATTTCTTCGCAACAATTTCATACACGTCGACGAAAGTAAACAAAATATAAGAACGTACCATTCACAGCATTCCGTACAAACGTAAATCGTCTACAATAAATAATTCCGTATATGATAAAATAGTTATAATATTTCAATGTTATAACTTATAAAACTCTACACTAGAACCATTTACGTCGTAAATACAAACAACAACAAAAACAAATATATAATATTATAAAAATATTATAATATATTGACAAAGTCGTGATTTTCAGTACGACGTGTCGGTCAATGGTAAAATTAAAATTTTCGAAAAATACGATATTTTATAACGAAAAGATAATAATATCATATAGAAATAAGTGGACCGTGTGGTGATAAAGTAAATGTTTTTTCTTTTCTTTTCTATCTAGTCATTTTTTTTAAATTATTGTGTCGCTATAATCCGTTATTGATGTGTTGATACAGTAGATTTTATATTTTTATTGCGATTTACGAGCAATGATAGTAATATTATGACTTTCGAACCAACGATTTAGAGTTTATATACACACGAAATAAACAATAAACAAAGATAGTAAAATATCAGTATATAATTTAATATAATCTTCAGTTCGTAATATTATTGTGATAGTGAACGAAATTTTTAAAATCGTTTAATAAAAATATATTATAATATGTTGTCGACAAACATTGTAAACTTGTATAAGATTCATAAGAATCGTAAATATTAGCCTAAATTAAATTTCAAAAAATTAATATAACACAATACGCATAGAAAATTGCATATAGGTACTTAGTAAAATAAGTGTATACAAACGAGTTACCTTTAATATACTTTAATATACTCGTATTATGCGAGTAATAGCATTAAAAATTAAATATTAACAATAATATATTTCAATGAGAACATAATATGTTTTGAAAACTGTACTTATTAATTTCCTAGAATTATTTGATAATATTATGGATATATCTTAAACATTTTAATTAATTCATTTTTATTTAAATTTACGAAAATACGAGTGAGTTTAATTTTTTTTAAAAAGTATGAGTATATAATATATATTTATTTTTATAATAGAATTTGTTTTTAATCTTATTATATAATTTAAGTTGAATATTTAATATCAATATTATCTACAAATTAATAAAAATGTATATGATTATTAATTATTATTATATTCTTTTTAATATTGATTTAGTATGTAGTATGTACCTACTTCAAAATAGCTTAATACGTACACTTCAGTTTGGATTTTAAATAATATACCTATTTTAAATTTAAATTTTATTTATAACCTTTATATGATATAATTATAGTTTGGTGAATATTTTATTATATTATATACATTATACATGTACATTCAAAAAAGCAAAATTTTTATGTTTTTAAGGTACATTATTGATTAAATGAAATCATTTTATTATAAGACTCAAGTTCGTAATAAATAATGTCCAATTTAAGTTTAGAAAAATAGATTAAATAAATTCCAGAAATGTAAATAAGTATCTCGTATCTACTCGTATTACTATCTTACTTAAATCAATAGGAGTAAATTTAAAATTTAAATTATATAAATTAACAAATTATTTTTCATTGCTATAAAGTGAGTTTTCATTACTATGTTCAATTACTACTACTTTTAGTTATAAATACCTACTAATTAATTATAAATATCTACTTAAGGTTTGTTAAATGAGTATATTATAATATAATATAGGTACGTTAACGTCTGACATAAATATTTTTCTTAAATTTAAATTACTTTAAAAATAGTCATTTCTACTTAATTATAATTTTGCACTATACCTACTATCAGAATATATTTAATACGTTATTATTTATTTTAATGAAATATTTTTTAAATTTATTAAAATATGAGACTTCATTTTATGTCTTTATTTGAACGTTTCTTTTTTATCCTTTCATTTTAAACAACAATGTTTATTATTATATATAATAAATACTCAGAATTACACATAAATGGTGTTTATTAATATTCATTAGATAGGTTCTTCTTTGTGTTTATCATCTAGGTCATAATTAACTGATTGAAGACAAACTAACAAACTAACCTAACAAGGCACTACCCGGTATAGGACTTATTTTCGCACGTTGTCTATTCCATCGTTATTTTATTTTTTATTTTTCTCAACGTCATATAAAATAATCATAAAAGGTTCGTTATATTATATAATACTCGTATCTACAAGTATATTTTCTGGATTTCATATTCTTATATTTTACTTTTATTTATTTAATTGTTAGTATACATATATACCTCTTTACATTTAAATTAAATATATATATATATTTCTTTTAAATTTATATATATATATAAATATACCACTTCTGTGGGTAGTGGTGGCCAGAGTACACCCTCGGCAGTCCATGCCCGTCGTAAAGGCGACTAAAATAGACCTAACAATGGGCAGCAGCATTGTTAGTATCAAGTATAGATTTGTTGATACTTGAATAGCATCCCTTAGTAATTAGGGATGTCATTGTGATGCAGAAAGCAACGGGAAACCACTGCAATCATTTTTCCAAACACCATGCAATGAAGGTCAATCATAAGAATAGAGAAGAATGGCAAGCCAGATTTGCAACGACAAGTCGAGACCTTTTGTCGAGAAGAAGAAAGATATAAAATATATTATTATATTTGTCATGAAATATTGAAACTCCTCAAATAATAATTAAATAGGTACCTAAATAATGTTTCAAAACTATTGGCTATTCTCCTACTCTACGCATAATATTACTCATAATATTAGTTTACTAAATAATGTAATATTAATTAAATGATTCGTACAAAGTTAGTTTTAAACATTAAGTAAATAAAGATAAAATAACATAGTCGTAATATAAATTCGATTTTAATTTTAAGGTTATTGTAATTAAATTGTAGTTTAGTTATATTATCCATGAATTATGCATTATCTGTTGTTTTAACGTTATAAAGTTTTCTTTAAATAACTTATATTTATGTTTCATATATTATGTCATAAAGAATTTATTATTTTAATTTTATCATATCGTCTTAAAATTTTTATAGATTTCTAAAGATTTGAAATTAAATATAAAAACTTAAAATCGAAATTTAACAGTGTATTATTACATCAATATATTCTAACATAGCTAATATTAATCAATATTTCATTATAAATTTATAATATATGAAAACCACATAGAATGATAAGTATTATAATATATTAATATGATATTAGCTAGATAAATTACTAATTCTTGAATGAATAAATCTTATGAGATTACAGTCTAATCTTACATTAAAATTGATTTTTTTAATAATTATTAGAGAAACTTAATATTAACTGTTCAATACTAAATTAAGTACCTATCTAATGTATTGTTTTTTGTAATATATTTTCATTCTTTCTTAATGAAACAAATCTAACGGCATACAAAAATTTATTTATTATTATTAAATTAAATTTGTTTAAGTGTTTATATAAAATTCTTTACGGTATTATATACATACATAAATAACTGTTAATTTCAATAAAAGAAATATTAATATATTATAGTTGTTTTTCATAGATAAATGTAGAATATTTCCAAAAAAGAAAAAATTTAAATTATATTTAATAATAGCATATCATTTGTGTTATCTCAGAAATTTTATTTATGAATCCTTTATTATTGACAATCACACCGCAACTGTGGGGATATAATTTATAGTTTGCAACGGTTAACAAGAATAGTGATCGTTCCTTCTGTTGTACCTATTTATTAAAAATCAATTATTTCATGTAAACGATTCTCTGGTGGCTATAACATTATTCTGATGATGGTTATGGCCGGATTCAATTGTATCGTGGTTTAATGTTTTATATTATAAATCGTGTCATAATGTAATTCAAATTATTTACGTTATAGACCAGAATCTTCGGGTAGACGAAATATAATTATATTTGTTCATATTATAATAAATAATATTATTTTTCACGACGTAGTGATCGCTAAAATAATGAAAATAAAAATAAATTATCAAAATAAATCAATAGTTTATTGGTTGGATGTAACCGGATAAAAACTTGTGAGTTATCAAAATAATATTTTATCAAAGAATACAACTATGTTTCTTGGAAATTTGTGCAAAATAAAAATAAATATAGTCCGGTAGGGTACATAATGAAAAAAAATATTTCCAAGAAATAAACTTATTTCCATCGAAGACAATTTTTCTAAAATATGACTAGGTATATTTTTATCAATTACATTAATAAATATAACATAAATTTTCTAGGTAGTTATAAATATTTACCCGTTGGTATTCTTATATTTTCCTCTTTTATTCGAACGCATTGATGAAGTTAGGTAATATTTTATTTCACAGGATATCAAAGATAATTTTACAATATTTCTATATAAATAAATTGTGAGAATATGATTTATGATTTTATTATAAATATGTTTCTATTCTCATTAAAACTTTTATATCTGCCTACGTATAAGTTTATGACACAGCACACAGGTAAGTTTTGAATTCATATTAACATAATAAAAGCATGTTTGATGGAATTATGTGTCGAGCCTTTTTATTCACAATACCTTTATCACAAATTATTAATATAGTCATGTTAAAAAAAATCGTATTATATACATATAACATTATACCTATAGACCCTTTTATTTACTTCTTTTTGTTATAAATATTCATTTTAGCGAAAAAAAAAAAATATGTAATATTTTCTCTTGCATTCCTCATATAGAATATACCTATTCATAAAAAATCGATGAAACAAAAATTTTAAGACATTAAGCAATAATATTATAATTTAATATATGATATTTATTATATATAATTTTTAATAATTATTTAAATATTTCGAATACGAATTTTCTATCAATTATAATTGTTATTTAAATAAGCGTTTTAGGATTTCATGAAATTCTATTAAATTTAAGAGCATCTAAGAAACTAAAAATAGGACTTCGCCTCAATAAGAAACAATATAAGAATTTATGAATGTGATTTTAATGTAGGTACCTGGATTATATGATTATTAACTATTACACAATTTTAATTTGTTTTTATGTGATATTATGAGAATAACAAATAAATAATAATTGAACAGTAAAAATTATTTTTACCGTACTTTGCATTATGTTTTAAAAAATACAACACTATTATTAAATTTACTGTTTAATATTTTTCCATACTTATGGTCGGTTTATTTATTTATCATTTTAATCAACCCCAACTAAATTATTTTTTTCTTTCATTCCCTAGAGAATAATAAATTTATATGGTTTAATATATTAAAATATTCTGATAGTTTTATAACTTATGTGGGTTTCTTTTTATAGCATATTAATTAAAGAAATTACATTTTTTTTTTTAACGCAGTTGATTTTTTTCTAAAATTACGATTTATAATAATAATATGATAAAACAAAATTTGACTTCACGTTACACATATTCGTGTAATATGTACAAAAACTGTAATGTGTCAGGTGTCTATCCGGAATATTTTAATATTATTATTAAATTTTCTAAGAATGAAATCATTCAATATCATCGAATCGAATAAGATAAGAATATTAAAAAACATTATCATCTAAACACTTTGAAAACACGATTTCAAGTTTGGCTTGTTTTTTATGACACCGTGTTATTTCAGGTAAATATTATCATTGCGATAATTAATTTTCAACGAAACTCAAAAACTCAAATCGTAATCAAAATTATTAATAATCGTTATCGAATATTTATCGATTCATTTAACAACTGAATGAACCTTGTTTTTCAATAAATTTTTGTAATATGTTAAAATAATAATAGTAATATTTTTATTATTATTATTTTCGTTTTAATATTTATTTCAATGATAAATTAAATGATATTCGGTTTAATAATAATAATATAAAACGTGCGTTACGTTTAAACTTTATACCTAGTTTAAAACCATACATCGGAAAACGCAATTCAGATTATTGGGATGCGTAACTAGTGATTTATTCGATCGCCATATATAATTTGTTTGTACTGGGTCCTGTGGGAATGAGTAATACAATGTTAACTATAACAATTGAATATAGATTTTGATGGTGCAGTTGTGCGATAAATATTTTATAGTTCACAAGCATTATTATAATACTTTTTTTTTTTTTTTTTATAGTAAAATTAAACAAAAAAAAGAATATACGAAATCACGTGACATTGAATATGCTATTAAAATTTTTTACCTTTAATTTTGTTACCTATTTTTTAAAAATTTTAAACTAGCGTATTTTGTATTATACGTATAATAATACAAACGTTTAACAATAATATTATAATCGAAAGAAAAATATTTGTAAAATTACTATTCTAACTTAAAAAAATTCGATTTTTATCGAATGTATTCCCATAATAAAATTATGCGTTTATTTAAATAAAATACATAAAGCCAAAATAATGTATAATATTATAATTTATATTTATTCGTTAAAAATGAGCGTATTGGGTATTGAAATTTAATTATATAAACGAATCAAATACGAACAATTATATTCAATATTTAATCGGATAATTATTTAACCGACTTTTATACAAATTAATTTTAATATAATATTACAGTTATAATTTTTTTTTTTTCTACATTATTTTAATAATTATTCTTTTAGAACTTAACATATTGTATTATTAAAATTAATTGGCGAAACAAAGCGAATATACAAAAACATGTTCGTTTTGTTATTTCACTGTTAATCATAAAAAATTGTATATATAATTATATTTAATATATTCGTGTTTGTCTTTTTTCGCGCGAACGAATATTTCAATAAGTTCATTATGTTTTATATGAATATATAATACATAATATACGTACATATAGCTACATTTAAGTTTTTGAGATATTCGTATAATTTAATTCCAGAACGGTTGATTATTTTCAAATTATAATAAAACGATTTAATGACGTATTGTTCTTTTTATAGGTACATATTCCTTTGATTATTATTAACAATGTGTTATAAAACAAATAAGTAAGTATACGATTATATTTTTATGAATGACGACGTATTATAAATTAGATTTAAATCAAATTTGAATGTCGTAAATTTTAATTATTTAATATAATTATTCGTTATTTTGAAAAATCATATAATTAATCTCGATATTCGTTTTACATTTAAATATATTTAATATATATAATATAATAACTGGACAACGATTGGTTTCGATAAATCTGGACACTGATATTAAGTCGATATTTATTTTTAACGTTTAACTGTCCCTAGCGGTAAACGGGTTAAATTAATTTTTATCATATGCTACGCAAACTAATGCTCAATGGTTTGTTTGACTTGTTTCGATCCAAGTCAATTTTTTTTACATAATATTTATTCTAAATATTTATTATCTTTGTTATTTTTTTTTTTTTGCAGACAAATATTTATAGGATCGTTATTATTATCGTAAGGCAGATGATATGTCAAAAACTACGAGGTCGAATTATTTTTTTCTGATAATTTTATAGGTATCCATTTTTTTGTGACATTTTTTTATACCTATTATGTAAAAATAATATTAATAATAAATGCAATGTAGCGGACATCATCGCGTTCACATTTAATCCGACACGAGAGATAAGAGAGAGATGACCCGTCGCTTGAGTTTGTTTGAAGGACACGTGCGTTTACCATCCGCTGGAATTATAAACAGGTCGCCGATTAATCATTAACATAATTATATTATTGTTACAGCTTTGTGAATTGTGCGTTAATATTGCGGATTAATAAGGACGGTATTATAAGTAAAACGTTAAATTATCGTTCGACCCGAAGGTATAAATATGATTACCGACCGGAATTAAACATTATATCGGGCGCAAATAAAATAATAATATATAATATAATAATAATTATTGTTTTTCACTGTGTACCGAATAGAATATTAATATAATTTTATAATAATAATTATTAAAATTTTAACCGAGATTAAAATTGAAGAAAAATTATATAGAAGTAAAAAAAGTAAACGCCTTCCGACGATCTAAATTTAAAATGTAATCGTGTAATCCATTATTATAATTATTACATTTTATTATAAATAGTCGTGAGCGACTGAAATACGCATACAAACCCTTGTTGTGGGTTTAATATTTATCTAGGCGTTCGGTAGATTATATTTACTCTTATCCGATGATATACGAGTTGATGATTGACTAATACTACTATCGTATAATGATAATCTGAAGAGGAAGAAATAAAACCCGTGTAACGGAAAGTTTTCATTTATTACGAATGTTACAATTATTATATAAGTATAAATTTTTTTTTTTATGAAAAAATGAAGGAGAAAATAATATTATATAAAACATATATTTTAGTTATTTCATAGAAATCGTTATACTACTTGTGATATAATTTCTAAACATAATAACACGAATAATATGAAATTCAATTATTAGATATTCTCCGAATGAAACCAATATAAAATAACTATATAATATAATATTATGTATACGCGCCAACTCAAAAGAACACTCATATTGATTTATACAAAATAGTATAATATGCATTTGAACAGCGAGACTGTGATTCAAAATATTGCGAAAGGCCAAATATTATAATATAAGAGTATAAACTATATTATATTATATTCATTTCTATAAATCGTTCTTGAATTCAACACGGTTTATGTTTTTTCGTACCAATAAATTTGATTATTATTTGTCTGCACTGTAAAAATATAATTATCTAAGTTTCACACTATAATTTAACCAATATATTATTATAAGTTAATGTTCAAATTCATTATCATTACTTGGTTTAATTTAATTTTATAGTTTTAAGTTTACTTTTATTTAAATATGATAATATTTGCAGATATCTTGTTAAATTTAATATATTTTTTTTTTATTATTCAACAGGTGAACTATATATTTTAAAAATTATAATAATTTAAGAATCATAAGATACTTAATTAAAATTTTATTTTTTTGTTTCATTAATATAAAGAAAGAAATGAATCGAATTTTTATAAATTATAATATTTAATATTTACATAAATATTTATAAAAAATTATTAAGAGACTATAACTATATAGGTATCAATATCAAGTTTATCATATGATAGTAATTTCTGTTTATTGTTTCATTTCAAATGGATCAAAAAGTTCAAAAGAAAATTTTAATATTACATAGTAAATAACATTTTTATATCACAAATAGACTAAAAATTAAATTAAATTTGTAATTTTATTTATGCGAATACCTACATAATAAAATACACCCATCATTATTTCCTACAATATAATTACTTTTTATTTTAATACTGAATTAAAATTAAATTTTTTTATGAAATTTGTAAATTCAACAACTGTATTTATATTAAAATCTGCCGACACGTTTTTTTAAAAAAAAAATAATAATAACATACGAGTATGTAGGGTATAACGATTTTAATTTTATTTGTTGAAACATACAATGGGATTAAAAATTTCATTGCTTTACGCAGACGCGATAATATATGAAAATATTTTAATATCAATGTAAATTAACGTGTTTTTTTTTTAATGTTGAAAAGAATTTGCTAATAATAACAATAATGAATTTGCATTTAGAACGTTTTTTTAGTTATTCGAAAAGGTGACTAATAAAATATTTAATCCGATTGTTGCGTTGTACGATAACATCATATTTTTATATTCACTTTTTATAATGTTATTATGATAAAAGTCTAATGTCAGAAAATAGATACTTATTGAGATTAAAATATGTATTTTAATTATGTGTAGTAGCAATAATACAAACTACCGATTGTACATAAAAGAAATAAAGAAACATGTCTTTGATAAAATAAGAATCCCTGGAATCAGAATAGTAGAAAATATTGTGTTCTCGATACACAGCTATAAAGTCGAGTAAACATTTTACAATAATTATATAGCGTTACACAACGAAGAAAGTTACACATCAAAAGGAATAATATAAGAGTGAGTTTTATATTAATACTTTATCTATGAGCTATGACAGAACACGATGTTTAATTAGTTTCCATATGCATTTGTATAAAAGCATTATTACCTACGTTCATTAGAATTTTAGCATTATATAGTTTTATTCTATTTCAATATTAACAAATTCCTTTTATTTTAGAGAAATATAATATAAATTTCTAATGGTATTTAATTGGAATTAAAATAAATCAAAGTGTAACGTACCAACTTGACCTACATTCCATTTTATATAGTTTGTTATATACTCGTGAATAATAAATTTGTATAATTCGCTCAATCGTCATTTAACCTTCGCAGAACGAATATGAATTATAATATGTTTTTTGTGTAATATCACAATACTATTTTATGCATAATATTATAATGAAATTAACTTCATAGAGATTTCAGAGTTATCACTCTTTACGTATTAACATGTAATTATAAATTTAAATGAATCCCTAAAGAAATGCAAATGAAGACGAGTCGAGTGTGTAATCATTATCTAATAATATTTTTAAATCTATAATATAACATACTCGTGTTATTATTTACAATTTTTAATCAAAGTCAGTTTATAAAAACTTATAAAGTGTTAGTTGTCGGTGGACTACATTTTATAAGCTTACACCATATTATATATATATATCAAATAACTGTAAATGATTAATTTTCAGACACAAATATCCGTATTATAAAACATTTTAAATTGGTACCTAGGTATGTTACGTACAATTTATATTTAATATTATTTATGAAAAGCGTAATATGTTGAGTGGAATATGTTTCTTATATCGTAAAGGAAATATTTCATAAAACACGTTAATTTATTTAATAATTATGAAATATTTGCTTTCTGCGGTAATATCGTTCGAAACATTTTAATAGAAAATCCTAATGTTTGGATTAAGTACTTGTATACCTTTTCGTTTAATTATAAATCGCAAATACTTCCAGAAGAAAAATAATAGCCTTTTTACATTTTATGTTACTCACTGAAGAGATAATACAGGATATTGGAGTTCGTCTCCTCGTAACTATATTACTCGGGTGTAAAAGAAAAACGATAGATCAAGAGAAAGTGTATTTAATAACACGTTTCCCAAAAGAACGATAATGACTTTATTATTATATCGAAAATTGTTATCATATTATGAAATACAATAGCCGGAAATATTAAATCCTAATATGATTGATATAAATATTAATAATATTATTAAATAATTATTAATTTATTATAATCGTCCTAGATTAGTTACTTAAAAATAAAAATAATTATTATTGTTCGATACTATTATTGTACTAATATCATAAAATAATATATCTTACAAGTTTTTAACTTTTTCAATGAAAAATATGATGCCAGTTTTAACAAAGAAAATATGTTTATAATTCAAAATGTATATAATATTTAATAATAATAATTACTAAAGAAAAACAATAATAATATTATTATTTCACTTCTTGCTATTCTTAAACAGTATTATTAAAATAATAGTTATTTCTTCATCTTAATTAAAATTATTATTTCAATGATTTATTATTTATTTATTTTTATTTATTATTTATTATTTTATCTAATAATAATAATTATAAAATGATAAGATGTTATTATAAGTAATATTATATTATTATTTTATTTGTATTTCATTATTTTATATTGAAAGGAAAGGAAGCGGCTTTCTTACAATTTAAAAACTAAAAACCATTTAAATATGAATACCGAAATGTACTCTAAACGAGTACACTTGACTTTTTTCTTTTATTAGAAATATAAAATAATTTTTAAGAAGGTAATTGCTCGATTTTTGAATTTTATACATCCACATTAATATTTAAAGTAAAATTTTGCAAACATTTTAACATTATGAAATACATTTTTTCAAAAAATAAAATAAAATATTCAAAAGCCACTCTAAAGAATTGTTCGAATACATAAAAATATTTAAATCGATAAAGCGATTATATTGGAAGTGAATTTTACGAAATGACTTAACAAGAAATATTTCTAACGACTATTGATTTTTTATAGAAATTTGTACTACAATACAAGTATTCAATCATAAATTTTATGCATAAATATAATCGCCAAATAAAATTTACAGTCATTTAATTAAATGGCTGAAAAGAAAAATATTCTAGTAAAATTATTTTTCTAAATACATTTTTAATATATTATTCCTTATTAATATTTTTAAATCAATAATTTTTATCTGCAGATGAGTATAGTATATTGAAAAATGATAATAATATTAAAATTAAATTGTTTTCAAATATTTATAAAATAATAAGAGAATTTTTTTATTTTAACAAGCAATTTATAAATTTATAATAACGTATTATTCTAGACGTTTTTTTTTTAAAAAAAAAAAAATGCTAACAACAAAGTTTTTTATTATATATATACTTTTTTAATTAATTTATGACGATAAAATGTGATATACATAAAAGTAATACTAATAATTATAAAATTTATAATATAATATATAATAACATGAAAAATAAATGTTTTTGTGCAGAATATAAATAAAAAAATTCAATGGAGGATTATATTATCAATATTGAGTTCATTTGGACGCACAAAATAAAATAAAAATTTCTTTAACGATTTCACAAATTACACTAATTTTATCCTTTGATAATAATTATTAAAAATCGAACATAATAAACTATTCTTGATAACAGTTACAATTTCGATTGACGTGTGAATTTTAAAAATCACGATTTTAATAGAATATTCGAAAAATGTCAATTTTGGTTTCCAAAGTATTTTATTTAAAAATTAAAATATTGATATAATTTTAAGTATTTATTTAAACAGTTGGATAAAAGTTCGATGAAATCGTGAAAACCGAACGGCAAATACTTTACCTACGTTAAAATGTAAATTATAATAACGCCAAAAATGTGGAGATATTTTGTTATTTTGATACATGTTTATCCGTTTTCTGTTTTTTGTGGATGGGGGTTGTAGAGCAACTTGAATTTACGTAAAACGATTTTAGTGAAAACTAAACAATAATAATTATTATTATGATATAAAAAATTGCTTTTTATATATTAAGATATATTTGCATAAATTTTTTTTAAAAAAAATTTAAATATAACAAAACTAAATATTATCATAAAAATGTAATCAAACGAAAGTCTTTTATTTATCACACTTAAGTTTGTTAGTTTGTATGTTAATGTTGAACTTAACAAATAGTTGTTTTATATTTGAGAAAAGAGAAACAATAATTCAAACACTAGTACAGTAGTACAAATAAAAAACTTACGAAAATTTAAATATTTATTCGGAAAAATTTAAATTTGTAAAACGTTAAAATAATAATTTACGTATTTTTATGTTTTTTTTTTTATACATTATTTACTCCTGTATTTTCTATTTATCGTCAATTTTTTTAAGTACATTATAAACTGTACCTATAGTTAAATTTTAAATTAAAGTAATTTCGTAATAATTTTTTGATAATTTGTATATTTCGTTATTTTTAATTTTCAGCAATAACATTGCATTATTATTATATTCATATAACGTTTCACAACTGTAGTGTATCTATCAATAGTAGTTTAAAAAGATTTGATCAGATAATAATTTAAATAATTTAAATATAGAATAAAAATAATACTGAATGCTGTTAAATTATAAATATGCGAGTTATGTAATTTTCTGATAACTTACTCAGTTATGCTACTTATATTGCCTATACAATACGCCGGTTCAATTTATTTTCATTTTTTTATGAAATATGTAAAATAAGAATGTTAATATAATATAAAAAAAATCTATTTAGTTTATAAATAATCAAATATGTATTTATTCTTATTTTTAACTGTTTAAACATAAAATGTTTATTCAATTGTATTTCACCAAATCTACAATAATATTATTATAATAAGGTTACATTAATAATTTCGAAATTGTTATATTATTTATTGAATTAAAGAAAACGGTAAAATTTATATTTGAAATAAAATTAGTAATATAAAAAATGAGTTGAAATACTTAATTTATAAAATTTAAAATTTTTTTTGTGATTTGATGATAATATTTAGTATAATATTTCAAAATTGTTATATTATTTTTTATTGAATTAAAGAAAAAGGGTAAAATTTATATTTGAAATAAAATTAGTAATATAAAAAATGAGTTGAAATACTTAATTTATAAAATTTAAAATTTTTTTGTGATTTTATGATAATATTTAGTATAATATTACTAAATATTAAATAGTATCTTATTACTTATTAAAGATAATATTATATTATAATATTATGTACATTTTAAAATTCATATTCGATTGATGATTAATGATTCATGTTCGATCTTGCTCAAGTTTAATTTGCAATTAATTATAAAATTAATATTCATTATTGCGTAATTTATAATTTATAACAGCATCATCAAAGTTAACTTATGTAGTAATGTTATATTCATAAGTTTCTGAGTAATGTATAATAAACTTCCTCAGCAATTTTTTTTTTCAAGAAAAGAGATTTAATTTAGACCGATATCATCAAACAAGGTTGATAATATTTAAATAAGCCATATTAAAATATATTTTAATTTCTGTGTAATTATTAACACAGATGTTGTGTTTTTATAACTTAAATTATCTGATATTTAACGAGCGAATCGAGATACAAATGAACTGAAATTCTCTATATTCATACTTATTTTTATAACTAAAGTATAACTGTGACAATATTTTTGGAATGTAGAAAAAAACAAGTTAACAAACGTTTAAAAACACAATATCACGACATTGCAGTTAATATTATAATATATTGTTCTATTTTAATAATAATAAAAAATATTAAATATTTTTTTTTACTTTTATCATGGTCAACTGAACATGGAATATTGTATTCTTTTATTTTTTGATTTTGCATGTTATCACATATACGATTGATTAACTATAGTCTGAATTGAAATGAATAATAATTTAAAAAAAATTGTTACGATTCAAAATTATACGTCTCCGCAGAATCCACGATCTTAGTTAAATGTTAAAAGTGGAAACTATTTGTAGTTAATATTTTATAAAACAATAGCAACTCCGCAAACGAGGAAAAACTTTTAAAAAACGAGAGAAGGAAACCTCAATCCTACCTACCGGTGTGCTTACGCGAGCCTTAGGATAGATGTTTTTAACTATATAATTCTTGAGTACGACTTCATAACTTTATTCCGGTTGGTTTTGAGTATTTAGCTTTTCGAAACTTTTATCAAATTAACGTGTATTTACACGTATAATAATAGGAAAGAAAATGTAAAATTTAAACATCACACGACATTATATTAAATTATTTACTGTGAAATAAGAAAACTGTCAGATGGAATATAATATTATTTATATATAGTTAGATAATATTATTATATTGTTATCTAAGAGGTTTTATCAATAATTTAACCGTCTATTTTCGATAAATGATTACAGCCACGCGTTTCCGACCGAAAGTCGAATACCGACGCTATACTTTAAAATATGATATTGTGACGGCAAAATAAATAATTCTCTTTAAAATATTAAGTTTGACCATAATGCCATTTCATTTCATTAATATTGTGTTTTGGGTTAATACGGCAAATTGATTTTCGATTTAATGTTATGAAATCAATATTTATAAATTCTTTAACAAAAAAAATTCATCTATATAATAAAATAATTTTTAAAATTGGATGCTTTCTAACATAAAACATCTTGTACAATGAATAATAAAATGTTTAATATATTAAAATGATGAAGAATTTTTCAAGTTCAAATTTTTTTATAATTTAATTTAATTTGAAACTAAGAATAGCATGACCATGAAAGTAGATTTTTATTCGATCCATTACGGACAGCTCGCATTCTAAAAATAGAATACAACCTAGTTGTTATTTAAATCGCTTTATACTCGTAATATATGTGTATACGTATATATTTATATGAGTTTTACCCTAGAAAAATGTCAAACGCATGAACTGACTTTGGTTTTTTTTTTTACGTAACGAAATTTAAAACAAACTAAGCCTGAAGTATACAACATTGTTACATTTACCATATCCTTCAATCTGTGTACATTTTATTAAAAAATAAATAAAATATATTTATTTAATATTCAAAGAGTTCGACAAAAATATTTGAAATCCAATAGGTAATCTCGTTTTATTTTTTTATCATAATATATTATAAGATTGTTTTCAAATATCAGTACGAATTGAAACATATTTTTACCTATAACTCGTACACTACAATACACGATATAATATTAAAATTTTTTGAAAACTAACAATAATATCCAAAAATATGTTTTTCTATAGCTATCGCTTGGAAATGATAAACATTGGATTTTATTTTTATTCGCCATGCATGCGCGTTATAATATCTCGCGTGCATATTCATCAACGAAGAAGAATGGTCATATTATGCTCTAAAACAAACCATTTATTATGCCGTCAGCAGACCTTCATTTCGTTTATTAACTTCAGCCTATTATCGTCATTTACATTTTATTTTCAAACATTTTTTATCAGCTAAAATAAACACGTGAATATTCACTTTTCGGAAATTCAATAGATATATTATTATATATTTACATATTATTCAAAATAAAAAACAACGGAAGTTTATAGGCACGAGTAATCATTAGTATGATATAATTCGTCTAAATATACTACAGTAGTTCAAAAAACTGATATATCGAACGGTAGAGGTAAAATTTAAAAAAAAAAAACTTTATATTTTATTTTATTTGATCAATTGACGCCAATCGGCACTTACAAAGTAATAAAATTTACAAGGTATTTCAGAGAAAATTTAAGCTAAAAACATTAAAACATAAGATAAAAGACTCAAATTACGACAAAAATATGAAATGTGGCATATAAAACTAAGGTAATAAGTTAGGCAACAGAAAATACAAAACTAGGGACTGTTTTAAATGTCAAGACCAAACATTTCTACATAGCGAGTTAAAAAAAATATTACATTCAAAGGTTTTCAATTTTAATTATATATATTATGCATATTGTTACAATAGCAAAATTATAATATATAATTATCCTATGAAAATTTATACTCGTAATTATATAAACTATTAAATTATATGTATTTTTTTTTCTATTTAAAAGTATTATTACTTCTAAATATTACGCGTTCTGTACTCACATTTTGTCGAATTTTCTGTCGTGTTCGCCGTATTGGATATAATATAATAATATTATACACCTTAATTTTATAACTTAATCACTCCGGAGTGACATTCACCGAAGTTTGTTTGAGGTTATGTTTACTTTTGAGTGGACCGTTGGGCTATAGATAAACGAAAGAAATAGTGTTGGATAACACGTGGGACGTTTCGATTAATCATCAATTCATCATATTATATTAGGATATATAATGTTTTTATTATAATACATCTACTGTCATAATAATATTGCCTTCTAATAATCATTCACACGAACCTGTGCATTATACCTTAATAATTATTACATATTATATTTAAAAAAATATATGAATTAAATACGTTTAGATAAGCTGATACGCGAGAGTTTAAAATAATATCCGAAATGGAAAAAAAATAAAGGTTAAGACTACGACAAAATGTATTTGTCATCGGTCGTTTTGATAATATTGTTTTATAATCTAAGTTCGTCAAAATAATTAGCTGTATTAAATATGAAATTATTATTTTACAAAACTCCTATCTCAATTTGCGATATCGAATGCCCTAATATAACATGCTTATACGTTCGTTTTTTTTTTCAAATCAATGATACGAAAATTGAAATTTTTTTCTACGATTGTCACCACAATAACAATATTTTCTATTGTATGTAGCAACTTGCACAATATCATCGAAGTTATCATACCACTATCCATAATAATAATAATAATAATAATAATAATAATAATAATAATAATAATATAAATAATAATAATAATAATAATAATAATAATAATAATAATAATAATAACAACAAAAATAACATTGTAATGAATTCGACTGCTGTTGTATGTATGTATGACAATTTTTTGTTTGGTCATTCGATAGTTATAATATGGCACACACGAGTGAAGTTTGTATAAATTTCCATCACGTACAAGTTAGAAATGGGATTGGCGGATATTTAAAAACTCGTATGTAGGATAAAAATGAAAAATTTGACTACATTTATTAATAGTATATACTATATAATATAACCGTAGTAGTGATAATATTTTTAATTTACACGAGACGACACTGAACTCGAAAACCGATATAGCTGCTCTGTATGGAAATATAATAATATAATGACCGGCCGGATAATGCGATGCACGTTTAAAAAAAGGAAATCAAAACAATGATTACGGTGCTCTTCTCAACGTTTACACAATGACGACGAACAATGCCCAACGTCATAATAAACTATAATAATTCATCATGGTGGTCCGAGCGAAATTTATAAGCGCAGAACGTCGGCAGCGGCAATAAACAAAAGCTGTTGGTATTCGGCGAATTTTTCAATGGAAATAATAAAACGTTTACGGGTTTAAATTAAACACGAATTCGTGGAAATAATAAACCGACTTAAGCCTATATTCTATCATATTATTTTGAGCAGTTAAATCGTATTTTTCAATTTGAATAGTCGTGACATTTTAAGAAAATACATTACACGAAAACATCCTTTTGACATAATCATACATAATATATAAAAATGACTTTATTGTATACGATTTTAAGTTTGACGAATCGTCGTTATACTGTAGGTATATTAGCTTTTTTCCATATTTTATACGATTTATATCGTATCTTTATGACTTCTAAAACATTGTTATCCTTATCACGTTTAAAAATAATAATTGAAAATTGTAATGATATTAAATTTAAAATAAAATATAACGTCTAGGAATCGAATTTTTTTCATTGAGGAAGGCCAAGACTGCAATACTTAAGCCAGATAATATAAGACCCAGTATGTAACTCATATCAAGAGTTTAAGAGAAAGGCTAGTGATAGAGAAGCATGGAAGTTGCTGCAAACCAATTGTTAGATTGAATACTTCAGAAGAAGAAGACAGTAATTTATTGTCGATTTAAAACCTTTAGAACGTCGCAACATTTTATATGTTTGTGGTGATCACTATCTTCTTTCTGGATCAAAGGAACCAAGGACCATAATTCTTTTTTGTATTCATTCAAGTTTTTTTTTAAATAATTAATTAATTTTTCAATACTATTTTTAAATGAAACTCATATATTTAAATTAAAGTATATTTTCATTCTCATATTTATAAAATATCTGAGTTCAATAATTACGTATTAAATTAAATTTTTAACAAGATGTCATAAATCGCAAACAATATTTTGATTGGCATTTAACAAAGTTAAAGTATTCATTTAAATACGATTCTTAAATATAACATTATACCTATACGATCAGTGAATTAATGTTCTTCATATCAAAAACTACTAAAAACAAATATAATTCAATTTATTTTACAATATTAAACAATATCGAGATTGTAATTGTATTTGTATTATGAGATGGAGCATATAAAAATAGTTATCGAATTATGAACTTCTAATTAAGGGTAAACAGTTTTTATTAATTTATAACAAATTGATTTTTTAAATAAATAAATGAAGATGAAAAAGCAAAGATAGAATATAATATAGTTTTAAAAGAACTTATAGTGGTATTGATTCAACTACTAAATATTAAACGTCAATTCCTAATCTAAAATTCAATGTACAGTTTCACATTTCATTAAAATTTATTATTTCTATTTTTTTTTTTTTTTTTTTTTTATGAAATAAAAGTAAAGAATAGTCTTTTTATTTATCATAAAAATAAATTTTAAAAATTTAAACAACTTCATGATTGAATTCGATCGGTAAAATAGTAATATGTATGTATTCAAATAATTCTCGTTTATATTTTACTATTTTATTTAATTCACTATTAATATTAATATCATACGTATAAAAAATTATGAAATTATATCGAAGATTTTTAAAAGAATGCCGAACTTATGTGTTTATAAATTATAATAATTTGATTGAAATAACGATGAATATACCACATCAATATTAAAATCGTAAACGTTTTTTTTTAATCATATTAAATTATAAAAAAAAAAAGACCTAACCTAACTAATTTTCGGGGTAAACTGAGAAAGATTCATAATAATTATAGTACCTACTTAATGATTATTACGATAGGACGTTTCAAGTACTTTTCGTTTAATCAAAAATGTGTGTGTTTATTATTCTAGGTACTGAATACTGATAAATAAAATTATACGCTACAACTGATAAGAACTGAAAATTCGTTTTGAACGATTACGTTTAATTTCATATTATAACGTAGTTTATTTAATAGCAAATTAAATTTGCAAAGTCCCCAATTTTACGGTTTACGGCCTGCAATAAAATATGTTAAATTAATCCTACACGTTTTCTGTTTTGTTGTAAATAAAAGCGAGATTTTAATTTATTGTTTTTTATCGATATTATATATACTCGTATATATTATTAAATAATTTACCCTTAATGATATAATATATTATTGGTACATTTTTTAACATTGAATGGTCGCCAACAACGCATAATAATAAAACGAACAATAGTTCAAAATTAATTATGGCACGACACATACACATACGGATCTCGTGTGTATTATTATTTATTTCGTTCATTAAAATTATAATAATATATTAACCACGGTTACAACTGCAGATGTCTATTTTTATACAAACTCCGACAAGGGTTAAATTTTTTTTTCAATTATCGATCGCAATTTTTAATTTTAATTCGGTATAATAATTAATATCGTAAAAAATCGCCATCGCATAATTATTATATAGAAATTATTAGGAAAAAAAAAAACAAAAAAAAAAAAATATATAATAATAATAATTCGAAAATTTAGTTTAAAAAAGATAAAGCGAAACACAAATAATGTTTGTTTTTGAGTTAAAGGTACTATTATGATTATTATTGTTGTTGTTGTAAACGATTTTGTACAGAACAAAAGAAAATATTATATTCGCAAAATATAAACTTTAAAAGAATACACGTAATAATAAACATATTATTATATTTTTATTCAAAGTGTTATTTAATAATAAAAGGAATCGATCACAATACATATTTCTCTCGAAGGGAAAAGATAATAAAAAATTAAAAAAAAAAAAAAAACTATAATCATTATAATTATTATTATTTTACATACCGAATATTTTTCATTTTAAATGAACCGTTTACAAGCATTCTGTCCATAATAATGATAATAATAATAACAACAATAATAATATTTTTAATGATAATGTTTAGATGAACTCTATAGACGATTAAACTAAACTAAGATAATACTACCTAACCAGTACAATATAATATCCTCATATGGTCCCTAAAGTAATATATAAATTTCACCCCGTACATCTGCGACCAGATCTATGTAGGTACTTATAATGTACTAATATCCAACAGAAATAACTATAAACAATAATAATATAATCTTAAACATTTGCGAGATTAATAGTAGACGATAAATAATCGTAAATTGTGTATAATCAATAATATTGTAATTAATTGATAGAACAAAAAAATAAAATAATAATAGTATAATTATATATTATTTCAAAACTTTAGATATAATTATATGATTGCATTGATAAATACTTTAAATAAGTTTTTTTTTTTTTTTGGCAAAAAAAACAAATTCATAATCTCACGTTATAAAAGTATAATTAATTTTAGTCAATTTAACGCAATGTTATAAATATTTGATTTAAAAGTAAAGAAGTTGATGTTCTAACTCGCTAATAGATAACCACAGTCATATCGAAACTTCAGTCTTTTAGCAAATAAATCTTTATGTATAATTTATTACAATTTTCTATAGGTTTTTGGAAATTATTAATTACCAACGCCATCAATGTTTCTAACGTCTTCAAATTTTGTTAATTATGAGGGTTGCTCTTCCCTAGTAAAATACTTGCAATTATATTGATCAATAATTACGGGTAATCGCGCCACAATGAATAAGTATTTATATTATTTTAGGATAGGTAGTGTTTTTTGTTGTTAGTATGGTCTTTCGGAATGAAAATTATTCTCGCTTTAAGGTATATCCGTTGTCATTGATAAAACGATCGTTTACATTCAGTCACATAAACTACACGTCATAATCCACGGGTCATAACCAAAAGCGCGCTCGACAATGTTTATGCAACACATTATCATATATTGTAAATCATTAAAAACTAAAAATGTCGACATTTTTTCGAACTTTTAAGATGAATTCTTTATAGTAGAAAAAACTTGACATAAAACTTTTTTGCTAGGTTCTGTACTTAAGGTCCTAGACACACTTCTTGTGTTTATTATATATAAGGAAATACCGTCTTAAGCGAGATTATTTTTAACAAAAAACACGTGACGATAGCATAAACGAAAATAAAAAGAATATTATTATTGTTTTTTCGTTTTATTCATCTGTTTTATTTGAATATATTTCAACTCTTGTTATTTATTTATTTTTTTTTTTAATATCTTTTCTCAATTTTCCAGTAGGTAGTCGAAAAAAAATCGCTAAACTAAGTATTCCTTTTAATATTTAAAATTAAAAATTGTTTCTAGATTAAAATGAAACGCGATAAGATTATTTAAAATTGTATAATTTTTTTACGCTCAGTATTTCCTTATTGTAATATAATGAGATAATACTTATTTGAATGAAAACAAACGATTTTAAGTAGTTATTTTAAAGCATTTCCGAGGACAGCGTTTGTATTTTTAGGTCCCAGACGTATTATTTTTAAGAGACAATATCTTGATAGGTCTTTATAATATTATGAAAATAGACCCACGGGCAAATTATTATTATTATTATTATTATTATTATTATTATTATTATTATTATTATTATTATTATTATTATTATTATTATTATTATTATTATTATTATTATTATTATTATTATTATTATTGTTATCGTTTTTTTATTCGGCCATCAATTGCCGTCGGTTATATTTTAATATTTTATAAATGAACATAACCTATTACATGAAATATTTGACCCCAGAGCAACGGCGAAACTTCGGTACGCTTCTCAAACAACAGTTTTTGAAAATGTTTCCAACGTGAAACCGACATCATACTTATTATAATATTATTCAACCACGTGTTAATTAAACGACCATATAATATAGTGTGAGTATATATCGTATTATATTTTATGAAACCTCTCTATATGTAAGGGTTAAACATCATAAAAAAATCCCTCATGAAAGCGTTGTTTTAAATAAAATTTATTCGTTCAGTTTAACCGCAGCGATAACCAACGTGAAAGCGAATTAAAAAAAAAAAAAAAACATATATTTATGTACGATTTTTGTTTAACCACGCGATAATTGAATTTAGCAAGAATAACGTTTAGAATATCTTCACTTAAATGTACGTACGCGCGTATATTACAAATCGATTAAATTTAGTTAATTGAAAAATAAATGCAAAAACTTTTTATAACGGTTATAATTAAATTTTTTTTTTTTTTTTTAGTCGAATTTAATTATCGAATTATTATATATATATTTTTAAAACACGTTTAAAATGAACGCGCGTAAAATGTTTATAAAAACAAATTATAATAAGGATAATATTATACGAAACTACGAAATAAAAAAAAATAATAATGAAATAAAAACCGTTTTTAAATTTCGTAAAAATTATACTGTTTCTTAATTAAAAACTTTAATTAAATGTAATATAAAACGTCTATCAATATTATTGTGTAAAATAATTTTACTGAAATCGAATTAAAATAATATCATATCATTTTTTTTAACTTATTTGAATTCCAATTTCCAATATTAATAATATGTTAGGTCGGGTTAAAAGATAAATTGAATTTATAAAGGTAAAAATACACTCTTGTTAATATTGTCTCTTAATGCGTGTAAATATTATTACTATCGTCAATTAAAATTACAATTAAAATAATATCGAGATAATGATAAATTACGATGACTAATTGTTACTTAGTAATTGTGTTAAATTTTAATATTATAAGTATAGTTCAATAACTAATAATTATTTTAATATTTCAATTAACGATGAAATAACTACTACCTATATATTATGTATTATCACGTTCAAAATAACGATTTAGAAAAAAAACATTTATACGTATATGAATAAAAAATAAAAAATAAAATATAAAATAAATAAATATTAAAAAAAAAAATATTAAATATTAAATACATAATAATTAAACGAATTATTTCATACGATTTTACAATAACTTACGAACGAAATATTATTATTTAATACGTCTTGACAATAATAATATTACTGTCGAAGAGAAAATTGAATGGAATTCCGTATATTATTTGAAATTATTAATCATACGAATGAACAAAATAATAACCGTACAGTAGCAATACTCACATAGAATATAATACGAGTTATAATCGGATAAAATACAATGTCCTTTCCGTGAGTTTTTATTATTACAAAATATAAATCTGAGGAAAAATACAAAAGAATTACACTATGAGTTGTTAAAACTAACGTTATACCGTATTGTACGCCTTTTAATTTTTATTCTCAGCACTCTCGTGTACGATTTCTTATCAATACGTTTCGAACATTCCGTCTGATTGTGATTATACTTATTATATATTTTGATACATTTCGAATTATTAAACATTATTATATGGTTATTACTTTATATAGTTTAAACAAAAATTGTAACGCTCTTATAGTTTTAGAATGAATATTATAAAACTATATTTTACGAACTAGAACGAATACGCGTGATAATAGTGTCAAGACGAAGAAATTTGAATACCGTCAGGAATATGGCATATTAAATTATATTATGCACGTAATAAAATAATAATAGTATTTACGATAGTACTTGTACGGACGTAAGTTTTTTAGAACGTTACTTTCGTAATATATTAAATACAATTTTCAGGAAATTCGTAAAATGTCAAATTGGAATAGATTAACTACTATAAAAATTTATTATAATTTCACGAGTTCGCCTGTAAACGTGAAAGCAAACGAAATGTAATTCGAAAATTTTGATATTAAATAAACGCGAAATCGTACGAATTGTATTTTATTATACAAAAATATTTGCAAATGATTAACACCATAATATCGTACGTCTGAAAAAAATAATAAATGCTCTAACAAAATAAACACACAAAATTTTATTTTGTGTACCTATCAAAAGTTATGTCGAATACTATAATTAATTATACTTGATTTCAAATAACGAACGAATTGATTCGTTTGTTCTTATATTTAAACGCGAAATGTAATATTTCGTGCGCGAATATTGGCTAAATATTATCACTAAAACGAATATTGTCTCAAATTGTTTCGATATATAACACAAAAAATAACTCTAGTTCGAAAAAAAAATATTATCGAATTTTTGTCCTGACAAATTTCAACGTCTAGATAAGGTAATTGAATTGCATATAAAACGACAATAATTATTTTTCAAATGGAATTTATTCAATTAATGAAGCATAATTTATTATTGTAGATTTTTTTTTTTTTTTGTAATGTTAATTAATATTTAAATTTTTAAGTAGGTTAAAATATTTCTTACGTCTTTTTTATTTTTATCTAGTATTTGATAATTTATCGGTTGATAATAAAACACACTGAGGGAGAATCAAACTCTAAATTAATTTCGAACCTATGAATATTAATATATACTATGTTTATTTAAACCACGTCTTAAAATCATTATTATGAAAATTTGTATTTATAATTATAGCTACTGCGTTATAATAATTATTATAATTGGTATATAAAACGTAATGTAACTATTATTTAATCCGCATTGTACACAACAAACATTATTTAAGTAAAATATGTAATTATTAAAATTCATTTTTTATATATTTATTTTATATATTATATGGATTATTTTTGCTTATTATTATTTTTTTATCAATAATTATTATTGATTATTAGATAATAAAAATGTTAAATGATTCACAATGAAATGTATTTATAATAATATACCTATTAATATTTAAGTGATATAAATAGGAATTCGCATTTTTTTATTTATATTATTATCATCTAATGGTTAACTTTAACCGAACAATATAATAAATAATTAACATTCTCATATATTATATTTCATGTTCGAAACGTTTGTGTATGAATTAAAATTTAATTTTTAATTTTTAACATAGTATTTATTTGATAAGTTACGAGAATTTAATTAAATTAATTATCATATTTAATTTCAAAAAGCACACAGAGGTGTTGTTGTTTTTTCAGAAAACTTTGCGCTTTAATTTTATTGCACGTATAACAAAACTATAAAAACTTAAAAAAAGAAAAAAACAATATGAACGTTACATTAAAAGCCATTGGCATTTGTCACGTAGATATTATTATCAGAGTTCATATTATAGAAATAATAAAAAAAACTATCCATTAAAAATAAATTGCGACATACTAAATTAATGAATCATTAAAATTTATTTATTGACAAATTGAAGTTAATAACGATTAGATTAATTTTATAAAAAAAATTTTTAAATTAAAAAGTTAAAAAAAAGTTGAAATTAAAATAACTTAAAACAATATTATACAGTATAAAATTCTTAATTAATAACTATAATATTTCTATTTTATAGTTCAAGTATTACAAAACACAAAATGTATAAAATAATAAAATAAAATATTAAAAAATGAGAGGTTGTTAAATGGATACCTTATATTGAAATACGATAAGATTAATAATATAAAATATAATTATTTCCTTTTCTTGTAATGTAATAATAGTGAAAAGACATGGAAAGAGTACGAGAATACAACAAATCATAATTTTATAAAAAAAAAGTTATCAAATCAATTTTGTATTTTTTATAGTACTGCTTAGATTTAAAATAACTGATATTAAAATAGTATTGTGTATTGTCAATCGTCTTATTGTAATGCATTTATATTATTAGTTTTATTATTATTATTGGTATAAAAATATATCTTGCATTTCATCGCTAATAATTTATCATTTGTTTTATCAATAATTTTATTGACATCCTATATTTACGTATTGTGTTATATTATTATGAAAAATATCAACTTAAATTCAATTTTTGAATTTTTTATTTACATTTTTTTGTGTACGATAGTCCCGCGAGGTATGTCCCTGTCAATAACTTTTGATCTATTATATATTTTTTAAATTTGATTTTTGCAATCTATTTATATGTATATTGTATATATGCAAGTCACATTTTTCATTATTATAAATAATTTTTGAATACTTAGATTTAAAATAAAAATAATATCGATTAAATTAATTTTAATGTTGAGATAACTAATTTATAGGTACCTATAATGTTTCTTAAAATTATAATAGTTTAATTATTATATTTTTATAAAATATAAATATACTTTACTTATACTATTCGTATAATACATGGTTATCTTTAAAAATCAATTTGCTTTGATTTAAATGTAAATTTTATAATCTTTATAGATAATACAATTTCTACATACGAGTAAACATGTTATTTACATTTTAATTTTATGGAAATACGGAACATAAATAAATGGAAATATTTATATTTCATCTATTGTAAATCCACTAAAAAAAAAAAAATATATTAATATTTAAAGACCCATGTGTTGCGAAGAAATGTAAAAAAATAAATCAAAAGAAATAAATTTCCTTATTTTCCTTATTATTGTATAATAATTATTATTGAAATAGTAACAATTCATAAAATGTATGTGGCACGTTTTGTTTATAAGATTAATAACTTCGTTTTAATTCTTAAATCATAAATTTATTTTTTTATTTTTTATTCTGTATCTACTCGATTGATAGTTTAGATTTCTATATTTTTTTTCATACTCCTGATTAATAAAATTTAATGAATTTAAATTAAATAGAAATATAATACATGAATATTTAAAAGTACTGCGAGAAATTAAATTAAAAATTGAATTAGCAATATGACGTTTAAATGTAATTCCAATAACGTTTTTTTTTATAATATATAAATGTTCACACAAAAATAATTTGTTTCTAGAGATAAAAATCTAAAATTCTAAAGATAAAAATCAATTTTAATACTTTAATAAAATTGGTAAATTTTATATTATCTATCAATATAAATATATTATAACACATAGGGTTTAGTCATGCGTATGATGAAAATATTATATATGTAATTAAATTTAAACAGTTATAAGTCGAATTAGATATGAGATTATCATAAATATTTCAAAATAAACAATTGAATATAATATTTAATAGTCAAATAATATTTTTAAATATTATTTTTGTGTGATATTAATGTTAAATTTGTTCGAAACAATGCATTTTAAATATGAAAATATGCTTAATTTATTTCAAAAAATAATGAATATTTTATCGTCGCGATGTAATTATTATTCACGTTTTACATATACAGAATAAAATGTCTATATGATTATGTTTCCGATAAAATAATAATTAGAAATAATTAAAATTTTACAAAATTTTATCAACACGAACATATAATCGAAAAAACTAGACTAATAGTGACAAATAAAATAATATATAACACATAATTATTTCAATTTCATTATAGCTCGACGTAAACGTAAACGAATTTTTACCCGAGCAAAATCTAAATAAATTATTATTTGATAACATAAACTTTTGATTTAATAAAATATATTTTGCCAACTAATTTCATATTTTTTTTTTTTTTTTTTTAATTGACGCGATATCTTATTCTACATGTTGTTTATTAAAATTATTTTTTTTAATTTAACCGTCGAATAATAATTTGCAATGTAATCATTAAAATACTTTGCGACCTAATAAAACAAAAATAACGTCAAAACTAGTAACTACATTGAAACATTTTTAAAATAAAAGTCATTTTAAATTACACGTCGTAAACCCTGTCGGAGTATTGGTCAGGTGTAATAGTTCCCATAGTAGGTACTTGAAAAAGCAACGATTTTATGTATTCATTCATTCTGTTCATTCTTACAGAAAATTGCTTGTTCTGGACTTGATTAAAAAGAAATTTGAACCTTGACATTAAAAGTAATGACTCTGTTATTATTTTTTTATCTATATATATATATTTTTTTTTTACAATAACCAGTTCTTGTTATTTTGATAAAATGTGGGAAATTTCTCATATGCCATTGTTATATACAAAAGGCATTAACGTAATTTTATATATATATATATTTTTTTTGATTTAGTGTTTTCAAAAAAAAAAAAAAAATTATAAAATTGAAGTATTAAATTTCGACTTAATTTAAATGAATCGTTGAAATATTATAGCGTAAGATTCAAAATTATATTTTTGGTAATATGAAAAGTTTTTGTGTTTCACGTGCAATTTTTAAATTTAACGCAATAATTTATCATGATTAAAAGTTTGTGCTTCGTAGCTTTATATAAGAATTAAGAACAATAATAATAAAATTACAACATTTGGAGGTATAATTTTAAAAATAAAATTAGTTTATTTATGTATCAAAGGCAAATTTTAATGACATTTCGTAACTTATAAATACAAAAAAATCGTACTCGCCGTCTTTTCAAAATGATATAAAACAGTTATGGCACTCCAATTTTTTTCAAAATTAAATTTTTACTAGTATTGTATAATAAGGCATAACTTTTATAAACACATAGTATATATAAATATATATATATATTTATATATTCGTATAAATAAAAAAGTATAACGCGAAATAAAGAAAAAAATATATCAAACAAATCTTGTTTATTACTTTTGAATAAATTTAAATTAAACAAATTATATATAACTGGAGTGTCTCACCAGGATTGTCCACTTCAATTAACTATTGATCTATTCAATATTTTTAAAATCTGTTTTTGCAATTTATTTATGTGTATACAAGTCGTATTTTTCATTATTCCATTTTTTTCTTCTTAATACTAAAAACCAAAATAAAAACATGTGTTTTCATATTTATTAAAATTCTGAAATAGGGAAATAATAGATTTTATTTTTCTGAAAATTTTAATAAATTAATAATTTATTTTTATAAAGTATTTACTTAGTTATTAATTATTTAAATTTATGTAAATTCGATATTTTATAATAAATTTATATTCCATGTGAACTGTAGCGTTTCATATCTGTTTCACAAAAAACATAATATTATAATCAAGGTGTATCAATCCAAATTTATTGTAATATTATATTTTAATTGATAAATGATAATGTAAAATTTTAATATGATAAAAATAATTAATTAAAAACGGAATCATGATGAAACGATCAGAATGTAACGTTCACTAGCCATTTACAGATGGTGCAGATGAATTTTTTTCATTAAATTAGGCAAAAATTGAATTTTTTTTCATTTTTTCACTTAGCCAAATGTTTGGCTTGCATTATTTTTTATTTTTTCAATTAAATTTTATATTTTAAGAAAATCAAGTCTACAAATTGGCTATTTTAAAATTTTAATAAATATGAAAATGTGCTAGATGAAAATATATATATTGTTAATAAATAATAATAATGTAAATTAGACAATGTCTGCAAACAGGAGGAAGTATACTGTTTCGTTAATAGAACAAGATGAAATATTATTTAAACTCTATAATGTCTATAAATTATATGTGTATATTCGTTTATATTAAAAATTCAATAAGATATTTTCTAACAGAGTTTACTTTGCTATTTTTTTAGTAAATTTTATAAGTTATACCTGAACAAGTGAAAACCCAAACTTTTGATTATTCATCATTAAAATTATTAAAATATTTTTCTATATTTGGTCGCTTTGATGTCCTTAATATGCGTATAATATTTTTCAATCAATAGCTGTATAAAATAAGCAAAATTATAATAATAATTATCCTCACTTCGTTTTATGGTGATTCACATTGTATTACCATAGCACGTATTATGTAACTTCATAATATTCTCAAAATAGTATATTTATTTTTTAATAATATTTTATTTACTTGATGGTACGAGTGAAATTAGGTTTCAATGACAGACTGTCAGGGTTCATATAAGTGCTTCAAAAAGTGCGTAACAATCAAATTATTTTTATATTTTAAGTGAACTTTTTTTCCCCGTATAATATTTGAGAATCGTCGACACAATTTAAAATTGTTTATTAATAATATTATGTAATTGAATTTTGAAAATTTGGCAAAAATGTATTAATTTTTAATTCGTTTATTTATGAATATTAAAAAAAAGAAACTACATAAATACATTCAAACTATGATTAAAAGAGCTATTCAAAAAAATCGTGTAAATTTATATTAATATAATACTGTCTGCAATTGTTAAACACTTGTTGATAAATATAATATATAATTATTTTGAAATAATAACACATATTAATTATACAGTACATAAAATACGTACTATGTTTTTGTTGTTGAAATAATACAATATTCTTTATTTTGGGCCTATTTACACAGTTAATTTATGAATTAATGCTATAATATTATTGTCTTCTTCTTCTTCTTCTTCTTCTCGTGTAGTGTTTTTTTTCTTATATTCCTTTCTTTTCCCAGTATTCAAAGATTCCTAAAGTTTGTGAACACAATGCGAAAAAATTTCTTCCGTTTTCAAAGAAATAAAATTGTTTTTATTCGTATAATATACGTTTTTTTCCTGGTTTAATTCAACAGGTACCTACAATACTTCAGTTAATTAATAATAACTTTTTTGTGTTGTTCGCAGGCCGTTGTCACTTTGGACGTCGGTGCTACATTCGGCGAATCAATAGTGCACGACTTACCCAGAGACATGACCGTGTGTACGAAAACTACATGCGAACTGCTCAGGATACACCAAAACGACTTCAAAAAGATCTGGGACGTAAGAAAGAAATATAATATTATATTTTATTGCATTGATTTTATTTCGGTAACGCGGCGTCTCGTGTAGGCAATTGTGGTATACCAATGCGTTGGTGGTTAAAAAAAAAAGAAAAAAATTATTTAATATTATTTTATTAATATTATTATTTGAAACGAGAAAATATTAATAATAAAAAATTAAACATTTAATTTAAAATTATGTATTACGTGGGAAATGTAATGAAATGAATTAATTTTAATAATAATAAAAAAAAAAAAAAAAAAATAAAAAAATAAAAAACATTTTAATTTTCAAATTTCTAGGCGTGGAGAAAAATAAATAACGAAGGAGAATGTTATAAAAAAAAAAAAAAAATTAACAACGTAAAATATCAATTCAATTTAACAAGTTATTGTGAATCGTACAATATTAGCAGAATGTTTTAATTTAAAACGTTTAGAACAATATAATATAAATTCTTAGTAATTTTCCTCCGCGTTATATTTGATATCGATTAATAATAAATAATATATTATAAAATTGATAATAATAATATTATTATTATTATTATTATTATTATTATTATTATTATTATTATTATTATTATTATTATTCCAATATTTATTCTTCATTAAACCCGTTTATTTTTGTGTATCGATGTAAATATTTTTTTTAATATTGCTGTTTCCTAGTACCGAATTAATTTCTATAGCATCAAAGGCTAAATTTCGTTTGCGAAAATAAATAATTCACGTATAAGAAAAATATAACCGGTAAATAAAAAATGCTTTAAAACGTCCATAAAAACGTACCGCGTATATAAGTAAAACGTAGCATAATACACGCGTGGAAGGAAAAAAAAATAATAATGTATTATAAATGTCTACATCGCGCGTATTACACACACGATTCTCGTTCGGAGCGTTTTTATCGAGATGAAAACGATACAAGCAGTTTCGCGCGTACCACGTTCACGGTAAGAAAATAATACGATTCGCGATTGTGTTATTGTCATTTTTATCGATTACCTCGTTAACAAATATTAGATAACAGGTAAGTTCGCATCGTCGAAACACACGCGAACCAGCGTACGATTACAATAAATAAATAAATAAAAAAAAAAAAAAAAAAAATACGCTTACTTATATTTGATTAAAAAAATTATTATCATATTCGTCGTCGTAACCGAAACATTCATAGATCTAAAGTCTAAACAAAATAATATCGTGTGTTGAAAAACACGATAATTATACGTGAATAACGTGTGTAAAATAAGAAATAAATCGATACATTGATATGAATAATAAATTAAAATACTTTAATGAATTAGAAAAGTCAACACGACCGTGTAGAGACGTTCGAACGCGGAATATTATTTATTTTGAATTACGTTATTTGACGTCGGTAAATAATTTTCAATTGATTTGCGCGGAGTGTAAAACGGTTCCAAAGTTACTTTGTAAATAAAACGATAATATTACTCGTATATTGTATAAAAAGGCGAATTGATTATTATAATAATATAAAAGATATACGTTTATTGAACGATCAAAATGAATTCATGAAGATATTATCACCTTGACGTTTTAAACGTATTTTTATCGAGATACAAACACGGCCGGAAGTTTTGAAAAAAAAAAAAAATTAAACACAAAGACATCGTCATCGTCATATTTTGATGCCTAACCTCTTATTATTAATATTAAGAACGAGTGTATAACTGACGAGGAGAAAAATCGCGTCTTAAACACACGAACGTTATTTTATTAAGGAGGTTAGGTTTATTTTAGCGAGGAGTTATTTTTTTTAAATCGAAATACCAAGAATTCGTATACGTTCTAATGCGCATTACGTGATACAGTAAAATATTTAGGATAAAAAAAAAAAAAAAAACAAAATATGTATTCTTGTATTCGTTTTTATATTCGTGTTTTTTTCCCCCCTAACCGTTTTCATAAGTGAGTGGTGGATAAACACTCGGTGAATATAAACGCACGTCGTTAGTGTTTGTAAAATACGCTCCCTGCAGTATTTATCTCTCTCGGCACACGAAAATACAAATTATTATTATTTTGTGAAACGCGTTTAAAGAGGAACCGAGTAAAAATTTCCATCTCAGCATTACTAGCGGTTACCGAAAATAAAGAAATTAAATAAAACACGTTAATATCTCGTATTTTCTTGTAACCGAATACATTTGGTTTAACAAAACTGAACGACAGACGCGGTTTTATAACTATTATTTTTCTTTGCTATTTTGCAAATTTTTACACGGAAACGTACTTCACGACGATAATATAAATATTACGTAAAATAAATTCACCGAATAATATTATACATTTGAAAATATCGTTAAAATTATAATTATATATAATATCTATGAATCGCTTAAAAAAAACTTACGATTTTTGAAATTTTCAATCTACGTGAAAATTCACGTTGAAAACGTGATCGGGCGTAAAAAATCCACAATATAACATATTTCAATTTCTAGGTTATACTTTGTACCCCGTAAGTTTTGATCTTCACACAAATGGCCATTCGTAACACTGTATAACATTATAATAATATGATGTTAAAGATCGAACTGCGTCTCGCAATTTAAAATCTTATTGTTTTTTTTTTTCACGTCAAGACGGCACGCGGCGTTTTTCATATTTAATACACACAAATATAGATGACGATGAACAGTAACAACCGAGAAAATCGAGTACAAGTTTTTCACGCAAGGAAAAATAAAAATCCGCATAACGTAAAACTAATATTTGTTCAAAATTGTCGAATCGAGAGACGTGTGAAATCCGGCGGGACTAAAAATGGTAAAACATCAAATATATAAAAAAAAAATACGATTAACTACAGGCGTCACGTTTGGTTAATCAAAATACCGAATTCTCTTTTATTTTCGTTATCAGAATCTCGAATTTTTACATAAATTTTATAATAATTTCTACATCTTCGGATGCTGTATATATTTTTGTTTTTTTTTTTTTTCGTAAATCTTACTCTCGTGTTACGTTCTACGGTCATGTCATTAAAATAACCGGTCGCCGGAGGGCACTAAAACGAAAAATTTCCACGGACGACGAAACGAGTTTACGCTAGCAAAGCAAGCATAATCTGAAATATAAATCCATTTAACCAGGCGAGTATACGATACGACGATGATATTGTTGTTATCCGTTTTTCATTATTATATCATTTTCACGTTTTCGGACGAGGTAGAACTATGCGAAAAAATAATACACTTTTAAATTTTAATAATACGACACAATTTTTTATTATTTTACTTAGAAAACTGTTATAATAATATTTGGAATTTACAGTGACTTTTTATTTTAAAAAAATTTTTTTTATCAACTCAGTTTTCAAACCTATAACTGACATTTTTAATAAAAAAATATCGATACGTATATCCACTTTATATTTTATAAAGTACATAACAATAATGATAATAAAAATAATGGGTAGGTAATAAAATTTTTTTATTTCGAAATTCAAAAGAGTAATATATTTTATTATTATCATTTTTTTTTATATATATATATAACAATCGTTTTAATAAATATACTCATAGATTAATAACTTTTTTTTAAAACGAGATAATTTAATATAATATTTATTTTACGCGTAATAATAATAATTATTATGTTTGTTCAAATTTATAATATAAATAATATGTAATATAACGTAGGTTATTAAAAGTATTATTACTGATTACATAAATACAATTTTTTTAACCTTTAAATAAACTATTACGGAAAACATTATTAAAACGTTATAAATATTTACGTTTTAATATTTTTATAAAAAAAAAAAAATATGTGTACGGTTAGAGTATTTGAAATTTCTACAAATAAACATACAAAATCGCAAAGAACTCATTTTTTATTTATTTTCTTTTACTTTCTGAACGAAGCATATTGGTGCAAAAATTGTATGCTTGGTTTTATTTTTACGAATGAAAAATTATCATGCCATGATATTTTCATGGCAGAAATATAGGTAAAATATAGTCGGTAACCACAAATCGTGTGTGCCATGTGGCATCGGTGAAGAATTTAATTTTGTCTAAACAAAGTTTAGGTAATTTTTTGAATTTAACAATATTATTGATCATGTTATAAAAATTACTACTAAAAGATTACATATAACAACCAAAAAAATATATAAATTGATATATAAAAATTAGAGGAAATTTTATTTAGAATTTTATTTTAAAACTAATTTTATATGGTGTCTGAAGAAATAGTCAAAACATTTTTTAGTATTCAAAGAGATATTTTACATTCGTGATAATTTATTGCAATGGTCATTTCATTTTTAAGTATAATAAATTAATGTAAAAATACAATATTTTACCAACGAGTCACTAATATTTTATTATCACTATAATATCTGACTGAGCTCTCAACGAATTGTTTTTTTGAATGTGATGAACTGATGATTTATCATTGCATTTAAATCTTAATTAAATAACAGCATTATCATTTTCATTTTTTAGCTTTATTCAAATCATCAATTATACATAAAGGGATTATAATGAAATAAGCATTAACTATTTTTTTTTGTTTTTTTAAAAAGCATATAAAAAAATATCATATTTTATTTCATTAACATAATAAAGATTTTCTCGTTTTACATAGTACAACTAAATTGATATTATATTTTAAAAAATTATAATGAATGTTATAATATATAAATGTGCTTAAATGTTAAATCTATTATGCTTAAAAAATCAATGTGAAATTGTTACTATAATAATATAATTACATATGAATTACTTTTGAATTAAAATCATATTACAAAATTACAATCAAATTTATATAATATAATATTTAAACTGAATTTAACTTACACTGCCTAAAATTTTTATTATCGTTATTACTTACAGAGTTACAGTTTGTGAATGTATAATTAAATAATAATAAATTAATGTAGGTATCTATTAAAATTTTTAATGGAAAATGGGTGTTTTTGTGTTTGTTGCAAGAACGTCCGACGAATAAATTAAATATTATTATATTAAAATCTATTATTTTAGATATAACACGGTGATGATATTAAATTAATTTTTTTTTTTCAAATATTTTAATTATGTAACAACTATTGTATAATATTAAACTAACACGTAAGGTATTTGAAAATAAAAAAAAATACCGCCTCGTAAAAATTAAAAAAGATGATTTGATAAAAAAATATACGTCAAAACTCAAAATTTATATTTTCAAAACACGATCTTTATATTATTTGAACTTCTATAAAAGGTAAATAATATATTATTAATAATTTACTACGAAAATAATAAAATGTTATACTTTTAATAAATTATTATTTCGATTAAATTTATATGATTCGGAAAACGAATAAATACGCACAATATACGATTTCTGGAAAAATTAATTTTTAATTTTTTATGTACACACTTACGTTGCCATGTTATTAAAGTTACTCGTAAAAAGTTATTATTAAGAAACTTGTTTTTATATACCCATATATTAGTTACCTAGTATTGATTATTAGAAAGTTAAATATTCGATACAAATAGGTACATATTTTAATACGTGTTACGTTTAACATTTAAAGAACTTCGGATCAAATAATATGAAAAATCACCGGCATGTACTGATATCTCAGTAAGAACGAAGATCATTAATCGAATAATATAATTTAAATAAAATTATCAAATTTTATAACTAAAAATGTCTTTCTCGTGCGAAATTTTCCACGATATTTTAATAAATAATTTTTATCATATCGTAAGGAATATCGTACTTATTTTTGTAAATTTTATTTTCAATTCTTTCGATACTTTGAATTCATTTCACAACGTTCTACGTATTTTATTCGTACGTTTTCAATATATTATATTTTTGGATATAATATTTTTTTACCGAATTCAAACATAAAAGTATACAATTTTTTTTTTAAATATTTAGCTTTAATATATTGTATGTTTGCTTTACCGAACAACAAATGGGATGTGAATAAAATATGATATTCGTATTTACACCGTTTTAACGTAAATAAAAAAAAAAAAAAAAAAAAAATGTAATTTTTTCTTTTTCTATACTAACACAGTCGGATTGAGATTCCTCGCACACACAAATCGGTAGGTGTGTATTTATTTTATACGTAAACGAACTAGAAAAATATTCCTATAAATTTATTAGAAATTTTTCCAATTTACGTGTAAAATATATTCCGTTTTATTAAAATATTTTGTCTTCGTATTAGGTAAATATAAAAATAGAGGAAATAATATTTTAGATATGTTTTAGCTTTTATAATTGAAAGAAAATAAAAAATAAAAAAAAAATGTATTTAATACACGCGAATAGTTGGTTTTGCACGTTATATTGAGCGTCAGAGTACTTCACGTTATAAATATTTAATATTTTCGGTATCGCGCTGTTAAACTCGCCGTAAAATATCTTTACCTTTACGGGATGATCAGAAATTCGTAATGCGAAAACGTCGGAGAGGTTACAAAATTCCGGTCGTTTTTGAAAAAAAATTAAATTCCAGTCGTATACCGCGGTAGAATATAATATATATATATATATATATAACGAACAAATGTTATTAAATTTATAAGAACAATAATGAATGAAAAAAAAAAAAAAAAAAAAAAATTCAATACGCGTATACGAAAGAATTACAACGTTGCGTTTCATCGTATCGCCGGCCTATTGTAAATTCGCTTTATTATTCTTATTTAACTTCAAAATTTTAATTAAAAGCGCCATACATACATCGTGTTTACATTTTCCAATATCGAATTACTTCGTTACGAGAAATAATTACATTATACATACGTAATGAGATCAGAAATTTCGAGTCACAATGCATTATATACCATATTAAATTTGCGTCGAGACGTTCTTCGTTTCCAATAAGAACTATACGTTATGAATAGACGATAAAATAGTATTTCGTGTTAATTAATTTTATGTAATTCGTTCATTAGCTAATTGCGTCGACACAATAACAACGACGACAACAAAAGACGCCGTAATAAATCATTTTATGGTTTTCATTGACGTCAAAATAATAATAATAATAATAACAATATAAAACCGACCGAATCGGACTCCATTTGAATGTTAAACGAACGCAGGATGTTCAATCCAAACAAAGGGCAGTGATTTTTATTTTCCAATAAAATCTCAATTACATTTGTATTTTTTACATACACTACAATGATAATACTATATCACAATCGCGTCTTTCGTTATCCGTTTAATAATAATAATAATAATATATTATCGTTTTATTATAGTCAATCGTCGTAAGGTCGCAAGCAAAACTTTGTGTTATTGTTACGCTATATATTCTTATCATTATGATAAATTGATAACAACTAATATTCACGACGGAATAGACGTAACGGGAATATGAAATTATTATATTTCAAATATAATTGATAATATTATAATTTTTTGCCGTTCGATGAAAATTATACGAATGGTATTAGGCAAAAATAACGAAACGCATTAAAAACCTCACCAGTGTGGACAATTATTTTAATTTAATTTTTTCGTTCGCTTTTAATATTTCATTAAAAAAAAAAAATGTAATTTAATATTACAAATTACAAAATAAATTAGTTCCATTGCAATATACCGAAATATGCTCGTAATATTATTATTATTATGTCGTTCGGGCGTTGGATTTTTCGCGTTTCGATTTCGATAGACAAACAGTAACGCAAATAACTATAATAAAAACGTCATTGCGTAAAAGAAGAAAAAATTCTGAACGTTATTTATTATTCACTCGTAACGGGTATATTATATAATATAAGTTATAACGCTCTCGTACGGGATCGTTTAGCTGTACAATATAATAATAATATTTTTGTCCAAACTAAAATTTTCATATTATCGTCTTCGAAGCGTGTGAGTAACACGTGAATAATAAATAAAACTACAGTTATAGCACGTGTTCGGGTTAGGCGAGATAAAGTCGAATATAGTCGTTTTCGTCTAAAACGTAATATATATATATATATATATACGTGGGAGTTTATTTTACAAAATGTAATATTATACTTCTAATAATAATAATAATAATAATAATAATAATAATAATAATAATAATAATAATAA
>JAIUCT010000007.1:22200787-22246681 GCA_021307375.1 Tetraneura akinire | reverse complement strand
AATAATAATAATAATAATAATAATAATAATAATAATAATAATAATAAATTACAAAATCGATTTTTAACATTTATTTTTACGACTATTTATTTATATACAGTATAATTATTGTAATGTTTTATTTAAAAATGTACGTACTATTTTTCGAGATGTTTTATCGAAACTAGGAATAATCCTCCATTACCCTCCCCCCCATTCACGTATAAATATAAAATTATTTGATCATAATATATTGTGTATTATAATTTCAATGATATTCAAATTTTAAAATTAAATCATATTTTCACTGTGATTAGTGATTCTCTGCATAAAATATTCATAAAAATATAATATTCTGTAAATCGATAAACGTGTAAAACATAAAATTTTATAATTTTTCACATTTTTAACCCTTTTATCCCTATTTTCTTTTTTTTAATTATTGAATAAAACGAAAAAAATTGTTCGTAAATTAAAAAAAAAAAAAAAAATTATAATAATATATTGTAGTTCGTCTTTGATCGACCTTTATAAATTTGTTAGCCGTCTGTTTAATATATTTTTTTTATTATTTTAATTGAAAAGAGTCCATGAAATAATGTTTATAGGTAATGTCCACATATTGTAATACATATGAAAAACCGTTAATTAACTTAGTTTTTTAAGTGGTTTATAATGTACGCATAATATTATTATTATTATTTTAGTGTAATTTAAGCTATTCGCCGGAACACAAAACACAATCAACTTTAATTAAAATAATGTTTTGAAAAGTTTTAATTTATAATAATGCTTTTAAAACGTAACAAAGGAATAATGTAATTTTCGAATTATTACAACTACGTTACAATATTATTATAATATTTTATTATTATAATATATACCTTAGAAATAAACACGAATGGTCCTATATTATTTATTATATTAATAATACGAGTAATATACCGTTTTACTGACAACCCGATATGATTTAACATATTGATAATAATGTTATGTATTATAATGTCGTTTTCAATATTCTCTCGTTGGTCGAATAATTCACAAAACCGTGCGTTTTGCTAATGGCCGACGGAGTTGACCAAAGTGTCAAGCGCCATAATTATAGTAACAATAATAATAATGGTCCCGGGTTTGATTGACATTCAAATATTAAATCTATTTTTGGTTTTTATCTGAAAACCGACCGAATTTCATCTCGAAACGCCTATATCGCGCGTGTCAAATTTTCCTGTGGATATTTATTATATAGTAAACAAACCATGAAATTCGAAACAAACATTTGACAGAATCCGATTATCATTCGTACTATATTTTTATATTCTAATAATATACTTATATCGAATGTCATTATGACGGATGAATTTCATTATCGACTTTATCAGTTGATATAACATTTTATTGGTATCTATTATATACGTCATGCTCATGATGTATACTGCGGTTGATACTGACCGATGCCTTACTGGATGATTAAAAGCGAAATAATTTATAAAGTTAATCCATCGTATCACGCCGTCGTAAAATCAAATATCATCATATATAATATAACCAATCGTAAAATAGAATATTATTATTCTTCCGTCAAAAAATTTCGTCTCTGATCGACCATAATGTCAATGGCCAACAATCAGGCTCGTATCATCGTTTAAATGATATACACTGCGGTTACTATCGGGTATACGGTCATCAAACGGAACGATAATATTATCATATTATTCCCGTGTACGAAAACGTAAGGGAATCGATTGAAAATCCGATGAAATTCATGGTGAAAATCGTTTGATCGCTATACTATTACGATCTTCCGAGGACTTGTAATAGTCCTTACGATATAAGACCGTATGCTATATAATAGATATAAGAAGGAGTACGGATTTTGATATTCTTAAAAAAAAAAAAAACGTTCCTAGACTCGAGTCTATAGTAATGCGATAAAATTTCCCTTTTTTTTTTTTTATCTGATAAAAAATTGTTCGGAATAATACGAGTGATACCCGAAAGTCGGAATTTTATTTTCGCGTTAGAATATCTGTTTTCAACAATGTATACGACGATGTATAAATTATTACGACCCCTCAACGATTTTCGGGATTTTTCGCATTCTCAAACCGATCGTAACATTTTTCGGTACACTAAGGCGTTATTTGAACTGAAAGTAACTTCGCGCGACGTTCCTGACTGTTCGGGCTGTGTGTATAGACTGTAAAACAATATTATAAATTTATAACATTTGCGGTACGTACACGCGTTAGTATACGGGAATGAATAAATGTCTGATATTATATTATAATAATTATAATATGTTGTACGAACGTTATACATTACATCGTATTATTATTTTCCGTGGACCGCCGACAAATCGGGCGGTCGCAACCCGGACAAAACGATAAATCACTCCAGTCTCTCGTGTGCGGCAACACGACAATCGCTAATTATTCCGAACGCGTCCGGGGCGGTTAATGATTGCCACTCGTCCGAGTGAGAGATTTCTCTTATACCACACTCGGGGTAAACCATAATAATTATATACGTATACACATAGGTTTATCATTGTTGGAATACATTATTATAGTAATATTATACGGTCCGGGTTTTTGTCTCGACGTCGAGTGATTATACTACGGTTAAAAACTACCCCGAGCACACACGTCGCACCCCTTCGATATTGATTATTTTTTTTCGTTTCTCCGAATTTAATTCCTACCCGCGTTCAGATTTTTGGCAAAAATTTTACCTGTATAATAATATAGAAACGATATTACAATAACGGACTGCGCTACGTTTTACCTTCCTCCTTTTATTTGATTTGTATATTTCTTAGCAAACGTATACGCGCGGTAACGCAAACGTGTTCATCAAACATCGTAGAACAATAAATAAAAAAATAAAAAATATTATTTTCCGAGTACATCTGCCGGAAATAATATAGGTATATTTAAAATTGTGTGTTTTTTTTTTAAAACCGCAGCACTACAACTACATCCATCGTACGATATAGCCATATACAAACGAATTTTCTACGAAAAAATTGTATAAATAACATTTTAACTAATAATAATAATACAATTTTCCACCCACTGATTTCGTATTTTCATTAATTTCTATATATTGAGGTTATTCCGAGAACAGTCCAACGATATTATATTATTATATTGTTCTATTCCAGAATAATATTGTATTCTCAATATTATTCTATGATTATGTCTGACACACCATTTTCCCTTCCGAGAGGAAAGGAGTGGTATAATAATATATATAATAATATATTCGTACGTACAATAGGTACACGCGGTCATGTCGAAAATCATATTGTTCCATGATATATACGTTAATAGAATATATGCCTTATTGTGTGTTCACTACAATTTACGACGTCATTTTGGAAATTTCCGATTGCTATAATGGATTTCTCAGGCCGGAATGTTCAAAGTTTTGGAAACGGCAGTCGAGCAACAATCGAAATTTCGTTTAAACTTCGTACTGCAGCGATAGTGATAAGTCCATTATTGACTTTGTGGACATTATAAACTTAGGACAAATATTTGATAATACAACAAATACGCGAGTGAGTACGTATTTATTATTTTATATAGATCTCTTAAGGGTTGTCATTATAAATACTCCATAATAATAATTATTATTGTTTATTTTATGCGATGAATCAAAAATGCACTTTGTGAAATGTAATTGATTTTATTCTACTTAGTTGCTGTCATCCACACTGTTATAATTAAACACGAAAATATCTTCGTATCTTTCGTATTTCATATCGAACTCGAATACGTTCATTACGATATTTATTTTATATTATTATTATTATTATTATTATTATTAAAATGCATATTATTATGTAAAACTATGGTTTTAACCGTAATATTAATCCGGTATATTTATTCGAATAAAATAATGGTAAACTTTGAAACACTCGAATAAATTTTAAAAACATTTCGGTCATAAATAATAATTAAAATTTGTTGCAATACGCAGTGAAATATAATAATAATAATTATAAATAATATGCGTATAAATCATAAAACGACGAATTAATTTTATTTACGTATATTGGTAAATAAATACGTTTTTTCTCGGGTTGTCTACGTTTGAAATTGATCAAATTCGATTAGCTGTCATCGAATCGTTCAAAATCTTATTAATTTTTATTCCCATTATAATAAAACTTTTAACGAGCATAAAACATTTTATCAATATTTTTATTTGGTCAGAAAAATTAAAATTTTAGGCCTCTAATTTAGCTTTTGTAATAAAATCTAAAGTTCTCAATAATTGTCTATCGATTCTTAACACGAGAGAATAATAAGAAACGAATTTCGTTAAAGGTTATTTCGCGAAATAATTCGATAAATTTAATATTATGCTAATGGGTTTAAATGTTTATCCATGTAATTTACTTGAATCAACATAATTTAAATTCCATTATCAGCAGCTGGCATTGGTTATAACTTATAACCGAACGGTGAATTTAAAACATCTGCATGTATTCAAACGTCAGATATTCAAACGAAGATAACATTATAACATATAATAATATATTGTATAATTAATTGATTACACGTCTAATTGACTAAACGTATTGTCTTGTTCCTTTTAAACTATAATTTAGTTGTATATTATTATAATAATCTATTAGAACAACGTTTCAATAACATGATAATATTTTAGAGATCGCTTTTAACTATTTGCTCCGGGGATGAAAAATTCATATTCAGGATCTCATCCCCTATAATAACAACATCGTTTTTATAAAATATAATTTATTACGTTTTATTTTTTTCAACACGCGTATTTATTTTTAGTATAACTATAATATATTATTTTTTTTTTACTAACGATATCGTTTCGGACTAAAGTTCTCGTCGTTTCTGAGAAATTCTCTTCGTAAATTACGTATACATTTTCGAAGGTGAATTTTTCATACAAGAGTTTTGTTTTTAGAAAATACTACCTACGACCTAAGAGATAAAAAATGATACATATAATGAGGCACGAATATTCGATAGTTGGTTGTATAGACATTTTCATTTCTCGATTGCGATTATTATTATTCCGATAACAGATCGTGTTTCTCACGCTGTATAAAACTATAAAAATAACGTGATAATAACGCATATGTTATATTGATTTTTCCATGACGAGTAATATTGTTAACGATACACGATAAAAATATATTTGTACTCGTACTTATAGCTGCGTTGTTGAGTTAACTATAATTTATTTTTTTATCGTTTCACTCGTCTCTTCGTGCAAGTTATAATAGCGATAACAAAAGTTTACTGACAAATCTGCGGCTTACACCGCGCGACCTTTATTATATAACATCCAATGTACCGATGTAATATAGAAAAATAAAACAGAAAACAACGGAACTGTTCCCAGGAAGTGCGAACAATAACCGGGATATTATTAAACCTCAAAACTTTCTGAAAATTATTTTTTTTTTTTTTAGAAACGTCGTCGTATATTTTTTACTTACGATACATTGTTATCATCGATTCGTGTAGCATGAACGATTTCTTCAATATAACGTATTTTATAGCTATAAAATAGTAATGTTGGTAACACTGATGATACGTCTATTTATGGAAACAAATTTAAATCTTTTTCATGGGGAGTGAAATGAAATGTCCAAAAATTCTGTGGTTAATTTTTTTTCTTTTTAGGCTAACTTAAAACTAATATTATTTTTTTTTTTACAATCGACGATATTGTTAATACTACATAATAAATTTTAAAGTACGATTGTAATATTTTATTCAAATTTAATTAATTTTCAGTGTGTTCATTTCAAATGATTCGCATCGCCCGCTCTATAATCTATGACAAGAAAAATACAAATATTATTTCCGTTGTTCTTCGTAACGTGAAATTTAGTTCGTACTTACGTAGAAAATTAGAAATATTGACAAAAGAATAACATTGGACAATAATTCTTTAAAAATATATACATTTATATTATTAATTGTTTTCTTTTGTTTCGTCTCGTTGTTGTTTCTCGGGGATACATGGATAATAATTATTGTCCACAGTTTTATATTTTACGAGAAAAAGATTCTCAAAGAGAATCACAAGACTTTCCCGTTTATCATACAATATTCATTTTATCTCTAAAGACGATAATTCTTAATAATTCTTTTTCGCATTGCGCCGTTATCGTTATTTATTCATTTTATTTGTAAATAATTATCAAACGGTTTCCTCTATTATTTTAACGTTTTTAAATTAAACTGTAATCGTATATTATTATTGTTTTTTTTTTTTTTTTTTTTTGTCGGCGTTTATTTAATTTAATTTTTTATTACGAACGGGTAAAAGTGAAACAAAAAAATTATGATATTGTAACGCGTACCTTTTTGATTAATATTGAAAAAAAAAAGCCATATTAATTAAATCTTCATTAATTTTTTCCAGAAATGATGTTAAAGTATTTATCTATTTGATTAAGCTAAAATCGAATTATTTATCAATTACTATGTGACGGACCAGACTTCCAACTCTTTTGTATTATTGATATAAATATTTTTATTTATTTATTTATTTTTTTTTTTTTAATGAAACGGTTACAATATTTAAACAAAAATTAGATTAATTTTACGATAAAAAAGTTTACACAAGAACATAAAAAAAAAAAAAAAAAAAAAAAAAAAAATGTTTCGATATATTATGTACCTAAGTTATAATTTTAACGGCCAAAAAATATTATTCCGACACTATAATTTAAAGTAATTATAAAAAAGAAATGTAATTATTATGAAAAGTAAGTTTCGTTCCTATTGGTCTTCGTGTTATTAGAATATATATATGCACGTATATAATAATATAACCGTGCACATAAAACAACTCCAAAAAGAAATTATTAAGAAAGTTTTTGGTTGTAAAAATACGTCATATTATACTCAAATAAAAAAAATAAAACTTTAAAAGTATTAAAAGAAAAATATGAACAAAAATATTCGACGTCTTAAATTTAACACCCATTTTTTTTTTCGTTTTAAAATTTAAATAACTCATAAACACGAATGCAAGATAATAAATATTATAAACCGTTGCAAAAGAATTTTCTCCATTAAAACAAAAAATATGGGTAATTTTTCGTTAATATAATAGTTTTATTACTAAATTACGTTAACGTGAAAATATCGATTTAAATAAATTTATGTTTTGAGAGTACTACACAATTATAGTCTCTTTTATTGATAATAATATTAAAAAAAAAAAAAAAAAAATGATATAAAAAATTAAGAAAACGTGAAAATTAAAAAATCCTTATCATATAATTACAATAATTAAATTTCATACATAAAATAAAAAAAAATACTTTATATAAGTACATAAAACTTATACAAGTATATATAAAACATTATTTATAAAAATTTTGAATAGACTCAAATTAATATGAGGTAGGTATATTTTCATACTTTATTTATATTTATTAAGAAAAGTATTATAATTATGTAACTTATATTCCTCTCATTGTGTTCAATGTTTCCTCTACAACGTACACGTTTGTGTATAAATTATAATATAGTTTATGCATAATGAGCACATTAATTTTAAAACGTAATAAATATTAAATCATAATAATATTATATAAAACGGGGCTTAAAATTAAAGTAAAATAAAAACCCAGGGGGTTCATGGTTGTAACGCTGCGTTTATTTTTAAGACTTTTTTGAGACTTCGGTTTAATCGACCGGTTGATAACATCGCACATTGCAATGTGGGATGTCTTAAAATTAATACAGTTTACATACGAGTATATGGGCGGGAGGAACGGACACTGGCGTTCGAAGACTGATTAGTAGTGGCCATGACGCAGCACCCGAAACGAAAAAACTGGCTTGAGGTATAAGCGGTCTAGGGGCCGAAATAATGTTGGTTAATACCAATGTTTCGTAGGTCTTAGTTTTTCAATTCACAATAACTTGTTGAAGCATTGCAGTTGTGAAAAAAAATTGAAGACTGATATGATTGTCCACCGATTTGACTTTATATACGTTTTTGCCGTTTTTGTTCGTTCCTGTCAATTGGCGGTCGTCAGTTTTTCACATTATAACCACATCTTCCCGTGTGGGTTTCAATTTAAACGATGTCATTTTATCTCGTCGAAATTTTTGTCGATCGTTTCTTCGTTTTTTTCCCCTTCTTCATCCATAGCATATAATATTTTTTTATCTTTTTATAAGAAATAATAAAAAAAATCTTATTTAAAATTAATATCGAAATGATTTTAACGTTTTAAATAAATTTATCATAAACGCAACTTCAATATAATATTGTATCATTTGTAATCAATTTATTATAAATTTAAATTGAATATAGTTTTAAAATAATTACATTCAAGTAGATGATTAAATTTACCAATAACGTTATTATTTATTATAATCAAAACATTTATAGGATATATTCTTTTATCATTTATTCATCATTGTACAGTTTTTATTTAATAATATACTTAAAAAATTTAATAACTTGCTAACAATTCTTTATATTATATCACGAAATATTCTATAAGAGTATAAGCAAATTCGCAAACATTTCAATATCTTATTTAATTCGATATTCTATTAATTTATTATTATTTTAAAAACAACAAAAAACAAATCCACATTTAAACACAAAGCTTTGTGTATTTATTTTTAACATTTATTTAATACGAAATTCATTAATTTATCATAAAAGTTTCATTTTATATTCTATACAACGTTTACTTCGAAACGAACGCGAAAGGGCATGGAAATATAGTTAGGTTGCTATTTCCTGACGTACAAGAAATAAACTAAAATAGTATGATAACAAAAATGATTATTACATATTATTTGTTACTCGTAAAATTTATTTTCTCTGTTTGTTTTTCGGTGTTCAATATACAAGTACAGTGTACACTGGAGACAAAAACTTTTTTAAAAAATCGACCTTTTTCGTGTCCAATTCTCAATTGAATTTCATATACGCGACATAATTTTTAGCTCGATATTTATGCTGCCAAAACCAAAGCCAAAAAAAAAAAAAATAAAAAAAATTACATTATATATTGAATTGATACACGTAATTTTATATAAAAATAATCAAGTCTCACGCGTCTTTTTTACTATACGCGTGATTGTTTATCCGTTGTGTGGACTGTATTATTTTATTTTTATTTTTAGAGGACGCTTATTAATTATTTTAAATTTAGAACACGTAATATACACTTTAAAAAAACAATTTCATTAAATATTAGTAATTAACTACTTACAATCGACAAGTCATATTTTACATTATACACAGAGCGAGAGCATTTACAATCGGACTAATTTCTATATTGCGTTATAAATTTCGGCCTTTGTGCGAAACTTTAGATTAGATATTTTACGATATAGATTAAAATACAAATCATTTAACATTAAATATAATGACAATGTAAAATTCCCCAAACTCCGCGTATAATATAATAATTAATCAAAATTTCGAAATTTCACGATTTAGGTACATGGGACACGTCACTCTCACTCGTCGCAATTTAATAACCAATTAAAATTGCTATGGACGATATTATAATCATTTTTTTTTTTTTTATCCGAAACGAAACAATTTCAGCAGGCGCTCATATCATTACGCGATTACGAGTGTCGATAGTTTCGTTTGGGTACATCACGTAATAATCATTTTCGTTCGTCAATCAATTGCAAAATATTACGTCAAATGACAGTCGTGCGCACGGTACAAAATACACATTAAACATTAAACGATTTTCACACGAATTTTTTTTTTTTATAACGATAATAATTTCCGTCGGAAAATTCGTAATAATGCCTTTTCATTATAATAACAATAATAATAATAATAATATAATATCATGTCAGACAAAATCAATAAAATATAGTATACTGCAAATTATGTTTGGAATTGCACGAAACGTAATATTCACGATTTTTATTAAATTAATATTTTTATTACGTCGAAACAATACATTTTACATTATATGCGTAATATTACTATCATATCATATCGAATGTCAAACGGTATAAAAATATACAAATATTATATATATAGTCTTTTATAATAAAATTATATAAGAGGTTATAATATGGAATGATGACGTTGTCGTGTTCAATAGATTTTATATTCGTTATTAAATTTTAGACGAGTAGTGAAATTCCCCTTTAATACGAGTTTATAAATAATAATAATATTAAATTCAAATTGAAAAAATTCATAAATAAAAAAAATTGTAAGATATACAATTGAAAAATTGAATACGTTCATAATTATTTCTTCGCATTTTTTTTCAGTTATCGAGTCCTTCATCGCTTACATAATGACGTTAAGCTTTCTTAAATTTTAAATTATGATCGTAAACGTTTCTAAGACGTAAAAATAGCTGTAAAATTGTTTGTAGACAGAATATTATAAATTATTTGATCTAAACCGCGTATTATCACCCATAAATTTGATGGTGTTATAATATCGTAATAATTATTGTAAACATGTTTTGTCACTCTCGATATCATGTTTTATCATTGATTATAATTTATAATCAATGGTTTTACGTACAATAATAAAATACTACAAAGGTCGTAAATTCGATTATAATAATTCCGTGCTCGTGTATAAGTCGAATAACTTGTAACGTAATAGAATACAATGGTTTGTTCATAAATCATTGAGATTCGATTTTTATACGTCGTCTCCATCCCGCCTCATGACCTATTCCGATGTAATATTTTGATATTTTCCAGAAAAATTGTTCAATTATTATTATTATTTTTTGTGACCTCGTCAATATTCGTCGTACCTCGTACCGTAATATTGTTTCATTGTAATATCGTAAACGGATAAATATTTTTTTTTATCAAAAATGACGAAACATAAACGTGATCTTATATGCGAATCGAACCTTTTTTATAGGTAGATACGTGTAATATAAACTTAAATCGAGTAAAAATTATTGACTATATCAAAATTATTTCCGTGTGATTAATTATTAATATAATAAGGAAAAATATTCTACTCGTACTGTGAAGTTCTTTGTTTAAATATTAAAGGATAAAAAATTATATACCGATAAAAAAATATTTAAAAAAAACCACAAATGTCCAATTATTTATTTAATTTTTATTTCCAAATAAAAAAATTCTGAAAAATCGATACGTTTAATTATTATAAGTGATATTTCTTATTCTGTATAAAAATTAAAAAAAAAAAAAATTATATTTGACATTTCAACAGTGAAAAATAATAAATTATGCGCGGTAATACTATAACATGAAATTATTATATTTCTCAATTTCTTTAATATTAGTGATAAAATTATAATTTATTATCAAGAATTTATTCGTTTGGAATGGCACACAGAAAAAAAAATGAATAATTATTGTTTTAAAACGGACCATTAATAACATTAAAAATAATAAAATATCATAATAATAATATTGTCTGTGTGATAAATGAACTTGAAAAAAAAATTATCTTAATTTTACAAAAAAAAATAAACTATAAATTGAATCGTTTTAATAATACTTCTCTCTGAATAATAACGATGAATTTTAATCATCTTGTGGTACTAAAACGAAACTTGATGAAATAAATATATTATTAAGTAGTTTAACAGTAGTTTACATTAGAAATATCGTTATTATACATAATGTTATAATGTAGCCATATAACGTCATATTAACAAATTTTATACAAAACATATTTTGAATATAAAGTAAAATGGAAACATTTAATAATTATATTCATTATACGATGACGTCTCGTAATCTAAGATTGCTTTATTTTCTTAATATTCCTATGTTATCATTATCAATAAATTATTATGTATACGTTTTTGATAGCGAACGTGGTTTTAACGCTATAATTTAATTTCCAGACACTTTTGAGCCGTCATTTAAATAACAGACACGCGATAGTTTAGACTTCATATTGGTACTTAACGTCGACGTTTGGTTATAATATCACGACCGGAAGAATATTATAATATAATAATAAGCCTTTTCCTATAAATAAACTGATTAAAGTTCAAGAACATTTCAACGTTTTCTATAAGAGGAGAAGATATAGTTTTATCAGCTTTACCAACTATATACTATCTATATTTTATATAACTATTATTATTATATAAATTGTCTAAACGAGTGATTATCATAATATTATTAATTTATTATATTTTAGAAAACAACGCGAATATTGCAATACTACTTATACTTTCCCGCTCGTCAGAGACGACGTCTCAAAACTATAATACGATTATGGATACGAACGCACGTTTCTCCGAAAATGTGGCGACATTATCTTCGCGAAATCCTCGTTCGTAATCGAATTTAAACTCCAATCGACTCCGAACTATATGCGTAATATTCACCGAACAATAGTGGTATCAACCACAGGGAATAATCCACCTAAAACCTTTGATTTTAGTGATATTTTTTGATTGATAAAATTATATGTTATTTAATTATATCCGCTCTCGGGACAATATAATATTTTTCGATACTCGACAAAATCCTAAATACGTCACTCGTAACCGACCATGAGGCCAAGTTATATCGGCGCTATTGTATCTGGTAACATTATCCGCTTTAGTTAATTTGCTAATATGATACCCACGACAAATTATTATGCTAAGGATCGAGTCCTTTGATCTCGCGATTAATAATATTACACACCGTATACTATTCATTATCAAGCGATCATGGACTGATCTCATATGAAACCCGAGAAAATACACCGTATATAGTTCATGTTGTTATAATACTACGACTAAATAAAAATAATAATAATAATAATATTATATTTATAAACGTGTATGTATACCACTACCGCGGTCACGTTGCAATTTAAACGAGATATAATAGGTCTATGCGTTCGTCCCTGCAATATACAGTGTGGGTACACAATAATAATAATAGTATTTTACCGTTTCTCATCAAAGATCATGCAATTATTATTATTATTATTATTAATATTTTTTTTTTATTATTATTATTATTATTATTATTATTATTATAATGAAATAATATCTTTTATTATGGGATTACTTCAGAACTTTTAATATTTCGCGGTGATTAAGTAGTGTAGATACGAACAAAAATGCTGCGTAATACCTAAAGTCGCAACTTTGTACGTATTCAGTGTAAAAATAATTTCCAAAATGATTATGTCGTTTGAAAACTCGCGTATTTCGCGCGTATGCCTACCGGAAGAATTATTTCCCATTAAATATTTTATTTTTCACAGAACGTTTTACCCGCGTAATACGGTCGGCATTTTTTTTTTTTTTTTTTTTTTATCATAAACGTTCGTCGGTCGTTATCATATTTTTATAATAACATTATTAATAATAATTATTAGGGTTTCGATGAATTCGTATCATTGTTACGCGATATAATGACGTAATAAGAACTGTAAAACGAAATACGATACACGCGTTTCGTTATCATTTTTATCCTCGTTACGTAAATATTATACTAATAACATTTTCCAAAAACGCACATTTTACAATAATTCCATAATATATTTTTCCTTTACCTTAATAATATTTTCCATACCGTTGTACAGAATTAATTATGTTAGGTAGGTACCTAAATTATATACTCGTATTTTCCTCCTTCTTCTGTATTTTTCGATCTGTAAGTTACGTATATTTTTTTTCTTTTTCGTTTTTTTTTTAAATTCGACTAAAATATTTCGCCGCAAATAATAATATCAAACAATATTTCGGTTCTTATCGTAATAACTACGGAATAAAATAAATTAAAACACATAACTTTATTATTATAATTGCGATTGTCGTGTTTCGTTGAAGTACGTTTAATGTTATTATAAGTTTGTTTCGCGAACGAAAGATTAACATCGATGCGTAAACAATAAAATTAAGAACCATTACGAATCGCGAAAGAAATGTAAAACGTTTCTTCCTCTTTGTTCGTGTCTTCCTCCGACGGCCCGGGGGTGACCGTTTATATAAGAGAGGCAGTTGTTTTGCACTTTCCACTTTTTTCTTATTATTCTTCGGTCGTTCGTCTGTTTTATTATAATACGTATTTTTATTTTTTCGTTTCGAATAACCTATTATTTATTATTCCAAAGTCGAAGAACGGCGTGGTAAAAAAAAAAAAAATGTAAATAAATAAATAAAAGATTCAGGCATTAGCGTTGAGGCGAAATACGTATATAAATAGAGAACTATATATAACTTGGATACAGCAAAACCTTTTAGTTTTTTCATTCTTCGTGTACGTAATTTTTTCTTCTTTTTTACCGCTTTCACCCTTCGTCACTTTTATACCCGTATCTAGGTACAACAAGTGAAGAAATAAAATAAAAAAAAAAAGGTAAAAAAAATAAAAAAAACTTCGTGACGGACAGACTGCAGAGAGAACAATCCCAGAATACGTTTATGGACTTTAAAAAAAAAAAAGAATATTTCCTCGTTAAATAACGTATCGTAAAAAAAAAAAAGAAAGAAACGTTAATAGAGATACCACCCATATAACGCGTGTAATATAAACGTCTCGTTTGATTCGTCGATCAGACGTTTTAAGAACATTTTTCAAAAAAAAAATCCGACCTGACTCTACTTAAACCGACTACATTACGATGAGTATTATTATTCGAATCGTTAATTTTTCACGTCGAATTATAATTTATAATTTATAACTCGAGGAAAACTTTTTCTCTGCAAATTTCTAACTATTTTTTTTTTTTTTTTTTTTATAATTCAAAATATGTTTTTTGTAATAATATTATAAGGTGAAAAATTATTGTGAAATATACTCCGGTATTCGTCCGTGATGAATTTTTTTTTTTAATACAAACCAACGCGATTGTTTTTTTTTTTTTTAACTCGTTCGCCGAAGTATTACGTCGAAAACGCGCCAACCCGATACGGCCGCAGTAATTAAATTCCTCGGTAATTTATATTAATGAACGTATTATTATTATACTTTTATCGTCATTAATTGTAATTTTATTTTAACGATTTAAAAATTTACATATTTTTAAATATTATGTAAAATTTTCTTAAGTATTATAATATTTATTTTGTTTTAACGAAATTGTTTTATGTACTTTACAGAAACACTCAAATTTGATGAAAGACTTAATCGCCACCAATAAACTTAGAAACGGTACGTCTATATGAATATTATTATTATTAATATTTTTTTTTTTTTTTTTTTTTTACCCGTCTAAATAATAAATAGTAGTACTGTATTTAATAAATATTTAAAACTAAAATGTACCTATATAGATCGTTTTTGGATAATAATATATAAAATAATAAGTCGGTTTTAAATACTAATTATAACTTCATAGATGATATTGTTAGGTTAATGAGATTTCAGAAAAATTAATATTATAATATACTTTTACGAAAAATGTCGTTTTTATAACATTTAAATAAAGGGTTCTAGTATCCCTTAGAAACGCGGTTAATCTCATATAGAATTTGATTTAACGGATAAAATCCATCAATCACAATTGGATTATAATATACCTATATATATATATATAGACGATATCTTTAAATATTTTATTTTTAAGTAAACTGAAGACACCGCGTCGGATTCTTTTCGTAAAGTAAAACCGTGTTCACAAAATGAAATTACCTATACTATATTATAAGAGTATATTATAAATAAGACTAAAATTCAATATAAAAATCGTTTTCGGTATTTTTTTTTTTTTTTTTTTTCCGTAAATATTTAATATTATACAGTAAGATTTTTCGATTTAAATGTTTCCCAACTTTTATACGCGTATTATATTTACTAAACTTTTAAAAGCGAATACTTGTTTAACTCGATTTCGAGACCGTATATACACATAAACTAAACATATATATTATATCGTAATTTAGATTGACACTATTATTACTCGCAGAACCCGATTCCTTATTATTATTATTATTATTATTATTATTATTATTTTTATATATTTATAAAAAAGAATATTCTATTTTGTCGTTTGAGCGATATATATTCGAACAAAATGAATAACGCATATCATTACTGCGTGTTGTATGTTTAAACTTAAAATTAAATAATATAAAATGAAGGCATGCCCTTATCAATATTTACACCGATGTAAATAATAGTATAACGCCAACGTAATTTTCCAATATTAAAAATATCAATATGATAATTTTCTTTTTAATAACGAATTCGAAATTTAACCGACCGAATGTGTTTTTTTTTGTGTAATATTGACGTATATTCGGTATAAAAATAAAATAGAAGTGATGCATAATATTAAGTACCGGATGCATTATTATAAAATGCACGGAGTAAGTAATAGAATATAATATATAAGAATACATTCGAATAAGTTAAAATAAAACCCACGCGTACAAATATTTATTTTTGGATATATCCCGATGTTCGTGAGTTTAAGACTATAAGTGTATATCGAACAACACAAAAAAAAATTACGAAATGAGAAAATTCAAGTTTATATTTATATAGTTTAAAAAATAATTTATTAAATGGCAAACGTGTATTATTAAGAATATCGAAATTATGTTAAAATAACCGATGATATCGTAAAATACTCAGATATTTCATAAATCAAAATAACCCTTACGAATTTCGTATGTAAATATTATGCATCAAGATCACAAATTTTTTTTTTGTTCTATTTTTTTCTTCGACCTCGCAAAAAAAGATACTATTATCAACTTCAATTTATTCACATATATTATATATTATGTATACGTGTACACAACATAATATCACCATCAATATGATGACAATGCTGCGTAGGGTTTTTTGTTTTAAACACAAAACTCCCGGGGAAGTTTTCCAAAGAGAATAAATATTTATATATATATATATATATATGTATATACTTACTGCGTACTCTGATTAAAGCTTTTAATTATACAGCCGCGAGAGGATTTATTTGGTCTTGGTCCTTCCTGTACTGTGACATGACGGTGTAGCGGACGATGTGAATTGTTTTATGTCCGTTTTTCGTTTTAAAAATAAACGAAAAATAATATATAAAATATAATATATATATATAATTATAAACGTTTTGATATCTTACCATAATATTCTTTAATATTTTTTTTTTTTAATTAAAAATGTTATCTAAATCGTATACAATACAATTTTAAAATCTTTTTTTGTGCCTAATTTATATTAAATTTTAAATTATATTAATTATAATATTTTGTTTTCGTTTAATTATTTTTTTCTTAAAAAATATCTTGAACAATAATAATAATATCGTACAATAAGTTACGTATTGGAGCAGAAGCGAAAAGAAATTTGAGATCCCAACATTTTTTCTTTTTTATGTAAACTTTGCTAAAATTGAATTTGAGTTTCCATCGTGAATCTAACTTTACCTTAAATATTGGGTTTTGTAATTTGAATAAAAAAATGAAACATAAAAAACGAAATAAACGAACAAATTCAATTATATTATATTTTGATAAAGAACAATGATAAAAATACGCAGAACTAATAACGTCATTGAATATAAATCTAAAAAACTGTATTCGAGTCATGTAAATAATGATGAAAACCAAGAGAATTCAGAACGTTTTTTGGCAAAATATATATTTTTTTTTTTTTTATAGTGGATGTTCGCCGCTTCAAAATTATTATTTTAATTAGTTAACATAACTAATATTTCAAAAAGTGATAAATTTTAAAACGTCCTCGACATTTTTGGACGGCTTTCATAAATTTACAATTTGAATATTCTATTTAATATAATAAAGGTATTATGTTTATTTATTTAGAAATTTGTTAATTTCTTAGAAACTTTCTTTAAACTCGATTATATTTCTATTCGTGTATAAAAAAACGTACTTAAAAAATGACTGACAACCATGGATATATTTTTTTAAATGTAATTTATTTTATAATATTATAAAAAATAATTTTTTTTTAAAAAAAAAAATAATGTCTTGTTTAATTAGTTTTTGAATTATTATTATTTATAATATTAAATCCGTTTTGAGTACCAAAAAAGTGTCTAAGTATAAAAAAAACGAAGAGTACGTTTGTCGGAATAACGTTTAATATTCGTATTATATTCATATAATGTTAATATTACATAACACGGTTGAAAAATTTACGATATTACTAAAAAAAATTTACTAATGCGTTTGAAAAAAAAACGTATAAAAATAATTTGTTATAAATAATATTACTATTTTATTATTATTTCTATACGGGGTAAGGAGTGAAGTCGACACTAATTTTACTCGGTTTATTTTTTTTTATTTTTTTTCTCCTTGTATACTCACGTATATATTTTTATATTATAACATGTAAAAACAACTTTTTCTCTCTGTTTTCGTCAATTTGTAAAATTAATATTTGTCTTGTAATAATTTTTTGTCGCAGGCATGGCAGCTGGTAGTTTATCCAAGTGCCAATCTCCACCGCCCGTGCCGAGTCAGATACGCCGAACTGTTACTCCCGATAATCCCGATCCGGCCGAAGTCATTACCGAGGTAAACATAAAAACACGATCGCCGTTTCGTCGATAAATATTTAAGTATAATATTATACACGCACTATAAAACATATTTCTATGCGTATAACGATAAATTTCCCTAAAATCTACAATAACACCGCACAAAATCACGGGTAGTTTTCATAATTTAACCCGGCGTTCGATGATTTGAAGATAAAAAATATTCCTCGTCGTATCCGGTCGGTACGTTATAATATTACGCACGACGTGTGAATAGGATATATTTATGGTAAAAATACCACCGATTGCCTGTAATTATTTTTAGACTTGATCAATAACGTACTTTTTTAATAATAATTACACATCGCAATATTACTATTATCCTATCCCCGGACGTAAAAGATGAACGTACGAATTCCAATTGACAGCGGTAGAATTTTCAAATGATCGATATTCCAACTGTTTCGTTTCTGTTCTGCGGTCGTTTAACGAATAACAATCTGTAAAAATAACGAAAAATTGTTTTATTAATATTCTAAAAAACAAAAAATTAATCGCACGTTCAGAAACTATTTTGATACTTTGAGTATTATTTCTTAAACGTTAGCTATTTTTTTTTTTCAATTGGAAACTTTTCAATAAAATGTATTCATAATAATTATTGTTATCTACGAAAACACAATCAAATTTTAGTTATTTTCAAATTATTATTTTTAAATCATCTTATTGTGTGCACAACGCAGTGTCCATTCATTATTATAATTATTTAAACTTTCTATACTGAGTATTTTAAATATTATTATGATAGTATTAAAAAAGTCGTAATTTCTTTTAAAATTTTGACGTTCAAAGATTTTGATTGTATAATTCAAATAAAACATCACTACGTGTGTTTTTCCTATGCTGTCATACAATTATGGTAAATAAATGTCTAAATTAATTAGCATTAAATAATTTTATATAAACCCAATAATCGGCAATTTTTGTTTGCTTGTTTTCCACCACAAAAATACAAAATGTTTACGTTTATTTATTGTATGGAATTTATAAATTAATGTAATATAACTAATAAGTAAACAAAGCGAAAATAAGAAAATAAATATTTTATTTACGGTATATAAACTTGCGTACATGTACATAATATGAATATACAGAGTGTGTATCATGTAAATTTCATATTTTTATTACCTGCATTATGTTATTTTTTTTAATCTTAATAAGAGCGTACTCATAACAAAAAAAAATCATGCATTAATTTAATTTCGGTACGTTTTTATTCAAACGTAAATTTAAATTTTAAAAATTTAAATAATATACACATTTGAAATTATAATAACATTATAAATTATAATCGTATATTTTCAAATTATATCGAGGTGAACATGGACAAAAGTCCATTTTTTTCTTATACTATAATTAAAAAAAAAATAATAATATAATATCAAAGTTGGGTTAGTGCGGTATCATTTTTTCTTACCAAAACTATTTAAAATCCATTAATACCCATGTAAGTACATCAAATTTGATATGTCAATGTTATTAAAAATTAAAAATTATTTATATTCATTTTAGATAACTCGCTGATTTATATAAACAAACAAAAATTTAAACGTCATCGTTTCAATTAAACAAAAATAATAATAATTCAGCAATCCGAGTATCAATATAATTGTTATTCTGTTGCCTACTATACAAGAAACAGATCGTCTATAATTATGCGTACTTAAGTATAGACACAAACGCGTTAGAACATCCTGTACAAAGGTATATAATTATTCACGTACTCAAACGAGTAACCGTATATTCCATATAATTAATGGGATTCTAACTTTAAATTCATCATCGTCATCATCATTACAAATTATAATCAGTAATCATCATCGTCATCGTAATTATAAACATCCTATAACATTTTACCCGAGCGCAACTATAAAAATATACGAAGTAATCCAAAATATGGCTCGTTATATAAACGTTAAAATCGTCTTCATCCAATGAAAATAACCCTTTTGCTATATTCAAGAAATTTTTTGATGACGGCCGGTCGTCATTTATTATCATTGCGAATGTAGATATACATGACATTATAAAATAATAATATAGATATACCTAACCGTAACTGATAGTATAAATCGCAACATGTATATAATAATTAAGTACTCGTATGTATTAAATTTGATACCCGTTGTGGGATACTTAGAAAACGGTTACGATGAACATTATGAACGGTATAACCACTATTATGGACTATGGTTACGTTTTGTTCTCGAACGTAGGTATATAATATACCATAAAATTATTATATATATATATAATTAAGATTTATAGTTTATGGTACAGTACTGTAGTTCGTTTTAGATCATAATACGAGTATATTATTAAAAATGAATACATTAAATATAACGAAAACCAATGTTATTCTTCGTTTAATTACAATATTATATTTATAATTTATTTCTAGACTTAACCTAACCTCTTCTATTTCCTATAGATCATAAATAATTGTAGTTTATTCGCTTACGATTTTATCGATATATAATATATAATATACTTAATTATTATCCGGATATCTGATATATTTCAGTATTTCAAAAATAAAAAAATAAATCGCTCGTTTTAATAATTTAGAATTGATTTCGTCATCGTTTTTGGAGTGGACGGGAAACCAAATATTCTATACTCTGTATTCGTGGGACGACATCAGATTATTATGATTTTGATATAGACGATTATTTATAGACTCGACACTATATTCGTAAAACGAAATACAATTTTTCATCTACAGCGTATGGTTTCATAATATTATTACGATTTTGACGTCACGCGAGATTCGGCACGGTACAACCGCAGAATAAAAGTAAAAATCGCTATATAATTACGTTGTAAGATGTAGTTATACACCTACTTATAAAAATAAATTTCAATACGTCTACGATTGCGCAATGCCGACGATAATTATTCGGAATTCAAAGCTAGTTAACCGTGTCGAATGATACAAAATAACCCAACGAATAATATTTCATTATTATATATCGAAACGCGACCGCGAAACGTTCGATTTATCCGTCTTTTTCTGTCGGCAAAGGGCAAACGCCAAACGTCATATTATTATCGTCGGGAAAAATGTCCGATTTTTCCGCATTCTTCTTCGGTAATCAGCAACGTGGGTAATGGTTTCTTTCCCGTGCAGAATATTAAAAACGATAATTATTATAATTTTATCTAAAATCGATTTCACAGAATCCAAGCATGCCGATGGCCCGAGCCGGCTGGGTGTTGCGTACGCTATTGCTTAGTGATCAAAACACCGTGCTCAGAGACCGGAAGACCGGTGGCGGTAGGTCCGTGGTCCGGAGGTGCGCATCCGGCAGTGAACTGATTGACTGGCTGATGAACCTGGTATCGACGGACCTCGATTCGTTCAGCAGGCACGACGTGATCGGCATGTGGCAAGCGCTGCTGGAGGAAGGAGTCATTTCGCACGGTGAGATAACACAAAAGCGTATTTTTAATCCTCGTCGAATCGATTATTTTTTAACACAATAAATGACTTATGTGACTAAAATTATTCGGTATAAAACTATATAATGTACAATACATATAATAATTAGGTTTTCTAAAAATATTTTTAATTAAAAACCCAAATTAATACTTAATAATCGTATACGGTATTTCAAAAATAATGTTAACTTACGCGCGTATCAAGCATTGACTAGTAATAATAATTTGCGATGCCAGGGAATTTACTTTGACGCTTTTTCTCCACTACATATATGAGGTGATAGTATTAACAGTAGTACACTATCTACAAGTACAGAACTAAGTACCCTTACGTCATAACTTCATGAGGCAGCAACATTTTCCTTGATGAAATATGAAGGGAAGAGTTATTGTTTATTCAATGTTTCATTAACTAAGAAATACTTTCTTTAGATTTTAAGCGAAGCGAGTTATTGTTTATCCGGGTTGTCGGTTCAAACATGAAAAGAGGAAGTGTATAAGTTTGTATGTTATTGCTGTACTAGCTGCTATATTTATAACTCTCCCTTTAAGATTAATTTTTCGTATAGTTAGATTAAGTTTATATTAATAAATTTATAGTTAATTTAGGCCAGCGTTTTTTTTTTTTTTTTTTATTATTATTATTATTATTATTATTATTAAATAATCGATGCTATCAATTCATATAATATACGATATTATTCTCATCGCAGCTACTGGCGAACATCCGTTCAAAGACAAGTGTTTGTTCTACAATTTTTGGCAAGACAGGGAGGGCGCTCTTAATACGCCGAATATACAGGACGTTGCAGAAGCCGAAGAACACCTAGAAGAAGCTCTACAGGAACTCGTACAGAGAGGTCCAGACGCCCATTTACGCATGATTCTGCGATCACCGTTAGTACTGCCAATGATCATTAAATATCATTTTGAATTTATCAGTAAATTTTACATAAGAATGGTCTTATATACATATTTATTTTTTACGGTCTACCTAAATATTTAAGATTCAAACACCAAATAATATTCGAAAAATTAACTTCAATTTTTCAATAATATTGAAATAATTGATGAAATAGTTTTCTTTATGTAATCACAAAACTTAACACGAAATATTAATAAAAAAAAAAAAATAGGAATAAATGTTCATTTAAAACTTTTGAAAATTTCTAAAAATATTATGTTGCCGATGCATGTATATAGGTGCAGAAAATACGTTCAAACATTTCGTTTCTTCTTTTTCAGGAGTTCAGAGAGGACGCCCGAGGATTTGGAGTTGATATTCGAGGAGCTCAGCGAGCAAAGGGCTCTGAGTCATCTGCCGAATTCAGTGAAACGGGAATTGGCTTCCGTAGTAGTATTCGAGCCCCACGCGAGAGCCGGTCACACGTGTAAGTAATTTCCACCACTCGCCAAAATGGAAAGGTCGAAAACATTTTATCCGATATGGGTTATCGTATATACGAGTATACGATAGCCTGGTACACGGTAGTTAATATATTCTGTTTTAGATTAACCTGACTAAAAATCACCGTATAATATTCGGGTAGGTATAGAATAATTTTCCTATCTCAAAAAAGGGATGTATTGCTCATGGGAGACACTTTTGTCCCGAGTAATTTATTAATCTAGTTTGGCACACTTTATATTTAATATTTATAGATATAACACTACGAGAAAAATATATTTGATTAACTTATTTAAATTTGATTAATTAAAATATCTGGCGGGGGTCGATGCTATAATTTACGAATGTCCCATAGCGAATTTATAAGTTTCGGAGCTATTGGTTGATACGATATTGTATATTAATAATTATAATAAATATCAAAAATACATTTCGAAAATTCATATCAAATTATTGATATGTACCTATAGTATATATGCCGAGGTCACATTTTTCTCTTTGTAAACACTTCCGGATCGATTAATTCGACTGGAAACGGCGTGCGCGCAACGGCAGCACGGTCGTGATTTCTCCTTCAATTATCCGTTCACGAATAATAATATTACGTCCAACAAACCGTAAACGCGATAACACGCCTAGATTATTTCGTTGTGCGGGTCGCAATCACGGCGAAACAATACCTAAATATTATAATATTATTTTATTACCATTATTATTATTATTACTGACCGACGAACAGGTCCTGATTGTCGTCGATAACTACTGCATCTGTGCTCAATACGAATAATAATAATAATTACTGTTTATCGTTAATATAATTTAGTGTTTCGGCAAGGTGACGAGGGCAAAGCGTGGTACATTATTATGCGCGGTGCGGTCAGCGTGGAAACGTATTCCAAAGGTCTGGTGGAAACGCTGTACGACGGCGAAGACTTCGGCGGTTTAGCGTTGATTCATAACGTTCCTAGGTAATGTATCAATAAAAACTCATCGTTTTATTGCGCAAGTTATTACCGAGTGATCGGTAATGAAAAAATAATCATTTTTAACTATAGCCTATATAAATTTCCCTCAAATATTTTATCCGGTTATTTAACTTCTGATCGAATTTATTTTATCCGGATATATTAAATTATATTATACCTATACTCATTCTTCTCCTCCTATCCGCTTTTTCATTAAATTGTCGAGAATTCGAGATCAGAAAACGCCCGTATCTCGGCATTCCTATATATCGATATATCCGTTATTTATTCTATCATAATTCAATGAACTCGTACGCTTTAGATTTTGTAAAAATTTTAGGTATGGGTATTTTCCATTATTAATATTTTATGTCACGATCGATTTATTTATTATGTTCTCCATCGGTTTAGATCGGCCACCATAACCGTCAAAGAAGACAACACGTATTTGTTACGAGTGGATAAGGACAGTTATAATAAAATCGTCAGAGACATCGAAGCGAATACCGTCAGACTGAAAGAACTCGGCAGTGACGTGCTGGTGTTGGAGAAATCGCCTAGGCTACACAAGTACGGTTATTATTCGATCACTCTACAACAATTAATAGACAACATTTATATGAGTATTGTTTATTTTTTTTTATCGTTAGATACATGATTATCGCTGGAACCCCACAAAAAATACTAGAACACCTTTTGGAACACAGGCTGAGTACCACGAATGTCGCGAGTTCCAGGAACGATCCGTGTTTAGACGATTTCTTGTTGACGCACATAGTATTCATGCCCACAAGGACGTTAGTGTCAGAACTCAATAAATAATATCCTTTTTGATAAAAATCATAAATCGTATTTAAAAAAAAAAATGTATAGACTTTGTCTATTTAATATTAATATTTATACTTAATTATCTAACCTAGTTTATAATTTTATATATGTATATTTTAACTCGTTATCGTCCTGATTTTTTTCTTAATTCACGGACGTTTACTTATCATATGGAAAATCCTGCACAGGACAGAGAATACACCATCAACTGCAAGCGAAAAGTCGTGCAGTTCGTATACCGTTGGGTGGTGACCATAAGACATCCCGTGTTCGATGACGTTGTGTCCATGTCATTTCTCGAGGTATATTTTCATAATTTATAATAATATTATATATTTTACGATAAGACTTTATTTTAATCGTATCTATATATAGCGAAAATTGAAACTCTTTACACAGATATATAAATACAATTATCAAAATTCAAACAAAGAATAATCGAATTATTGTTAAATATATTGATTTTTTTTTTTTATAGTGGGACTGGAAAATAAATTCTATCGAAAAATACGTTTTTATAATATTATTATAATCGATTTATCATTTTTTTTCTCTGCCTCGCAAAAGGAATTAGCTAGTGACGTGGAAGCGGACTGTCAACTGCTGGGCGGTAAGAGTCAAGCGCTCCAAGAAGAAGCCAGTCTCATGCACCACATCATGTCACGGTTGAGAAGGTATCAGGACGAGCGATTAGAAACCGCCGGGTTGAAATGGAAGTTACCACCAGGTGGACAACCGATTTGCCTGTTTTCGGCGATAAACAATCCGTCGAAAAACAACAGATCGATTATTCGACCGAACGACGACAGTGAGCACAAAATTATGATAATTATTATCAGTAGTCGTTTTATAGATAGTGGTCAGCATTTCATGTTATACAAAATACAAGTAGTGATCTTTATAATATTATGACGGTTTCCATAATAAATGACATTTTGAAATCATTCTGCATAGTAGTTACGTAATAAATAATAATCATTATGTTATGTAGCGAACAAATAATAAAATAACGATAGAAACAGAATTCAATGACATTCCCTGTTCTGCGTCCAAATTATGACGACATAATTATTTTGATTATTATCTTATTTTTAAATCACGCAACCGCAGTGGGGTAGACAATACCATAAAATATTAAATTATTTAGAAATGAAATTCAATCTGTTTTATAACAAATCTTATGAGAAATATATGTAATTAAAAATCAACAGTTATATTATCAAAATATCATGAGAAATTGAGAACCATTGAGAATCGTCGCACACTACAATAATTCCTCTCGAAACATAATCTTTCTCCGTCGTCAAAAGTCTTATATCTAACCTTTGCATCTCGATTTGAATTTTACAATATTTATATCCGTCGAGTTCTCTCTTTATACGACAATAATTACACACCATTATAATATTGCACACGCCTTTAAACTTATCTGAAACGTTGATTTTTATTAATTTAAAAAATATAATATGACCTATTACTAAAGAAAAAGCATAAATAATTATAAAAGAACAAAATTATTCACCGAAATAAAATATTATTTTCTCACCGTGACACCTGTATCAGTCTCAAAATTCCCGCTTTATCGTGCTGAGTTGCGAATTTTGATTGAAAGTAAACAGCTGGTGTTTTCAATAGACGTTTCGCCTCAGTATATATAAAAAAAAAATTTATACAAATAAAAATCAGATGAAACGAGATGTAAAATATAATATAAAAGCCGTAGCCACACACATCATTTTTCACGAAATTGTATAACGAATTCTTACAATAATAATATGTAGATCAAATGTTTCCGAATCACTTTCGTTTCTTTATAACCCGAATAATGTTATAATATTATACTTTTGTGCCCATGGTAGTTTATAATAATTTAAATATTACCTGTAAATTATTTTTATATATTTTTTTTCGTATTATCTCCATGATAATAATTCGTATATAATTCGTCCTCCCGCGGCGCAAGAAATTGTTATTTTATGTTTTTTTTTTATAAAATTATTTATAAATTTACCTTACGTTTCCAGTCATATTCCGAGTATACTGCGCCGATCACACTTTCTGCACGTTGAGACTGCCCGTCAACGCCACGGCGGAAACGATCAAAGTAGGAGCATACGAAAAATGCAGCCTCCGACATCCCGTACAGGATCTGAGGATAGTCGAAGTGAAATCTAACGGCGAAAGGGTTCCGTTCAGGGACAGTGAGCACTCGATTCCAACAACCGTGGCCCTTAATAGCTGCATATTTTTAACGCCCAAAGATCACATGGATGCATTGGTAATTTATTATTTGTTTGCCTTTCCGTCGTTCTGTATAATTATTACGGGCTCCTTCGTAAGTTTGAGGTGCCAGCCACTTTTACAAAACGTTTGAAAACACATCCGCCAGTAAAATTCGAGATAATTAAATACGTATAAGTACGTATTTGAAAATAAAATTAAAATATTTGTTTTTTTGGAATAGCTAATATGAGTAGCTATATAATATCGAATTAAAATCTTTGACTTTATGTATCGAATGTACTCGTATTTATTAGTTTTATTTTATGAATATTATTAATTAAATTTTTTTTAATTTTAAAATTTGACTTAAATAAGTCCGTAAATAATTTTTATTGATTTCATATACAACATAAATAATTCATACTTTAAAGTTTTAAACAGAATTTAAATATCGATTTTTGGATTTTTAAATAATAAATTTTTGGTAAAAAATATAACTAGGCGATTACGAAAGTTACTACGAAACCACTCTTATAGCTGCAACTTTTCACGTGTCCAAATTTATAGACTTGTGTGCCGGAACAAGAAAAATCAGAAGGCGCTGAAATATCTGGAGACTTTGATTCGCTAAGCACCAAAGAACTGGCATATCACATGACGCTTTTTGATTGGGAATTGTTTTGGAACGTTCACGAGGTAAATTTACATCTACCAAAAAATAATAAATCGATTAAAATAACGACGATATTGTTATTATTGTCTAATAATTGCAATTGTTTTAATTTTTCTACACAGTACGAATTGATTTACTTAACGTTTGGTAGACACCGATTCCAACAAATCACGGCTAATCTGGACATATTTCTCAGGCGATTCAACGAAATCCAATATTGGGTCATTACAGAGATATGTTTGTCACAAAATTTATCAAAAAGGACGAATATACTGAAGAAAATGATTAAACTAGCTACATAGTATGTGCAATTAAAATAATAATAATCTTTAAGAACCAACTGCGAAACTAGCAGCGAAATCTGTCGGTTTAAACATAAAACTTTGTTAAAAATTAATATTAATAAATACTTATAATAAAATAATAATTGTATTGTTGTTAGATTTAATATTTATCAAATAGTATTTATATTCAAAATTTTATTTCAATTCTCGATTATCACCACTAAAATATTTTTCCAATTTAATTTATTAATAATACTACTGCATTTTTCACGGAATTCTAGAATAATAATATTTATGACCGAAGTTTTAATAAATTCTTAAGTTTCAGTTTCGCAGTAAAGCTCGTCTTTCCTCTAATGAAATTAACTGTACGAACGAATAATTAAATGTATAACAAATTGGATAGAATTAAGCTGCTCGTTTACAGTTCACGATTTTAAAACTGACATTCGACATTTACATTTTAAGGAGTCAAGTTTATACGTCCCAACCATCAAACATGTCTTTTGAGTTACGGACTGGAACGTAATTGGAAAATGTAAACTTTTAATCCGTCCTTTTAGTGAATTTAACGTAAATAGAAAGCATTTTGTCTGTGCGTAATAATAAGAAAACACAATTTCACACCATACCGATTTTTGAGTCGATCAATTAATGTAATTAATGTGATATAATGGTAGCTGTTGTCCATCATTTTCTATACCTATGTATGTTGTAAGAGTGAAAATAATTGAAATTTGTAAATGTGATCGATATAAATAATTATTCAACAAATCGAAAGTTTATGGGTGCGAAAAAAAACGTATAGTTCAGCGAGTAAGAATAAACTGTTTTCAAATCAATGAGGTTAGATATCGTTTTTTCGACTTATCGAAAACTCAAAATATAGTCGTCAAAAGTCAATATTTCATACTATTAAATGCATGCGTTATGTTCTATTTCGTTGGAAACCAAATCGATTTGACGTCAGGGATGAAGAATTTGGAAAGGACTCGTGCGATGAATGATATTCGGATTTTGACATGATCTCTCGTAAAATTGACTATTATGCCACATTATACAAATAATTATTTCATGCTATTACAGTTTTATACAATCTGTATTCGTTTCCAGTTGCAAAGAGTATTACAATTTCAACGCGTTCTTCGCCATCCTGATGGGATTGAGCGACGTGGCCGTCAGTCGATTGTCGACTACTTGGGACAAGTTGCCGTCAAAATCTCGAAAACAGTTTACCGAATACGAAGCGCTCATCGACCCGAGTCGGAATCACAGAGCGTACCGGATAACGGTGGGAAAATTGCCTTCTCCGATGATACCGTTCATGCCTTTGCTCATCAAAGGTTAGTAATATTAATTCTTTTTCTTTGTTATTGATACTTAATAAAATAAAAAATAAATTTAAAATTAATCGAAATTATCTAAAATAATAATTAAAATATCGTTTTAACCTTTCGTATTTCCTCTTTATTTTCCAGATATGAAATTCACTCACGATGGAAACAAAACTCACGTGGACGGTTTGGTGAATTTCGAAAAAATGCACATGTTGGCGCAGACCATGAGAACGCTCAGATATTGTCGGGCCAGACATTTGGGTGAGATCCTAGGCTAATCCACGTGTTTTACCGGGTGAACTTAAATCGTCCTCGTGTTTTTTTTTTATCGTTTCAGTTTTGGATCCGCCGGTGACGAAAAACGAAGCGGACGTGAAATCGTATGTGAGTTGTCTGAGATGCATAAATAACGAAAGGACTCTAATGAGTATGTCTCAAAAATTGGAACCCAGAAGAACTTGAACGACGGACGATTCTTGTACATAATTATTATTATTATAAACTGTATAATTGACGATACTCGCGTATTATTGTCCGAACTTGGTTTTACATTTTTCTATCAGGAAATCGTAATTTTATTGTAAAAAAAAAAAAACAACGCACAATAACGATCGTTTAAAGTTTAAACGATATTCGGAAAAATAATGCCAACAAAATGTAAAAACTTTAAAAGTATTTCGATATTTTCGTTTTTTTTTTTTTTTTTACCCACAAATTAACCGTGTTTAACATACAGGGTAGAGAAATATACGTACGTCATAGTACTACGTCACAAAATACGAGTTATGTTCAAAAAATTCTGGGATTTCAATAATATGTTCACACCATTGGATATTATAACTTTATTTACTACAATATTATTATTACTTACAATTATCTATCGATAAAATATTACATTCCAAAATATATTAATTTTTCTTAAATTGGGACTCTTTCATTTCATCAAACTTCACAGTTGATAGTTTATTTGTTTTATTATTATAATATTGTTTTTCCATTCAGATTGTTGTTAATTTAATATTTATTTTATTTCCTGATTAAAGCTGTACGTCGTATTTCCGTGTAATGTTCCTTTTCGGTGAATGTACGTTTTATTAACTCTTCACAAATTTATGCGTGCTATTTGCTTTTTGTACTGATGTCAAAAGACATCAGAACAAAACTTTTACAATTCTTGTAAAACACTTTACAACATAACCTTCTTCCATAATAAAACAGCACGCGACATATCGCTTCAGGACATCAATGATCTGTTAATTATTAAAAAGTTAAAAATGTGGCGTACCCGACATCGAATATTTCAGTTTTGTTTCGAATTTCCAGCAAAATGTAAGGGCTTATAAAATACTAATGCGATATAATACACTTTATATATGGTTTATTTGATGACTAAAATTATATTTATTATTATTATAATTATTAAAATTTATTAAAATTTTTATTATTATTATTATAATTAAAAATTATTTAAATTATTGTTATTATTATTATTTAAGCAATAGTATTTTATATATTCTGTTTCGACAATTTTTGAACGGATTTCGTTCACCAATTTATGTAAAAATAATAATTATTATTTAAATTTCATTTTATCGCTGTATAAAACAATTTTTAATATAGTTATTAACCAGAAAATAAATTCATTAATAAATCACAATAATATGTTTGAAGACAATCAGAGAACGACGATAATCACTGACAGATGACACAATACGAATAATAACATTTAATTTTATTGTATATTTGTTATAAACGGATACCAAATAAAATATTATAATAATAATAATAACTAGGTTAGTATTTACGTATTAATAAGATAAAAAAAAAAAAAAAAAAAAAAATTATAATTTATGAAGTTGTTTTGTGTTATATTAAATAATCGTTTATTACGATAAAAACTAATTTTTGTTTGTTTTTTTTTGTGTTAATTGATATATTATGTAAAATATTATACTGTCATTATTTTATGATATTAGTTATAGTCGTAATACTATTGTATGATATTATATTATAATATATTAAACGCATCACGAAAACACCATAGGTTCTTAGAGCTTGACAAAAACATATTATTTAAAATCAATCTTTTTTTTTTTTTTATATATTATTATTAGACTTAGGTACTTTACTCGTAAGTGTGTTACGAAATTCGGTACGAATTATATTATCATGCCGACGTAACCCTTTCTATATAAGTAATAACTAAGAATAATAATAATGATAACAACGATGATTATCATTCAGTCGTATTTTGTAAACCATATAATTTATATTGTACGACGTTAATGAACGTGTTATTATCATAAGGCGACTGCTTAAAAACAATTTTTTTTTTTTTTTTTTTAAATAATCGTTGTATTAAAAAATTACAACTACTAATGATAATATACTTTTTCTCGCGTAATATTATTATATTATTTATAATAACGTCGTTATCGCTTTTGAATCGGACATTTTAACATTCCAAACGTATTTTATATCTTTTTTTTTCGCAATTTAAATAAATTTTGAACGTTTCGAATACGGAAATTTTTAGCGTTACATAGACGATACGTATATTATATACGTTTGTATAACGTTGAAAACCACGTTTGCGACAGTTCTAAATACGAGTATTAAGCACAAAAATATGTTATAAACCGTATAAGTGAAGGAATATTTAAATTATCAAATATTCCTCCGAACGGCCGATAACACGTCGAATATATTATTATAAATTTATAATATTATTATTATAGGTAAACCCACGCCTAATTAATATAGCAATACGTAAGTCTTCTACGAGAAAATTTTTTTTAGAATTATCATCTGTGACCACACTTTGTTATTTACAATTTAAATTCTTTTGTATACACTCGTTTGATTTAATTTTTTTTTTTTTATAAAATAACGAGACGATTCGAACGTTGTTTTGGAAATCGTTCGTTTAGCAATATCGTATCTAATTTACATTACGATTTTTCGGACAACATTATTACAATTTTGTTTTTTTGTGTTATTTTTTCACTTGAGGCTCCAACACAGATTTCGTGGACTCGTTCCGCTATATACGTCTTCGTTTGTCTCGTGTTAACATCGCTTCGTTTTTTCTATAAATAATAATAAAAATTTTTTTTTAGAAAACGCGACTAACTACACGTTATTTTTTTATCGTTATTATAATATATAAGTTATAAAACTATTTCCATAAATTTTATTAAGTATATTTTCAAAACTATTACTTATAAGTAATATTGTTTGTTTGTTTTTTTTTTAATTATTATTATATAATATTTATTTATTGTCGTTTACACATTGTTATTACATTAGAATTCGTTAGTTTTCGTTTGTCTTTCTTTCTATTTTTTTTTTTTTTTTTTTTTTTTTTATACTATATAAATATATTTATGTAATTTATACGATGCGATTCTTTGTGTTATAATTATTATAAAAATGAAATGAGTTTAAAAATACGAAATATACAAAACGAGCAAAAACAGAAAAAATAGACGTTTTGTTAATTTTTATATTCACGATATAATACGTTAAGACCTGAGAAATGTGGCGTAAATAGGTAATAATAATACTGTAAATATTTACGAAATGAAAGCGAAATCCGACGGAGAGAAACATATTATTTTATTGCATTAGGGAAATCTATATTATATTATTGTCACCTTGTATTGTTCACGATTCGCGAGAAATAGCTATGTGATAAAAAAAAAAAAAAAATAAAATCTTTTATCGATTTGTCGGTCGGTAACGACCTCCGATCGAATTATTTTAACCTACTTGCGCGAAAACTATATAATAATAATATTGTCTGCAAAACAAAATAGGTAACACGATATAATTCCACGTATCATTTTTAAGAGATCATAACGATAAAATCTGGACGAAACGTGACAAAAAATGTATTTAAATAAAAAAATTCACGCGTGATTCCCTCGAATCCGTCTAATAATTTATGATAACGCGAATTACATTGGAACATTTAAAAAAAAATTGTCAGTTTTTTACGAGAATATTAAATTAAAAAATATTCCGTTTTACACTCCAGACTGTTATAACGTCGTAAACTTATGATAACGTTATTATATTTCTATTTTTTTTTTCTATATCGTATTAATTAAAGAAAAAAAAAACACTTATTATTTCCGAGTTCTGACTATCATTTCGTCACGTCGTCGATACAAATACGAAATAAACACGTTCGTATCGACACTCTTAATGACTATATTATGTTTCTTTTCTTTTTACACCCACTCGTCGCTGATGTGTTCGTTTACTTCAAATATTGTAATCCATATAATTTATATTTATCGCCAGAAACTGTACAAATAACGAGAGTTGAAAACAATATTATGACACTTATGTATCTAATACAATAAATAGTTTCGATAAAAGATTAACATATTAATATTGATTCAAGTAAAAAAAAAAAAAAAAAATTATTGTTATTATCGTTAAAAAACAAATTTTTAACATATTTGGAAACTTAGAATCTCGATACTTATCTATTTTTTTTTTTTTTTTTTTTTTTTAATGTTATAATAACGCGCATTATTGATTACATCACGTGATATAACTGCGATTTGAATATCTCGTAAAAAATTATCCGTTGTTTATTTTCCCATCGAAAACTTATTTTTAAATTCTATATACCTCGGTATAAATAATACGAATCGCAAACGATTTCACTGTGGAAAAAAAACAAAGTAAATAGGTCCCAATCCGAACTATTAGATTTTTCGTGATGTCAAAATTACGACACTTTATTATATTATTATTTTATTGTAAGGACGAATAAAAAACATTTTTCCATTATGCGAAATGTAATAAAAAAAAAAATAATAATAATAATATGAATACAAATACGATATAATTACTTCTCTTGCGGCACACGCTGTACGTATTTTATTGCATTATATTATATAGGAAGAGGAACGATAACTGCAGATCTCTCGTAAACCCAACGATATTATCACGCTAAAATATTTAGTACATTTAATTTTAATAATATTTGAACTGGATGAAAAAACTCGATCCTATACTTGCCTCGAAACAGACTGATTTTTTTTTTTTATTTTTTTTTTTTTTTAACAATCGTGTCGCCTTCATCAGAGATAAAAACAATAATACACCGATTGCGAAAAGTGTAAAATTTATAATATGTATATTATAATATAATTTCACAAACGTGACCGCACCCGTTCGTGCTTTTTGATCCGAGCCAGCAGCATCGTTGGAAAAAATAAAATACCAACATATAATAATATATTACCTAGGTACTTATATATTATATTTTATAATATTCGTTTTTCTCGTTACTTTACGTTAAACAATTTATACATATTACTTATAATATAGATTTGTGTTAATCGACGCGTATGATATCTGAAAATTATAAGTATAATTAAAAAAAAAAAAAAAAAAAAAAAATGATTTTATTATTATTTTATCGTGTATAGCAGTATAGGTTACACCTATATATTGCGACGATTAGTGATAAGGATAACTTATAATTATTCTATATACCTCGGTAATAATTGTGGTTATAGACGATCGGTATTCGATTCCATTGTTAAACGACAATCCGTTTTGGCGACGTAATGGTTGGCGCGGTAATGACCATCAATGGAGATTATAAAATAATGACGAACGCTAAAACACAATTGTAGGTACTTTTTGAATTTCGACCTTGCATTATTATAGCGCGCACAAATGGAGCTAAACGAGTCCATCGTGAACGAATAAGAATTCCATCGACCGATTTCGTGCAAATTAATATTATTCGGACGTCGTATATATAATAGAATATATTATTATTATATTATCCTTGCGCGTGAAGTAAAACGTCACGATTCGTCAATCCGATCCATATAATATGACTGACGTAGATGGACAGTAATATTTTTATAAAACGTGGTTACTCGGTAAAAAAAAAAAAAAAAATTTGTATGCTCTTTGTGTATAGTATTTCGAGAAGTCATACGGTTTATATTTGTCACGCTCGTATCGTCTGAAATTATTTAATAATATATTGATTACGTTCGATAAAATAACGAAAGAAACGCCCTTAATAAAAATATTATAATCGTAACGATACGCGGACCAAACTTTAAACGCCTGACAATATGGTAATGAATTTAAAATTAATAACGAAACCGAAATTTACTCGTTTTAATCTGGAAATTATTCGACGTACCCAGTATTAACCTAACCATAAACTGCACGTCCGACTCAAAATTTATTTTTTAAAAATAATTTTGGAGATGAAATTCCAAACGCTATATTATATTGGCTATATTATTATTTATTGTTATTACGTGTGATAATAAATTTTTGATAAAATTAAAAATAATTCCACGATATAATATTGAACGCGTTTCGATGACGACCTCGTATATACGGAATATTTAATAATGTATAAATGAAACGATTTACGTCGATACTTTGGACGGGACATTCGTTATAACTGCGAGTGGCTTTCATCATTATTATCGCGGATTTGAATTATTCACGTTCCTTAAAAGAGTGATAAAAAAAAAAAAAAAAAAAAATGACAGATAACGCGGAAATCGAAAAATGCAAAAACTTTTTCAGTTCGGTAAACATAAACGGCCGTCTTCGGCCCAACGTTATCGTGATGGGCATGAACGCGATAGTCAACGCGGACATAAGCGGGTTTTTCGCCGCTAATCCGATGACCACTCTGTTGAGCAACAAACTGACCATAAGTTCGATGCATCCGACCGGATACCGATTCGGCCTGTTCGTCACCAACAAAACAGAAAAGTGAGATATCGCAATGATAATTGCTATAATTGTGTTTTAAAAATGTACATTGTACGTCATCTTCGCGTGATTATTCCAATGATATTAGAAACCGACGAAAATCTAAAAAAAAAAAAAAGCCAGTAACGTTCGAATTATTTCAAAAATATTACGTTAAAATAATAATATCTGTTTTGACGGAAATCGGATAATATCATATTTTTTGTACTATTCATATAGTTTTAGTATACTTAGTTTAAGATATCATAAAAAAAAAAAATGATATTCCAAATATGAACCTATCGACTTCTGTACGGTTTTTGCAGTAAGTATGATATTATTGAAAACATCAATCCGTGTATAGACTCGATATAGACGGGCGAACGATAGAAAAATATAGGAATACTTATAAAATTTCAGTTCGAGACTCTTATAAATAATCGATTAGAATGAAGTATTATGTTTTTGTCGATATTATAATACAAAATTATATCATAATTCAATGCGATAAAATAAAATAACGTAATATTAAAAAAGTCAGTTACGAGCAGCATAATAAAACAACGAGAATTTGCACAAATAATTATATAGTGTGAATTTTTAATTTTTAATTAATTTATTAATTTTTTAATTGTTATATTATAATTAAATTTTATACCATATGGTTTGAATGAAATAAATAATTAAACCCATTTCTATCTGCACGGTTAGGTGTACCTATATTTATTTTTTTATTTTCGATGCGATTTAAAAATAACACAATTTAGTTTTAAATTTATATTTTAATTTAAACTGTGTTACACTCGTACGAAAAGTTAATAAAGAATGTAAAAATGTAAAGTTTAAAAATATAAATGAAGAATAAACGTATAGCGTAAAATTAAAAAAACGTGACTTTATATCGTTTTTAAATGCGACGTGGGCGCGATGTTTTTAATCGTAAATTCCGCTCTACAAATAATATCACGCGTATCTTAAAAATATAACCTAATCTATAAAAACGAACATATAAATTATAATTTTGTTTGATACACGTTTTTATTAAAAAAAATATTACCGATTTGCCAATAAATAGACTCGTATAAACTTATAATATGAAATCAATTATTAAATTGCCATTTTAAAATAATATTGACCACTTGTATATAAAAAGAAAAAATTGCTTATTAGTTCTTTACATTACTGTTAACTTTGACTTGAATATAAGTCAAAGAATTTTATAATAGGTATATCAAAAATGTCGTCATTTAAGTAACTGTATGTATATAATAAATTAATGAAGACCGGACGAGTTAATTGCAATAATTCTTATATTTTATAATTTAGTATTCTAATAAATTAACTACTGTTCATTTAATTATACTTTTGAGTTTTCAAAGTTCAAATTATATACCTATTTATACGATGTTAGGTTAGAACTTAAAACATAGATTAAAATAGGTTGAATACAGGTTAAAACAGGCGTGGCTAGGTTAATCTTATTCAATCCAATCTAACTCTAACCTATCGTATTATATCCAGTGAATCCCGCGGCACCGCTTCGGCCTTCCTGGAAACGGACGTGGGCGGCCACTTTTCTGGGCAGGCGCACTACGACTTGTCGGAAAACCTGCAGGCCAAGACGTGGGGCCAATGGGCGACGTCTTCATCGCGGGCCGACATCACAGGACTATTGGAATGGGCCGATCGCGGATTCAACACGCAGATAGCCGGTCGGGTGAGCACCGAAAACGAGACCGGGAAAAGCAAATTTACACTGGTGCTTGACCAGGTGTTCCGGCTGTCCGATAACTGGACGGCTGGCGGTCAAGTAACTCTAGGCCTCAAGGACAGCTCTCGTCCGGTCCTCAGGCAACAGCCGTCGTTCTTTTCTGAAGGGACCGTCATCGACTGCATCAGCCTACTGCGATGGGACGATGGCGAGTCGAACACGATGACTGGCACGCTGAACAAATCAATGGACGCCGCGTTGCGGTACCAACGCCGCGTCAACGAAAATATATCAGTGGGTGCCGAGTTGTTCGTCACGAATTCGTCGATCAAAACCTCGTGGCTGCACCGCATCGAACTGGACAAGGGATTGGTGATAACAGGTAAGACACGACATAAAATCGGAAAGGTGAAACTCTGATTTCCAGAAAACACCGTCCGACATTGTGTTTTCGCGACAGGTACGACCGGTAATCATCACAATATATTTTATTGAAACGAATTAAATCTATCTATCTACTGGCAGCACTGATTTCAAATAGACAACAATATTATTGAGTTTTATCTCGTGGTCCATAACTCTTACGCGAAGATCTCGTCAATATACGGGAAATCTATAACAACGGAAAATTAATAGATCGGAAACGATAGTTTACTGGTTTTACGTATAAAAAAAAAAAATCTAAAGTCGTGTTAGCCACACAGATTTCGCGCCATTCCTAAATTCCTGCAGGTTAAACCTACGTATCTAAAAGGTAGACACGTATGTTGCACACGATGTGTTTCTACATATTTTTATTGCGTTCGGCGAGAACAACAAAAAATTATTAAATGTCTCAAGCGAGTTACTTACAGTGTAATTCGACGTGGATGTTAAAAAATTCCCTTCTGTACCTACGCACGTTCCCCGTAACCGGTCACACTGATTCTATAATAATACACTATTTATTTATGCTGAATACAGGCCAAATCGGTACGGACGGCACGGTCGTTGGGAACATTCGCAAGAAGATAATGCCGCATTTCTCCGTCGGCATTAGCAGCTCGTTGAATCACATGGTCGACCGTTTCGGAGTGGGCATCGAAATAGCCGTCGGCCCTTCGCCGTACTCTGGCAGCAATCCTCCGGTGTTCCGTTTGTAACGATAAAATTATTACAAACGCGACAATATTATTTCTATTTGTAGTCGTTTCTATCGTGCTATTTAGGTAAATGTCGCTATTGTACGTCTCAAAAATATTATGTAATATTCTAATAAACGAATAAAACGATCGTAATAATAATAATTGACGTTATTGACGTTATTGGTAAAGAAACGAGTGGTGGGTACGTGTGGTTTTCGAAAAAAAAAAAAAAGAATAAATTATTTTGGATCCAAAAAAAAATCTAAATAATAAATCTATAAATAAAACGATTACGCTACCCCACACGTTATTGTAATATTATAAAGGTTACTATTTTACGGGTTTAAAACACCGTTTCTATATATACAGTATGAAATATACGTATACATCGTGTCTATATATAGAATACGAATTTTTGACACCGTTGTTACAACGTTTATTAGTAAATTATACAAACGCCATCGCACCTATGCGCGTCGCGCATATCATTATTTACAATATAAATTTTATATTATTATCCGACTATCCGCATTATCATTTATCCTCCGTTACGTCATAATAATAATAATAATATTATGCAGTCTGCGAATTCCGTTATTTTAAACTCGCGCGCGCACGAAATATAATGTTATAAACCGGAAGGGTATAATAATATTATACCAATACCCGGGTAACAACAGCAGCGTATAGAGGTGAATATTCTCGAGTGTCACGATATTATATCGTATCCCGGGTCCCGAACGAGATCATAAAAAAATAAATATCGAGTTTTCGACGTCAGAATTATATTATTATAAATACCAATACTGGATTATATAGACAAGTATATTATAACGTAAATTATTTTATGCCTTTAAATCCGTATACAGGACGATAAGGAAAATTTTTTACTGATAATAAAAATAATTTATTTAATATTGATGTCCCCGTAATTAACGTTTTTAACGTAAAATTAATCGATATTTTTTTTTTATAATTATTTATTTCCACAAACGGATGAAATCAAAATACTGCAGTACTGCAGACCCAAGACGCGTAATACAAAACTATACAAAATGTTATGTTTAAACATAATATTAATGTTATTATATACGACGATCGAAATAATAATATTATAATAAAACTCGATACGAAACATTTTACAATTTTTGGAAAATTACAATTCGCGAAAAAGTGTTCGTCCTGTATACCAATACCAAATAGGTATAACATGGTATATACTCGTAAATAGATAAATATATTATTTGAATAAAAAGTAGTCGGGTATGGAAATAAAAATAGATTCTATTATATTATAGACTATACACCGATATACGAAAATAGAAAAATTTCGAATTCCAAGTATAATATTATTATTACAAATATTATTTTGGGGAATGATAATATTTATATATTATTATGTTATACGTATTTCGATCGTATATATTTTTTTTTTATCTACGTTTAACGATTTCTTATTCTCTCGTCAAAAAGAAGTATTCATTTTTTTTTTCTCATCGTCATCGCTAAATTATTATTATTACGTGTAATATTTTATAAAATATGACTCTCTTACGCTGTGATGGCCACTAAAACGAAACATCGAAAAATATAATATTAATAATTACTATATAACACATTATTATTATTATTATTATTATTATTATTATTATTATTATTATTATTATTATTTTCGTTTTTTTTGGTCAATTCATGGATGATTTTTTTTTTTAAGTAATAATGGCGATTTATTGTGTTCTAATTCTTTTTAATGAGATTTAAAAAACGCACGTACGTTCATATAATGTATTATGCATATAACGACGTCCACGACAATCCGCACATTATTAGTTTTTTTTTTTTTTTTTCATTAAATCTAAAAAACGGACGACTGTAGAAGGTTCAAAATTATTTTTTTTTTATCTTTATTTTTTCTCATTCCGAAAGTCGCGGACCCGTGACGGACTGACGTATACTTGTATGACAAATATAAATATACGATAATATATTAATAATTATATTGTTGCTTTTCATTTTTTCAATGTATTAACAAACATACTTTTGAAAATCTAACGCTAATTATAATTAACTTACTATACGTATTATGTAGTATAATTTATGTTTTGTAATTATAATTATTCAAGTAGGTACTATTTTATCTAGAAAATTTTGAACTTAAACGTTCCTAACTTCATAAGTTAGTTTTTGGGTTTAAAAAAAAAAATTGCCACAATCCTCAATCAAGGGTTCTAATAAGGAATTTAAATGAAATTTAATTTAAAGCATTCGCATATTGCATATGGGTATAACGATAGTCAATAATTCTTAATTTTAATTCAGAAATATTGTATACATTTTAATTATTTCATTATTGGTTATAAATGGACTTTTTTTTTAAATATAAGCGATTTTTAATTACATTTTAGAAATGTCTATAATCGAAACGATCTATATATAATAATTTATAGTCTAAACCCGATCGTCTTAGAACCGTAAAGTTAGAATTGTAACCGTAAAAGTATATTATTATATATATATATATGTATCGTTATTACCATCGACCATTTTGAAACATGACCGTTTTATCGGATGTTATGCGACGTCGTAAAAACCGATAATTTCTTCTTATCGCGATCAACGTGATAACGGGGATGTAATAAATATTACTTCGGCATTAATACAAAATTTTTTTTTATTTTTTTTTTTATCTTTTTTCATATACGACTCGTCCTATTTTTACACTGCAGTTTCTACCGCGTATTTTAATATTATAATATTATATAATATTACAATATTAATTATACCGCAGTTATTATATTTCCTCCGACCAAGTAATAATATATATATATATACATGTTACATGTACCTAGGTATACGCGTGCGGATATAAACTGTTCGCGGTATTAAATAGCGCTGTTATTTATAATGGTAAAAATATATCGATTTTTACGTAATGTAAAATCCTCGACGTGAAACATATACGGTAAACGAGAAACGAAGAGAAAGAGAGGAGACTTCAACGAACGATTTATTTTTTTATTACGAGTATTATTATTATTTACGATATCGCGTCGTGCCGATCTTGTAAACGCACCATCTGCCATCCAATCCGATCGCGCGGCAAAGACACGAAGACAAGTATGTGCAGTGTGTACTCTAGCGAGAGGAGGAAGACGTTAAATTATTATTATTATTATTATTATTATTATTATTATTTTCCTTCATCACATAACTCGTCGTTATGGCTACATTTTGAAGAATACACCGGGTGCAAACCATGCGCCTGAGGTGTTTCTGTAGTAATAAATTGTACGTTATGACTATAGTACTTTTCGTATTATATGGGCCGTACTCAACACTACTGCTTTCTGTAATTGGAGAAGGTTGTGGTCGCCAGGTACTCCTTTTATGATATCACAGGTGGCGTTAGATATCAGTCCTGTGGCTCCAATTATGATTGGTACGATCTTCGCTTTCATTTCCCACATTCTCTGAATCTCAATTTGTAGATCTTTATATTTAAGATATTTTTCTGCTTCTTTCTGTGTAATATTGTAATCTGATGGTATTGCTATATCTATAAGTAGGCATATCTTTTGCTCCTTATTTTTAAGGATTATGTCTGGCTTATTGGCTTTTATTGCTCTGTCTGTTTGGACTTGAGTATCCCATATTATTGTAATTTCAGGATTGTCAATCACTGGGTCTGGGATATGCCGGTACCATTTTTCATCTACCGCTATTTTGTATTTTTTGCAGATGTTCCAGTGCAACAAAGCAGCTACTACATTATGCCGATTTAAATAGGCTTTTTTAGCAAGGATTGGACAGCCTGAAACTACATGGTGGATTGTTTCATTATGTGTCCGACACAGTCTACACTTAGGGTCTGTGCCGGATTTCATGATTTTTGCCATCATGTAGTTGGTTGCGATAGCTTGCTCTTGGCAGGCAGTAATGAGGGCTTCAGTTTCGCTCTTTAAATGTGAGTGGGTGAGCCACTTCCATGACATTTCTCTATTAATTGTATCTTTTTCCACTTCTATTTCTATTTGCCCATGCATGGGTTTCTTTTTCCACTTTGTAATTGCTTCATTTTTGTGTTGTTCTTTTATCTTCCTTTTTATTACTTTTATGTACTCTATTTCAGACTGGTTTGGTTTAAGGTTTTCTATTTGTTCTTTTTGGGTAGATCTTTCGTTTTCTGTGATTATATGTGTTTGTAGCTGACGATACACCATGCCTAAAAACTTGTCTGATTGTTTCAGTTTTAAATAGCTGTTTAAGCCTAATTTAATTTTAATTTAATTTTTTTATTTTATTATTATTATTATTATTATTATTATTATTATTATTATTATTATTATTATTATTATTATTATTATTATTATTGGACGCGTCCTGTATACGGTTAATAAACGAGTATATAACATACAATAATATTATTCCGATCGTGTATTTTTTTTCTCTTTCGCGTCTCTTGTCACACTGTACACGCCCGATTCGCGTACATTAATAATAATAAAATATATTATAATATAATGCACATTGCACATTGCACGTGACTACTTAATATGCATTTTGCCCCTATACATTTTACAATAATATTATTATCGTCGACACGTCCGCGACTTAATATCCTATAAATTACAATTAAATATATCTATCGTCTAAAACTCTAAAGCGTATAGCGTGGAAAAATCGAAATTTACTCTATACAATAATAATAATACACTTAATCGATTAGATTTAACCAGTTATAAGAAAATCGCATAGTATGATAATCACGCGAAACAATAAACTAATTTAAAAATTTGGTCAATATTAAAAAAATTAATTTAATTTGATTTTTGAATACTTATATTTGAATATTTATATAAATATATATACGAATATAACAATAAAAATCAGAATTATATGCTGATTTCGTTAAAATCATTTTTCATTTTTCAAAATTTTTCGTTTAAATTGTTAAAATTTAATATTAATAATTTTAAGTTGGTACCAAATAATATCAAGCTAATTTCACGTGCGATTTGGCATAACAAATATCACAGATTTTATTATTATTATATTGAAACATTTCCCATACAATGGATATTACATATAACAACTATACGTCATTCTACCTATATAGGTAGGTAGATTGAAATTGGGGAAAATCTTTCGAACATTATTTTCCAATCGCTATATAATATATAAAAGTCTTACGAGACAAAACTTTTATAATATCGTCAATATAAAACTCGTATTTTATTTATTTTTCCGGATACCGAGGTATAAAAAAAGTTTGATTCGTGTCGTACGTGTCTATAACCTGGGTCACCGAGTCATAAAAAACGAAGAAAAATTCAATATCTTTAGACTGTCTTTTTATGAAAACGCATAATTTTTCCATTTACTGTCGAACGCATGTGTGATTTTAATACGTCATTGACGGTTGTACGTAAGTAGGTGCTTAAATATTTTTATGCTTTGCAATAACTTACATTATGACATTACAAACGACTGAGAGTCCGCGCATTGTTTGCATTATCATCTACACGAGATAATAATTTTTTATAATGCTGTCGTTTTACCGTTTCGGGAACAACAACAACAATATTTTTATTTAAAGTTTAAATAACAAATCGACCAGAAATACGAGTATACCTATATAGTGTCGGTAATCTTTTGCAGACCGATCGAATAATATTTAATCATAAAATTGATAATAAATAAATATTTTTTCTTTCTGGAAGGACTATTTTATATACAGGGCGATCGAATTTTGTTTTCTTATAAATTGAATTATTTCGCGATATTCGGATCTCTCTGTATAACACGAATTATCCGAAGAAATGTCATCGAATTATAATACACTCGTATTATATACTGGACTACCTAACGTATAATAATAATAATAATAATAATAATAATAATAATAATAATTAATTTGCACGTCAAAGAATAAACATTATTTAAATTTATTGTAATTGAAATTAAAGCGTGGGTATTGTGAGTTTAGGTGCATACAAATTTCTTAAAAATTGTGTACCTACCTAATACATTTGACAATCAATTTGAAAGTCTCGATAATATTATTACATATTATTCTACATCTCAAGAAGTAAAATATACAAGTAAAAAAAAATGTATATTTATACTCGTAATACATTTTATAATAATTTAATATAAAGCTATCGATTATTCGATTATAATAATAATAATTATTAATTATTATTATTATTGTTATTGTTATTATTTTATCCGGTTTTCAGGATAACTTATATTATATGTACCTACAGTCCGTTATAATATTGAAATTACGACTATAAAATAAAATCATGATATATAATAAATTATATTTTATTTTAAATCGTGATTCATCGCTGTCGCTGCGTGTTATAAATTTACAATATCTTTGGATGTTATCCGATACCCACGTGTATAGGTTTTAATCAACTATATTACGATGTTATATAATACCTTTATTATGTAAATAACAATATAATAATATTATAATATACATGTTTCTAGATTTTATAACGCATTGTCTTTGGTTTGGACGTGCTCACGATAAACAAGTTGTCGTCGATAAGTATATTATATTTTATGTACCTACGTGCGAGTAAGTTTACTTACGTTTAAGCGCAGCCTTTCGGCACAAGTCGAAAGATTGCAAACGATACCGACGACTTTAAGACTTTGACGG
>JAIUCT010000007.1:22157065-22200777 GCA_021307375.1 Tetraneura akinire | reverse complement strand
AATACAATTTCAAATTGCATATAGATTATAAACATAAGTAGGTACATCATATATTATCGCTTTAAGGACAAATTGAGACTTATGAAGTTGTGATTCTTGAAGTAATATCTAGTTATGAATACGTTATAGATTTTCGTTTTCTTTAAAAATGACAATTTTAAACAATATAAAAAAATTGAGACTTGAGATTTTGAAATATTTTGAAACAAAGTGAAACGGTGCTTTAGGTGGTATAGGTTTCATTATTTATATCATTAAATAATTACACAATATTGGTTACGGTTATGTATGCTGGTCATTAATATTCATCACTTCTACTATTATTTTTATTTCACAAGTAATGTACTGTTAAAACTTAAAAGCATCAGCGGACGAAGCTAAAGTTAGCGGTCACACCTCACACCGGTGCGTCAATATCAAAATTTCACGGGCCCAAATAGGTAGCTCTATTTACAAGTGAGTGATGAGACGCGTTACCTAATGGGTATTCTATAAAAGACGGACCTACAGGGACGTTTCACGGATTTTAGTGAACTTAAGTAAATCACGTATTCTCTCTGTAAAAGTCCTGGTGCAAAGGACCTAAGGAGGTCGTTGTTTGTCAGTCCTGACAGGACTATTTTATGGTGGGTTCGGAATTTTACATCTACCCAGGGAATGTAAAAGATCCGTTGGTGTGATTGTTTTCGATATTCGAGCTGCTGTTGTCAGGATATGATCTTTCTTTTACAACGGCGTGGCTTTGGTCGTCGGCGTCTACTCGGCTGGACCGGCGTTCGGGTAGGAGTCAGTCGTAAGTCCGAATGCACGGTACTCTCAACTTACACACTCTAAGGTGTGACAGTGGACCGTGTTCTGGCTGGGCGATGATCGTACGCTGGCGGAGGTAGTCGGAATTTTCGTCGTGGTATTCGGCTATTCAGCTCGAAGGCGACGGGTTCAATGATCTTAGGTTTAGTTTTGTATACTAGTTGTCTGTGTGAAGAAATGTTAAAGTCTGAATGTCGGTATAGCTCGCTCTTGCTTCCAGAGTCTTGATGATGTTGACTGGACTGCTGGTGTGACTGGAATAAATAATTTCGGTCAGTCGTTCGCCTTTTATACTATTTTTAAATGTGACGAGCTTCTTTGATTGGTCGTCCAATCACAGCTTGTCATTACGTCATTTGTTGTGTTTGTGCACGCGCGTCTACGATTGGAGTATATTTCTACTGTACCGCCTATAGTAAACCACTGTATTATTTGTTGGATCTGAAAAGAGCCGTTTTGGTTTAATCGTTAACCTCCTATAAAGTTTTCAGCAAAATCCAAAATTGCTAATTTTATCATCATACATTATAAATAAAATACTGAGAATTTAAGAAAAGTTCAATATTTTGACGAAAAATATAGGTATGTAACTATTTACGGTTTCAAAATTTTACTAAAATGTGGAATGTGGGCAAAGTGACCGAAGTGAATTCAGTTTCCGTAACATAAAATAGTCCTATCCGTCCCTGCTTAAATATCTAATGTAAATTATCCGTTTTCCAAATTTTTATATTCCATCCGATTAGATTTTCTCGAAATAAACGATTTCGCCGGATTCGGACACTTTTTTTTATACATTTATTTATTGCGTATTATAGACGAATACTTAAATAACGTTCAAAACTAGAAAAATTAAAATTTTATCGATAATACATCATAATTCGTTAAAATGGGTGTACGAACGTGGAAAATTTTTAATGAAACGTGCCAATACTATCGTAACACGCACGCGACGAATGAAAAAGTTTAAAGTCTTCGGTTAAATTTCGAACGTCGCAAAATCGCGTTTTTCGTTTCATTTTTACACAATTCTTTTACACGCGGATTTTCTTAATTATTTTTTAATATTATGTTAATATATCGTGTTTGATAAAAATTAACATTTCACGTCTTATTATTACTTTATCTACGATAATATTCTATCCAGAAACCAGTTATCGGGCCTACGTAATATTATTATAATTTATAATATATATAGCACTTAAGAATTATAAATCGTACATATTAGCTTGTATAAAATAAGTCATCGATTCCGGCAAATTGAATTGTATATATAAATAAGTAGGTAATAAATTATAATAATAATTTCAATTTTAAAATAAAATAAATAATCGTCCACGCGGGCGCGTGTTTAGTTTATTATTATTGGAACGTAATGTATATAATATTATAATATACGACATAATAAGATAATGTATTATAATATTATTCATTATCTTCGGAAAATTATAATTTAAGAATACGTTAAAAATACACGCGATATTATTTGAAATACTATTTAAAAAAAAAATATAACATACATTCGAAAAATCACGCGTCAATACGGCGTTTTAAACGAAAAACTCGTTCACCTACGCGTCGTATAAAAAGTATAATAATACAATATTATTGTAGTTTTATATAGGTATACCAGTACCAAAGACATTGTACAAAACGTATTTGTACGTCGAATTTGCTAACCGTCCGTTACCATAACCGTGTTACAAACAGATGAGTTTTTTTCCCTCCCCTTTTTTGCGTGTCGGTTATAGAATATCGGATGTAAGAATAAAAACGATTTCGCTACGAACGATAGGCCACGGACGAGTTTTAACCGAGACAAAACACACACACACACACAACGTATTATAATTTAATACCATTATTATAAAATATTTAAGAAATAATAATAGAAACGAGAATATTTAAATAAAAGATGATTTTTTTTTTGTTATTTATTTTTGGAGAAAATTTTACTTTCCAAATAAAACGCGTTATAGCGAAACGAAGATGACAGAGTAGTGTAATAAATTTACGTCCGTATTCCTCCCTGTATATTATTATTATAATCGTCGTATGAGTAGGTACCCTAAGGCTGAGCTAGTTTACGTGAATCGGCGAGTAAAATTCGTATCAAATTTGCATAATATTTTCGTCAGTTTAAAATTAAAAAAAAAAAAAAAAGAAAAAAAGAAAAAAATGACTAAATAACAGTTTAGTAATATTATTATTATAATATTGTATAGAAGAAAAAACGAAAGTCCGCCTTCCTTAGCCTTTTCTGAAATACTCAAACTGACATACGCCTAAATTTATTTTATTACCAGGTACTATTTATGATAATTTGATATCTCTATAAAAATATTATAAATATATAAAATTTTGATAAAAATTTTGATAAAGATCGAATTGTGTTAAGGCGTCTGTCGCTTTTAAATAATTTAATGTCATAACGGGATTAACTTGAATGAGGTGACGTCGACGCGTTTGGCCAGGTGCGAAAAACGTGACTTTTGAAGTGTCAGAAAAGCGAGTGCGACTGAAAACTGGAAAACAGAAACGTTTTAGTTATTGTAATTTTCAACGGGGAAAAATGTTGTTCAAACGACTAAATGACGTATTCGACGGGTTTTGTGGTTATTTCCATTTATATTGTAATTAAATTGACAAAATCGATTTATAACGTCCCGTTATAATAATATAATACGAATTAACCGTGTAATATACCGTGTTACTATAAAATATGAACGATAATAATTATTTTTACGTTGTACAGGACTTGTGAAATTTTCAAATTTATATAGAAGTAATCTATATAGCACGTATTTTTTTATTTTTTTTTTCAAAAATGAAAAGTCGTGTGTATTATATTTTTAAAAAACGTACAATTAATTATATGTGCGTATATATTGTTACCTCGTATTTTCCCGTTTTTTTCGTCGTTTTTTCTATCGCATAAGGTCAATTTTGAGAACTTCGAGAAACGACCTAAGTAAAGTACCAACTACATCCACTTTCCAATCGGAAACATATGCTGTTGGTGAAAATCTGAGCATTATTTCGGGTAGTAAAAATGTCTTCAGACATAAAAAAAAAAAGACATACGTCATCGTAAAACCAATACATTCTTCGCTTTGCTCAGAATCTAAAAATAATATTATCAAAAAACGATTAAAAATACGATACGTTGAACTTGAAATGGTCAAAAAAAAAAAAAAATATTTAAATCGAGTACCTGCAGATTCCGAATTTTCAACGATTTTCGTATAATGCGCGTACACATTACTTTATGAATTTTGAAATTAAGCGCGTACTCGATGTAATATATTATGTACTCGTTCGTTTTTTTTTTTTTTTTTTTTTAATTAAATTCCAACCGAATCAATTCCATCGACGAGTTAAAATAACGTCGAATTTATTTTAACATAACCATATCGGGTACGCTTTTTTTACTTCCAAGATTTTATTTTCATTACGTATACGTATATTATAATATACCTACGTATTACGTATACTTATGCATAATAAGTATTTTTTTAATTAAATTTTTGTCCAATTCATCGCGTATTATATTTTATTGTATTATTTATATTTAAGTTAGATTTTATCACGTCAATCGACGTTTAAAAATAACGTCTACCGTATAATTTTTATTTTATTTTAATCAAGTTTTCCAATATTATGCTCTTCAAGGCTTACGAAAAATTGAAAAATTAAAAAACAAAAAATTCTACGAAAATACCCTGTAAACATTTTTAAAACCGAAATGTTATGATATGACTATATCATATACCTACGAGGAATAATAAGTAGTATATTTTTATTTTTTACATTTATTATATTATCGTTTAATTAAACGTCATTGTTTATTATAATTATTATACTCGTCTATTGCAATTATAAATATCCTATTTTTATTGTACGAAACGTTTAATAAATCGTTCAGATTTTTTTTCTACGATGCTCCGAGCGAATTCTATTGTACTGTATTTATCTATTCGAAACAATGAATGTTTTTAAAAAAAATTAATATTTTCTTTTTATTATCTAACCTAACCTAACCTATCGTAGTTATTAATATTCGTTTATATTTTGAATTTTTTTTTTTTACTTTGGATTCGGACAGAAATCTTTTCTTCCATATACCGAAAATATTATATATCTTAAGTTTTACTAATTTCGTATTTATGAAAAAACCAAATATACCTTCAAAAAGTCAAAAGTTTTATTCGTAATAATAATAATAATTATTTTTGTCATTTCGTTAATTTCATTTTTATTTTTATATTCATAAATCATAATATTATGAACACGAGTCGAGCTAAAAATGGGAATTTTTTAATAAATTTAACAAATTTTCCAATTATATTGTTCGGGTCGCATGTCATCGTGACGCGGCAAGTGCATAATTTATGCATAAAATATTAAAATAATATCGTCAATAACATCGTTATTAAATTGTATTGCTCAAACTGTGCAATTAATTTACACAGTTGGCCGAACGATGTGGTTTCCTATTTTCGATGAATCATTGCCCGATTTATGGTAACATTGAAATTCGAGTAAATTTTATTGGGTAACAATTATATTATTTTATTTTATATTATTTTCAACCTTGTAACATTGTGGTTTATAGTTTTACGATTTGCCAATTGCTCTTTTAATCCGAACGTTTTCAGTTTATAAAATTTCAACGAAAAAAACTAGAAAAAGTAATTATTTTAATTTAAAACTGCTGTTAAACTATACTTGTTTAACTCGAACGTAATAATTCATAACTATAAATAAACTTTGCACAGTGTTGCCGATTAATAAACACTTAACTATCGACGAATTTTGGCGTTTTAATTATTTTAAATAATTTTAATTTGAATATCGACAACAGTTTAAAATGATATATTAATATAATAATTATTATTTGTTATGGTTACCCTTACCGTTTCGGCCGATAAATGCGTTTTCGAAAAATAAAATATTTCGCGGTTTTTAATTCAGACCAGACTGTTAAATATTTATTAAAATCGAATAATTAAACAGAACACGATGGCGTCATATAGTTATAATACTCATCGTGATAATATTTCGATATTAACACGTAGGCGCCTACTAAGTTGGGGCGCCACACGATCATATTCGTCGAGAACGAATCGAATGAATAACATTTTTGCTCGGTTACGCTTGTAGTCATATTTTATTATCACTCCACGTCAAAATGTTTCAAATACAATTCCTAATATGATATTGATAAAATATTCTTAAAAAAAAAAACCGCGTCGCGTATTTTATAAAGAGAAATTTGTTTCGTTGAAATCTCTTCGACTAATTATATAAATGTGTATTATTATAACATGTATATGCATGTTAGAAAAAAAGAAGATAGATAAACCGTAAAGTAAAACATACAAGTATAGGTTATAAACTTGTAACGAGATGAGGACGATATAGTTGCGACTTGCGACGATACAGATGCAGTAACGCGATAAATAAAACCGACAGACAAAGCGCGGTCGGAAAACAAGCTCGCGACCGCGGTTATGGTCACCTATTATAATACTATATGATAGTCATCTACAATAATAATATATTGAAAATTATCGTAACACAATATAAAATGGCATATTATGTTCAATGCCTATACATATACAATTTATAGAAACTGAACACCTGGTATTTCATCACATTACTTTTTTTTTTAGATAATCTGATAACCTGGTTATGGATCAAATCTAAACCAACCTCCAATGATTTATTTACCTAACCATAATTTATGAGGGGTAAGATACGTAAGAAATTAACTAACTGATATTGACTCCGAATGAATCGTGAATTAAACAATGTTCTATGCACTATGTTTTAAAAGTGAATTGTAAATTAATTTTTAAACTTTGTAAGTTCGTATAAAAATGAAATTATTGTTAAAATTAATTTTTAAAAACCATCTATAGCTTCCCAAATTTATGAAATTAACTCCGAACGAATTGTATAAATTATAATAGTACCTAATAATAGTATAGAAATTTAAGCGTCTATCCATTAGTGTTTACATATTCCTTTCCAAATGTTTCAAGAGATAACTTGTAATTATTTTATTATTTAAATAATCTAAAGGAATTTTTTCACGCTCTATTTTTGTTTTGTTTTTTTTTTTTTTGACAAAACATTAAACAGTGCTCGGAGATGGAGAGATTAGGTTTTGTTGTTTTGGTATGCTGTTAACAGTGGTAATAATAATTATTAATTGTATACGATACCATTGAGTGTCGCTAAAACCGCCCAATTAGTACGATAATAAATGAATAAAAATAATGCGCGTAACGTTATACTATATAATACACATATACATTAAATCCAATGGCGGTGGTCTCGAAGAGTAGCAGCCTAGTTAAAAAATAAATAAAATAAAATAAAATAAAATAAAAAAATAAAAAGCCGCGAGGATATAATAATATAACTATGCAAAACCGATGTTAACAAGAGCGCGGTGACGATGTTATCAGTCCGGCAATCTCGTCACGAGACAATCAAAACGAAAAATAACGGTAATATTATTATAATAAATATAAGAAAACGCACCTAGTTATGTATAGCGGTAACACGAGGGTACGATAATATTATATTATTATATTTTATTATAATAATAATAATAATAATACACGCGGTATGTAAATATATAAATCGTACGCTGACAAATCCAATTATACATTTTTCAAGTATTAATTAGATATGCTTTCTAACGTGCACATTATAGTAATTTTATAGGTTATGTTTAAATCGCGCACGCGTTACTTATCTACCCGCCGGGAATCATTTTATGTTTGCACGTAATTTTGTCATTTGCGCGCGCAAGCGTACGCGATCATTACACAATCGCGAATAGTATATTTTATTATCATATTATCATAACATGAACGAGTATATATTACAACTATTATTATATTATATATTATTGTAATTATTACAATGTATGCATACAGAGCGTTCAAAAATTATGAATTTTTTTCTCATATACGACGACTCGTGTTTTATTGTATAGATACAAGATTACAAGATACAAGATACTTACGTCGTATTATGAATAATAAAGTTTAACTTATTGAAAATAGATTTTGTTTTGATTAAGTAGGTTAACCTATATATGAAATAGCTGTTGAGAAAATTTACAGATAAAAAAATGACGAAAATTTAAAAAATATAAATTATAGAAAAAATACACTTATTATTCCAATAGTTTAAATTAAATAAAATAAAAAAACTTACTGATACATACTCATAAGCGATAATAATCCGTGTGTTCCTAAATTCGTCAGATTAGTCAGCCGATGGATTTTACTGTTCCTAATTACAGCAGATGACTAATTCGCTGGAAGAATTTAAAACCGGATGGATTTGATAAAAATTGATTGTTCGCGCCAAAAGCCATTGATAAAATATAACTTTAAAATCTACCTGCTTTTACAATTTTGGTTGATACTATTTTGGTTGATTATAGTTTAAAGTATTAATCAATATGTTCCAGCGTATTAACAAAATAACAAATAAGGTGTTCCTAAATTCTATCAATCCGCTACGCTAGTGGATTGATTTAGGAACACACGGAATATTAATGAAACCATGAATTAAAATAATTATAAGTACGAATTATTAGACGAGATGCGAGATTTGTGTTTGAGAAATAGAATACTTAGTTACCGCTAACCATATATAAATATATGACTTTTAAACGCCCAAATTATGAATGTTCTACTTAGAAAATATCGCGGGTAAAAAGTCAGTGAACGGATATAAATCCCTGAAATCCAGTATCCAGTTAGAGACCTGAGACAGTTACGTATTTTTATAATAACCTCGCAGGGGTTTATTCCCCTCTCCCCCGCGAGTTCGTTTAACCGTTTAACGTGTAACCGATCGGATAAATATATGAAATACAATTCAATCGTTACGATATAAACGGCGACCTTATACGCATTTGAAAACGAAAAAAAAAAAATATTAAAAAGTATATTACATGTTATATAAAAAATTAAATACTACATAACGTGGGTCAAATCGAGGCGTGCACCTCGTGATGAATGACGTCCTTGAGAGGACAGTTGGCAAATATAATATAAAATTGTACAAAATAAAAATAGAATCGTAAACTAAAACGATTTACAGAAAAATAATAGTTACAATTATTATTATTGTATTAATATTTAATAATGAAGACACAAACTAACGTATCCAACGCGTTAACGAAAATCAGTGTGTACCCACGAATACGTTTTATTTTTATTTTTATTTCGTTTTTGCACCCTACGTGCAATGTTATCCACGAAATATCGTTAGAATCTTTTAATAAATTTCTATTTAACGTACTATCCCATCAGTATTAGGATCAATTATTATTATTTTTATTGTCCGTCGACGACTCGTATTAAAAATCTGTGAATAAAATCGAGACTTACTATTATTGAAAAGTTTATTAATAACAAATCAGTGCCACCATATGGAAGGGAATTGAAATTTTTTAGTATATTATATTACGTGTACCCTATATATTATTTTTTTTTTTAAAAAGAAACGATACATTATCCGCACGAAAAGCTCGTTTAAATCTCTCGACATTCGAAGTATAACATATTATATTCATCGTGTTATACATTAATACATCATTTCTCTCTGGACCGGACACGTGGTGCAGATTTCTCGCGAGCGAGTTTCCGACGGTTTCCCTCCTCTAATTAAAAAACAAGAAGTACGAATAAAAGCTTTTACCGATGTCGCGTCGTCATCGGACCGTGTATAGAGAAAATCAGATATATAGAGACACAACGCGTTATAATAATACGAGTATAATCTGGTTCGATATAAAGTAGTATAAGTCGTCGCGATCAATAAAATATATAAAACGGCTAACGGATGAATCCGGGTCGAGGAGGACAATATAATAAAAATAATTATTATTATATTATTAATAATAATAAGTAGATTTATACAATTATTGCTATTATTACATGTGTGGAGTACATTCCTGATATGAGACTTTATTTTTTTCCAAATGGAAAACGAATCTTACACACGTCCGGTTATAATGACGTAACAATATATAATATTATATTATACGTTTGTCGCACATATTTGTAACCAGTTCGGATTTCAATCGGATCGATCAAATCTCTCTGCTGCGACCGCGTGTTCCCCGTATGATAATATACGTTTCAACACGACTCGATAATATAGTAGAGCTAAACCATCTTCATGATTCTTCTATAGTTCTTTACATATATAGATGCTTTCTCTCCTAACTATTTCGGAGAGGTCCGCTCCGTTACAATCGTCTTCTTGTTCGTTCCCGTCCGCCAACTCAACGCATTCATCGACCAAATTCAACAGGTCTTGTAGAAATCATTATGTATAGAGACAATATAAAAACACAATATACTTACCGCTAGTAAAATGTGTCTGCAAAACCGGATCTAACCTTTTCGCCACGCCACAAACGTGGTTGCTATTATATTATTATATACCAAAGACTATATACCACGACGTCATTTAATTTGAAGTCATAATTCATATATAATATATTATATTCTTATCCTATAATATGGGTAATTTTTCACGAGCTCGAAAACGATTGAAAATTGTTAATTTTCATCGGTCTTCCAAAATTATAAAATCTAATAAATTATAACAACATGTAAATTTTGTTCTAACAACAGTGAATGATATAATATTATTATTGTATCAAAGTGAAAACGCTTAATTTAATTGTGGTCATTTAAATGTATTATATGTATTATGAAAACAGTACTTGGTTATTTTGACGGGAACACGATACAAAAATACGTCACGGATTTTAATGTTTTATCTAACCTATAATATTGACCCAATAACCTAGCTGATAGTTAATCTATATAACGTCCTATTGCGCGATTCACAAATGATATCACAAGATGAAAATTTAAGGACCTATACCTATAATAATTAACAATGTAAAACGATTATGATCACAATAATAATTGTTTCTGTTTGGGGGGAAAGAGGGGGAATGACAGATACATAATGAAAACCGTTAAACCGTAAACGTGTTCACAACAATTGAACGTAAGTATGGTCATAGATGATAAAGTCAATGGTAAAACGGACAAATAACACGATCGACAAATGATAATAGATTATTTTGTAAACGTATTTATAAATTTTATGACCGCTGCATATTATACGTCATAAGACATAACTCATAACATTATGTTATCCATAGACCTGCAGTAGGTTGGTCCATCATCATATCGTTCGAAACAGTAAAAGTGAACTGCGTAAACGATTTTATTGCGAAATCGATCATATATATAATAAAACTATAAAACTATAATATAAACTATAAACTATAATATAACTATTATTATAACTCACTCTATTCCAAATACGTTTTGTACTATAGATATTTATCATTTTTTTATTTTTTTTTTGTTTCCTTCGGCTCGACGGGGACCAAGTCACTTTGACCCTTCAATAATATAAAATACATTGTAATTAATGATAAAACTGAATTATTAAAAAAATATAAATTCATACCAAACTTAAAATGTGATATATTATATTAGTATATTATAGTGTTATTCGTATATACTTTTTGACTCTTAAGTCTTCTTAACACTAAACTAAAAAACGCATGACTTCATTAGCCTTGTCAAATATGGAAATTGTATTGTTTTAAATGTTTAGTTGACATGATTTATCGTAAAGTTATTTATATCATTTCAAGGATTCACATGAAAAAAAATACATATTATAATGAAGCAAAATTTACTTGAATTCTGTCAATTTGTTAAATTAGTATAATTAAGTCAATTAAAATATTCAACGTAGACCGTTAATAAACGATCAACTAAATAAATTATTAAACATAAAAAAAATAATTAATTTAAAATTTTTATTTTGAAATAAATATTAGGTATCTATATAAATTAACGTACGATGAAAATTAACTCATTAAATTATTCTTGTATTGCTATATTATATTTTTACACAAAATAAAATATATTAAAAAATATAAATCAAGTTTATAGAAATTATTTTAATATTGACGGTCGAGTTAAAATTATTTATGTATAACACGATATCATATTTTTATGAAATTTTAGAATAAACTAAAATAATATGACTATAAGTTTTGAGGAAAATTTCATCAATGATTTGGAAAAAACAAATTAAACTTGATATAACATTAACTATAATATATTATAGATATATATATATAGCTTTAAAATAGCTTTTAATATATTTTTCTCATGTTATCATTTTTATTTTTACAGAGATAATATTAATAATAATAATTATAATAATAATAATAAAATTAAAAAAAAAAAAAATGCATTTTACAGATATTAATAATAATAATAATATAATATGCAAACGTACGCCAAAGTAAATTCATTACGATAATAATAATTATTATACATAATAATATAATATTATGATTTGCATACATGAAAATTGCACAAAATCAGCCCTGATAATCCGAGAATATATTTAAATATTATATTATAACAATATTTCTCAATAATAAATTATAACAATATCTTAAATAATTTAAATTAAACAAATGTGTATAATAATATTATGATGTTTTTCAAACGGTCAGGGGAATAATATAAAATTACGTCGTTGTTTATTGCTTGTGTACATATAAAATAGCCAAATAGGGACGATATTTTTCAGTACTGAATAATAAATTATTAATTTTCTGTCTCCGTGATAACGTAATAATACTATAATATATTAGTATATTAGTATTATTTAAATTTTTTAATTAACACAATTAAAATATTATTTATTATTATTACATTATATTCGCGTAGAAATTGTAAAAATTATCGAGTGTCAATAGTTTTTTTTCTCTTTTTTTTTTTTAATACATATAAAAATATATAATAAATAAGTGAGTATCGTAAAAAAAAATCATAATACACCGATTTGTCGTAAAAATACACGATATTACAAAATCAAGGCACTACTTTTTTTTTATATAATATATTATAAATGTTTTTAATATTTTCGAGACTTCGCATATTAAATATACCCAATTACATATATTATTATTAGGTATATTAAAATAATATATTGAGCATATTTTGGCGTATTTTGGCATTTTTTTTTTCCCCATCATATTTTTAACGATAAAAACACTATCGCGTAATTAAAAAATTAACTTTTTGTAAACTTTCGAGGGATGTTTTAACCTCCAAAACAAAACACATTTTAAATGCGTTATAAATACGCTAAAGAACTTTTAGCGCACTTCGTAATATATTATAGTATTATTGTTATATAATATAACGTCCACACTAAACCGGAATACACGTACAAAGAATTCGTATAGTGAAACATAATAATATTATTATCGGGAAACATTTAAAAAAATAATTAACAAAATAAAAATACACAATAATATATAATAAATATACGTTTTAAGCTTTACACGAAAATAAACATTGAACGATATATTATATTAAAAATAATATGTTTAACGTATAATAGTAAAACAAAATAATGAAAATAATAACAAAAACTCGAAAAATATAATTAGGGCGAGTCCCATTGACTTGCATGTCGTAAGGGACATATTCCAATAAACCTCGCGGTTCATCTTAAACACGCTGTTTGCCGTTACTCAAGTCAATATTAAAAAATATACTTTTATTGTTATCGGGTAACCGACATTTCGTTTTATCACCAGTATCACCAGTATCACCAGTATCGCCAATCTGTCGCGAATAAAATCTTACCGTAATTTTGGACAGACATAAAGCGTCTATATTTATATTTTATAAAATAAAATGTTAATAATATGGTACCTATGGGCAATAATAATATATTAACGTTATATTGTCGTTTGATCCAATATTAAAATACAGAAATTTGTAAGTTCATATAAGACTTATATTATAAGTACTATATTGTATTATTTATGTATTTTATGGTGATACTCAAACGGGATTACGACAGTATTATAATAATTATTATTATTGTCGATTACATAAAATTATTATCGTTGTTAACAATAACTAAGTAACAATGATAGGGTGGAATTTTGGAATTTTTCTACCCTCGTTTCGAAACTTATTTTATCATATTATAATAAATAACGAGTTATTACTCCGAATCCTATAATTAAAAACGATTATAATTATGATATTTTAACCTATCGGCAATCGTCAGGTGTTAAATTGTTAAATTACAGGTACATAATCATGAGAGGGGATAAACAAAATAAATTGTAATAGTAATAATAATTGCGTTTTAAATATGTCATTATTATAATAAACACTCTGGACGGACTCGAGGGCGCTGGAACGTGTTCACGACTGACCGGAAGAAGACGAGCGTCCTGGACTGGGACTGTGTCGTCCCGCTCCGTGAGACTGTGCACCGTGACAATGGGCGCAGTGCATGCACACCGCACAGTTGCCAAGCTTCTGAGCCAGCACCGCGCGGAACTTGAGCGCCGGTCCGAGTTTCATGTTCATGGTGCCCGTCAAATGGTCCTCGCTTAGCAATGGCAATGCTGTCCCGTCGATGGACTGATCTCGGAAACACTGTGGAAAACAAAAACAATTCAAACGTCAATATCATGATACTATAGTTATAATATATTCATACGAGTATATAATATTATGCAGTATAATCAAAGGGATCGCGAAGACTGGTTAAAACTTTAATTTAAAAATAAAACCCTGTGGAATAGTGCATTCGTGAATTCAAAATAATCTAAATGATAAAGTCTCTGGACTTATGATAATATAACCTGGAAGAATGTCATTATATAGTGTCCTCTCTAACGAGGACATCTCCTGAAATTCGGAAGGATATGCAAGATATTTTAAAAAACACACCGTATGAGGGTATATGTACGAGAGAAAAAGATATGTATTGTTTTCTCCCATCGTACGTAACTTTTATTTTTATAATACACAAGGGTTAAAATCATTTTGGTATAATCATATATTTCATAGAACACCAAAATAAATTAAAAATTATAAACATATAAATTAACATTAGTTTAATATTCAATTGATTCGGTGTGAATTGATCATAGAAAGGGGTCAATCCTACAATTAGTCATTCATTAACAGGAAACACTCATTTTTTAAATAGTATATAGATAGATACTCGTATATTCATAAATATAATTACAAATAGAAACGAACGAAAGAAGAATGATTATAGCGACGTATAGAAAGTAAATTAAGTTGTCAATATTATTCAAATCGCTAGACAACAAATATTTTTCAGAAATATAATACAGAAGATTTGCCTAGATTATTTTTCGAGGAAGGCAATCAGATTAAAATGTTTGAAAAAGAATTAAATTGTAAAATGAATAAAATATTATTCTTCTCTTAATACGTACGTTAAGTATGTCTAAAGTCAATAACTATTCAAATAATTAAAAATTATTAAGCGCGAAAAGGAAATTATTCCGTTAAAATATATTTAATGGAAAGTGCACGTGCTTAGCGTTCGAAATTCGTAAAAGTCTCCTTCAACAATATTCGACAAGGTACATCATCCTTATGATGATTATATAATACGATTATTGATTACATATCATTATCGCGTGAAATTTTCGATTACTAAAACGTCATTTCCTCAGTTGTTTTTTTCTCTCTGAAATTTCATTATTATTCGTTCAATTATTGATTAAATTCCGACGACTATAAAAAATGATTTAACGTTAGGTACGAAAATCGATTATAAAATAATTAATATTTATTGGACAATGAACGTGATCTGATTTTGGTAGATAAAAAAAATAAATAATGATTTGACATACACATTTAGAATTATTTTTTATAACGACTATAATGTATCGACAGACCGCCTCTGCAACTGGACACATATCCTTATGTCAAGGATATGCCGGTTAAGTGATAATAATATTCGCATATCAATATATCATATTTTATCGAGTCAAGAAAATTTAAATAATCAGTATTATATTATAAATTATAAAATAATAATACATATTAATAAAATATAATATAATATATTTTATCTTTATTAAGATTTTAATTATATTATATATGTGTGTTTGTGTGTGTGTGTAAAAAAAGATGAGCCGATACTGCTGTGAGTGGGATCAGGTATAAAGTTGATAAGTGCTGTATTTTGATTGAAATTTAAATACAATATCGCATTGGAAAAAAAACAATTCTGAGCGAAGTTCAGTCAGATAATATAGATATTAGGTATTATATCATTCAAATTCAGATATCATCGTAAAAGTTCCAAAATCTTATTACGCATATAAAGTACACAATATGTAAACACTCAGTACCAATTTCAAGTCTCCAAGTCCAATATTTCCTAAGTTATCGTAAAATATTTAATATTTGAACCTTAAAGTAATCAAAAATCGTGTAATGTTGTAACTATATTATGTTAAAATGAAAATATAAACATGGTTCCGCAGTACATGACCTCTGAAATAATATTTGTCCGAATGGAAAATAAATCGACTGGATATGGTAGAGTTCAAATTGGCAGTTATAATTAGGTACTATAAATAAAAAAAAAATGTACAAGAAAACAGAAAATAATGTACCCATATTCTTAAATCATGTTTTTCTCGTTATTTCCATCTGAACTTACTGTTTTTATATTCTTATACTCTTATATCGATTTAAATAATTACAATAATATTACTCAATATCGATGTAAACGTTAATCACCAGTTTGATTTCGAAAACTATGAAAAATCGTTTTATTAATTTTATTATTTTAATAATAGTTAATAGTATTTATAGACAAAAAATTTATTTCGTTTATTTATTATGGATTACTTGAAAGACTTCCGCTCAACGGATACGATCACGATCACAAAATCTGAGAGAAAGAAAGATTAACAACGAATAAAGGACTTTTTAATTGAACACGTTTCTAACCTATATTAAACTTATACTGTTATGAATATTTTAATATCACTGATAAAGTAATAAACGTATCGATATGAGTATTAACATACTGTTATAATATAGTGCACGTGACACTGATCGAGTTCCTATAATATTACAGGTATTACGTGCTGCGCAGAATGTAATTCCAATTTTTTTTTTTTTTTTTTTTTTTATGAAAACGTTGCGAGCACATTTTTTCGAAGGGGTAAAAGCGAGGTCTAATTGTTTCGTTTATTGCGTATTCTTGTTTCTATCACTATATGTCTATATATATATATTATATATAAATAAAATATATTTGATATTATTTTTATACTCGAAGCTTCCTCGTCGGGTTTACAATAATATTATGTATATACGTTTCATGCGTTATGTGCGACGGCCGCGTCTCTCACGGTGAAACCATCACGTCTGACCTTTAACACTGACCTCACGCGAGATCAAGGACTGCCGGGGCCGGACGGGGACTTGCGCGTGCGCGTATATTTATTATATTATTATACACTCATGTACGTGTGTGTGTGTTTGTGCGTGTATCATTTATAAATTATAATACGAAATATACTCGTTTGTGTGTGTGTGTGTGTGTGTTGTACACATATACGCGTATACGATGATATAAATACGTTATTAATACTCGTGTTTGTGTGTTCTCTCAAAAGTTCGAAGACGGAGGCAAAAGGTGGAGGTCACACATTCTTTGGTCTCGCGGGGCCCCGAGCTAGCTACCAGTCGGTCGATCGTTGCCGCAGATGCCTTTTAGGACACCGATCGAAACCAGATCGGATCAACCGGTTCAGCGTTATATTATTATTGTGTATGTGTAATGTGTATAAAAACTCGAAACTCGTCTTTATATAAAATATTATATTATATACCTATACATACACATGTATACACACACACACACACACATATATTATATATAGAACCAAAGCGATTAGATCCGCCGCCGACCCGATCACAGTGCGGTTAGTGGTTACTGGTTGTGTATATATATATTGCTATTATAATTCCTACTATCGTTTTCCCAACATTTTTTTTTTTCATCTTTTACTCTCAAAATCGACCACAGTTACCGTGTTGTTCGGGTCACACACGAAAAAAATTACGAAAATAAAAAAAAACTCGTCCGGTTTTACATCGTCTCACACGGCTTATTATAAATTTATAATATACCAACGTACTAAATTTAATATAATACGTATATAATATTATAATATGTCGTACCTATTGTGTTGCTGTCATTTTGTAAATTCGCCAAATTATTATTATTTATTTCATTTCGTTTTGTAATTTATATACCTATGCACTGTATTATATTATATTATACTTGTATAAATACTTAATATACTCGTATTTATTCATATATATAGGTACACGTATAATAACATATAAATGCAATATTTGATATAAAAAGATTCTTTATCAGATTTAGCCATTAAATAAAAAATACAATTGCATCATCGCAATATTTAACGTATGAGATTCGATTTATATAGTATATGAACGACAATATTTGTCCATAATAAAGACTATACGAATCGAATAATTGAAAATATTGTAGAGGAAATTAAATCGGATTTATTACTATAATATCCATTCGTGTGCGTTAATCGTTTTTCGATTTCGAATACAATATTATATTCTTATTACAAAATAATACAATATAATTAGCGCAATGTGTACTTTTCGAAATAATTATTTGCATAAACCATGATGATTATACAATCGAATTTTAATTGATTTTAAATAACGATTAGTTCACCAAATTAAATATTATTTATCACTATAATATATTATATACGAGTACCCTAAGACCTGCAAATACATTTTTTTTCGTGAATTTGTAATATACTATATACATATACATATATAATTTATATATGATAATGAATTATATTACAAATTACGCAACTGACGTGTCTTGTAATGATGAGGTTGTCATTTACTTTATAATATATAATGAATAATAAAGACGCCATGGGCACAATAAGCGTATACCAAACGTATATTATTCCAAACGATACGGATACGGCGGAGACTTGAAATAAAGAAATACACAACGAATCAAGATTATATTTTAACGCTCGATATTTTCTGGCTGTCGAAATTTATATCGAATGGATACATCAATCGAATCAATAGAAATAAAAAATAAAATAAAATTTAAATCAATAGATGAATAAAAAAAAAAAAAAAAAAAAAATTAAGAAATAAAACGAAATATAATTTATATTTAGACCGAAGAGATTTTTTTTTTCATTCCTTCAGAGTACAAATGCGGCGGCCTTTCAATATTGTATTGTCTGTGCGCGCGTACATATTATATAGGTATAATAATAATAATATTATTATTCCTAGTGAAAAAACGCAACCGAAACGATCTAAATAGATATACAATGTTATATGTTTAAATACGAATTAACGTGTATATCGTGTATTTTTCTTCACGGTTCAGCGTGTTATATATTATACTCGTATTCATTATAGTCGCGCACGACCGCTCGCCGACGTCGACTAAATCGTTAAAGTCACCATATAAACGCCGCCGCAGTCGGTTGGTCCGAGGTCCGTCGTGGTCAACGAATAATTTTTAACGTCCCGTATAACCGTTGTATTTATTATTATTATTATTATTATTATTATTTCTTATTCTTCCGTTTTTTTCCGCCGGATACCGACGACATTTTAGAACATTATTATTCCACTCTCGTCTATATTATAATATATTTTATTATTATTGAGTAGTTATACATACCTAACCGTGATTACGGAAATGCGATTTTTTCTAAAGATTATCGCGACAAATTTTGTCAAAAACTTATACTTATCATTTTAATTGGAAATTTTATTTTTTAAATGTAATATAATATATAAATACGAAACGCGATAACAAAATAACTTATGTAAATTATACCTATACTATACATAAACGAAAGAAAAATTAATTACAAAAATGATGGTAATGTTACGTTGGATTATTACAGATTATTATTAGGTATCTATATTCTATACCGTTTATTCCGCATTATTGCGCCCTCGTGCGTATTGCACGTTGCGTATAATATCTCGCGCGTCATTTGAGATTGCACGTATATACCTGCGTTACCTAGATATAATATATAATAAACACGAGCCTCTGTACCAGATACCTGGTATAACATAATATTATATGACCGCGTCGTGACCCCGGAGGACGACCCGACGCGTATCCGAACGCGCACGAAAATAATAACGACCTCCGGAGATTGCGGGTTGGTTTGCGTGTGCGTGCTCTGGTAATTATATTGCCACGACGATGCAGCGCACCTGTAGGTACGGGAGGTTCGAGCGGCAGCGTGCGCCCGAGTTAGTCGCTCCTATTATTATAATTTATAATATATGGACCGAAGAGACTAAGAGAGGCTGAAAAGATCGCGTGCTGGGCCCTCCGGGTCTCGTCGGGCTCGTGGACTGTGTAATTTTCGTCATCTTGTATATCCTAAACGTTATCGCGCGGGCCGCACACAATATTCGTTTTGGAACGATCGGAAAAATAACGCGAACAGAACATAATATACGTATATATAGGTACCAAGGATCGAAAGAAAAGATGGTCGCGTACGAGTGCCTACAATAAAATATACTCGTAAATCATAATAAATATGCATTGCATACTCGCCCCGACAAACGATAACAATATTGCGTTTATTCGTAAAAAAAAAATACGTTGTGTGCGTTAAAATTGTATATAGTTTTCATAACCGTCAAATAATATTGAAAACGTTATCGAAGACAGACTCAGGTATAACGTAAGATTTTATACTTGTCATCATAATTCGGTTTTGCGATCTTGGGTCAACAGCTTCACGGCGACTCGAAATGTATATAATACCCCCGAACGGATACTGTATAACGCGTTTTTTAATACATTATAATATTTCAATGTACGACTGTACGAGTATAATAAGTATAATATAATATGCACGTAAATATATGCGAATATCCGTACACTGCACATTCGAACAACGGCTGTAATAAATTAACGGCAACGACGGTGACAACTTTTGTTTTTTCGGTAATCGCTCCGTCCAAACGATTTCCGGTATGTATATAGACACCGGACAGAGCAATATAATAATAATATGTATACGATAAACGTTTGAAACGTACGATGAAAGGACTGAAATAAAATGTGAAAAATGTAAATTCGTTTTTTTCCCGTTTCGAATAATAATCGCGTCGACCGTACGATTAAAAAATCACTATAAATTCACAAAACGTTTCTCCCGCGGAGCGAGAATATTATATTGTACTCGTATAGTCGTAGGAAGAAGTATATACGATGATAATTATTATACGAGTAGGTCAAGTCGTCTGCAACTTGTATTATTATTATTATTATTATAAATATATGTAATAATATTATATATTGTTACTCTGAACTCTGATCGAAATCATATTCGGGTACGATCGCGTCAGAAAAATATATCCAATAGAAATCAATATAATAATATGTACCCATATATTGTATGGTTTCTTAGACGAGGCCAAGAAAAATCTCGAAGTCGGATCGGATTACATCGACATTATTTGTATTACATAATATTATAATTTTTTTTTTTTTTATAAAAAAGTTGTTCATATTTTAATTTCAGTTCGAATGCATGTTCGTTTTTATTTTGTCTTTCATAAATATCATAAATGAAGCGAACAAATTTAATTTTAACAATGATCAAAAGTCCCAAAACTCGAATGCATTATTCACAAGCACAACAATTTCCATACGACCCAATCGAAACCTTTCGGTGGGGTTGTATTTCAAAGGGTACCCTTTTTGATTATTTATGTACAAACCTTTATAATACTTGTTATACGCTAGTTTCTCGTTATAATTAAATTTGTAAAAGAATTAGTTTGTTCAGAGTGTATTAATTTGAAACCTACGCTTTTAACATAATATATTATAATACTATAGAAATAACACAAAATCGATTATTCGTCCGAAGCGAAAACGTATTAACGTCATTCCAGCGTTTAATTCGGACTCGAGGTTCCCTTGGGTGTAATATTGTAAACGTATTTTAAAATAATATTATGGTAGAATTACCACGACACAATTTTTAAAAAAATTTCCCGGTCGGAGAACACGAGAAATGTCGTTTTGCGAATTGTTATATACGTATTTAAGTGATTTCTGTAACAGTAGGTATAAGCATTTATCGATCTTTATCTATACTTATAAGTTTGAATTATAATATATTATATTTTTTTTAAATTCATCTATACTATCACAATCATACCATTTGTACAACCTCCCCGATATGATCACCGTATGTGACAAACACGTATATAGATGCATAGATCGTCATTATACAGTGAAAGGATACTAGGGTGGAGTTCAAGGTTTACGTACTCAGTTTTTCACGGTGTGTAACCTTCACGCAAATATTAAAACGTATATAAATATTATATATTAGATATGTTGTTTGAAATCTCTTTGTGTGTCAGTCAGTTTGCCGGACACTCATTGTTCGTCCGCGTACGTTTCCGAAGACGTTGCGATGTTCTTCACGTGGTTTTTGTTTAATTCTCCTCGCAAAACCGCAGTGAACCATGACGCATACGCATCGAGTTTTTGTTCTGCATTTGGTCAGACATATGATAATAATATTATACATTATATAATAATAATATAAACATGGTATTATAAACGGACGGTTTCGGTTACGCACATATTTATGTGGATGCAAGTCAAACAAAATATTATAATAATATACGCAACATCATATAATATATTATAATATCATTAATAATTTGACTAGTCTATGGTAGCTTTGGTCGGTGTTTTGCTTTTCGAATTTCAATTTTAAGAACAATAAGCATACGCAAACTAGTATAATATAACAATAATATAATCTACTCGTATTTACATCCTGAATGTCCCACGGGGATTACTTAAACCGTATATCTGTCGAGGTCAAAAAGGAAAAAAAAATTAAAAAGTAATAATAATAACGTAAAGGCGTGGGCATCGGTGGGCGTTCGATATCATTTTTCTTCTTCTTTCCAGTCGTATTTTTTCTCCTTCTGATGACCCGAATGACCCGAGATCTGGTTCTTCCGACCTCCGCGGGCACCCAATCATGATCGTCAGCCCACGGTGTTGTTATGTTGTGCGACGCACGTCTGTATTAACTTGTAGTCTGTAGCTCGCATACGTGTATACCTTATACCGCATAATATGTACCTTAATATACTCGTATATTACGTACAATAAACATATACTTGATAATACATAATATACAGGTGGGTACAAATATTCATGGTACGCCGAAATAAAACGAAAAATAATATTCCGTACGTATATAAAAACGTATAGGTATATTGCCCAAAGATAATGCATAATATATAGTCGTAATATTACGACAAGTAGTCATGTAATATATGATACGTTATATTTATAATATTATGTAAATTTTATATGTATTATTATTATAATACACTATTAGCTTAATCTGAACAGAAATAATGTTATTTTTTATTTTCAAAAAAGACACCGTTCTATGAATCGTTTTTATAATATTATATTACTTGAATTTGATGTAAAATAATATTGTGCCCAGAAATTAGCTGAATATATAATATAGGTCTAAAGACGACTATTCGTACAATAATGGATTATATTATACTTATTCTCTCGTATGTATAGGTATACACTTAATGTTATGTAATATAACATTATTATCATGACGGAGCGTTATCTAGACGTGATAATGAATAACATAATATTATAGTGTCATCGAGAGACGGTGTGGCACCGGTACATTATGTAAATATGGAACGAAATAACGGAAAAATTCAAATATTTAACTTTCCGGGAAACGATACGCGTGAACGCATACAAACAACAAGTACCTACATGTGTGTGTGTAACATACGACAAAACTTCAGTTTTCGACTGTACACGCGTAACTCGTTAATAAATATATTAAATATATTATTACCTATTTTATGTGTATAATAATGTATTATGCGATACGAAGGTGTGAACGTCGTGTTGTAACTCGTATATATAATATTATGATAATATGCGATAAGTCGCCGGACGACAGACGTCACGAAAAGTAAATAACAATAATAACAATAATAATAATAATAATAACGTGAAAAAAATTAGAAAAAAGGCGCAGTCGCTCATTATGGTAAAACGCGCCGATGACTTGTGACCCGTGAACGACCTTGCCAGCCGTCGCACCGACCGCGACGCGGTTGATGGCGACCCGCACCGCCGTTCGCGGTGTGCCGCGCACACACGCCGTCTTCGTCGCGTATCGTTTTCGGTCGAGGACGAAAATTATTATAACCATTTATATTATTATACAGTTTGCGCGGCGATTATTTACGTGCATAATATAATATACAATATTATTATTATTATTTTTTTATTTTATTATTCTATTAAACGGGGTATGGATAAGAATTTCGATTGATATAAAAATAACACAAGATGATAATACGCGCGCGCCCATCTGTAATACGATAATATAATATTTATGTTTCTATCGTATTTTTTTGTCATACAGAAAGCATGGGCGTCAACGATAAAACATAATATTATTAATATACATGAAAATATATTAAATAATATTTTATATAAGGAAAGAAAACGTTGACGCTGTAATTCTGTATAAGAGAAATGTCCGTCGAATTAATATTCACGGCGGCCGAGGGAATTCGATCCGGATTTATACGGTCCGCGAGCACGGACTAATAATAATTATTATAATAGTTTTGAGGACGATCGGTTTGGCCGGGTCGCAGAAAAGTCATCGCGCCCGGATCGCTTTTAGCCGCCGCACTAACGCGGTATGCTCGTGATTCGTGAAGGTTTAATATCAAAACAAGATAAATACATAATAATATAAAAACTTACGTAGGTTTTATTTATTTATTAAAAATTCGGGTCAAAGGAATAACACGTTATACAGTCCGGCGAGAAAAGGCGTTTCTTGTTGTTTTAATTTACGCCTATGGCCTATGAAAAGAATGAAAAAACCAGTAGGTTACTATTTTATCGTAGAGGAATAATTTATCGTATATTGTCATAACGAGGTGATTTTAAGCAATTAAATTTTTGGGGGAAAAAAGTATGATAAAAAACGAGTAAGACTGGTTATCATCATCAATATAATTATTATATACCGATACCTATATTTATGCTGCCAAAAACATTATAATATATTAAAATTTAAAAGACATGTACAGTGATATCAATGTGTAAATATCATACGAGATAGGTACATCGTATATTATTTATATTTTTTTTTACATTTGCATAATATTATGTACTCACATTACGACGATGGCATCTCAACCACGATCGAGCACAGTTAAGACCGTCTACCGCGCGTTAACGAAAACGAAAAATAAAATAAAAAACGATGACCGAGTGGCATTTCCTTACGTCGTAGCTTTCATTCATTATCGTGCGTTCACCTATAATATATAATATTAATCACGCGAAATACATTAACTATAATAATATTTGACTTATTCGCGGGTCCAGTTTGCCATTTAGAAATATAATAATTTTTTAAAAACACGTTTATAAATATTATCATATTATATTCCATAAATAAACCACCGAACGACAATATTATTATTTACATATTTTTTTTCTCCTTTCATCTGCAAACGAATTAAATTCCGATACAAGAGTATAGTAAGTGCCAATAAACGAATAATGTATACAAATCTAACGAATAGTACAATGGTCGGGTTGGATAGAAAATAATTATTTTTGCTATAATTATGATAAAAAATTTTAATTAATTTTCGTTACATGTATGGATATAATACATTTACCGTATGTACGAACTGCACGATACATGTTGAATCAACGAACGAACGATTGTTTATTAAATGTATCAACTACCATTTACCAATTAACATTATTCGAATTTGTATAGATTTCTCAGCGTTTTTTTGGCTAAATGTGCGAAAATCTGCACAAGAAAATCGTTCGACCTTAACCCACAAACGAATCGTGCCAAAACGTCTGGCGAGGCACAAAATTGACGCCACCGGCCGTTGACGACTAAAATTAATGTTTACAACAATTGCCAAAATGACGGTTGACTACGGTACCGGTAGCGGACACGACGCGATTGAGCTCACAGGCGAAGCGTATCGGTGTCAAGTCGAATACGACAATCGTCGTACCACAAAATATGGCGTTATTATAATAATGATATATGTTCATTGAATACGTAATTGGTGAGTAGACTAATAATAAATAATATTATTTTACGATTTCGGATCGATTGTGGTCACAAACTGCACGGTTATTATTATATTGAGGTTATATTATATTTTTTCGAATCAAAAATATATAATATTAATATATTATATAATTCAATTCGGAATGTTTGGCGAAATCATTTCCTGCTTTTCACATGTCATAGGTATATTAAGTATACCGAAAAATTCGTCGAGGAATCATGTTTTTTATTTCATTCAAGTTCAATAGAACTCATTTATAGAAGTCCGTAATGGAACAAATCTAAATCATAGGTGAGCGTGTATTATGTAATATATTAAAAATAATATTTAATAGATATATAAATCGTATTTAGGAATAATAGACATAGATTTATATAAAATAAATATTTTTAGGCCGGACATTTTAAAACTTATAACTAATTTTAATTTTAGGCCACTATGATTCGTAAGGACCTAATTTTTTGTTAAACTAAATTTATATATTGTTTACGATAAATATAATAATATAGTAATTAATCATCTCCTCTGAAGTCTAAAACTATCTTACTGTGACCTCTAGAATCTAGGCTCTAACATGTTAAAAAATTACAAGCAAATTTGCAAATTTATGAACATTATACTAATTATTAAATTATAACATTTCACAAGAACGCGATATCAAGACGTCATAACAATAACATTATTATTATTATTATTATTATTTATGATATTATATAGACGTCAGATAATATAGGTAATTAATATATTTCATTCCATTCGCCATATGACAATCGTCGCTATACATACCACCCGTGGTGGTTAAAGATTACACAAGGTTGTATAACATAATATCATATTTTTATGCCCGCGATGATGGATCGGCATCGACGTCGATCAAAACTTACGGACTATAATAGATATACGAGTATACCTGATATTATATTACTATATTCCGATAATATATATATTACGCACTTAAAGCGAGTACCTATCTGTGCAGATGTTGTTTAATCGAAATCGACCCCGTATCGAGGGTCAGGTCACCAATATTACATCATTTGATAACCACGGTAATCAAAGAATTCACGATTTTTGTTTTAAGCCTGCATGTAAAATTCAAATATTATTAGTACGCAGTCTTCTTGAAAATTTTCACTATTAAGGTATATTGAACTCGTATATTGAAAATATGATTTGCGGGGTTGTGGACAGCGCACGTTTTCGATCGAATGTGATAATAATGATAATAACGTGCAATAATTTATGAGTTCCTACGTATATTATATTATATATATAGTATAAGACGTCAACGGTGCAGTGTGATATCATAACATTATATGAAATATGAATGGTAGTTTTAGGAGGGGAGTTATAGTCATTGAATGTAGTTTTATATATATATAATAATAATATTATATATTATAATGTACCTATTATGTTAGAAGATGATGATGTACATATTATTATAAATATTTTAATATGCATAATATACAATATTGTATTTAATAATGGACTCGATCATTACGCGTACGACTATCCCGACTAAATATTCTACAATGATGACAACAACGATTGTCGGTCGTGACCTGAAATATATAATATATTATAATACGAGGTATGTTCTATATAAATACTATCGTGTACATCGTATATAATAATAATAATAATATTATATTATTATGTTCGTGTCCGATATATAGTGCGTACTTAAAATATTTTACATATACTTATTATATGTATATAGAAGTTTCTCTCCCTCTTTCTTTCGCGCGTACCAACATCGTACATAATATTATTATCTATACCTATACACTGTGTGCGTTTCTAGATTCGGATTTCGCTGCTCGACATTTTATAATAACGATCTCGTGTGCAATTTTATATGAACGTTTCCGTTCCTTATAATATATAAATCCTTTGCGTATATTATAGTTTATATAATAAAATATCGTTACTTTTTTTTTCTTCTCCCTCTCGCGGGTGAGAGGACTTAGATATCGCCGCGGTCGTCCATTAGTGCGCTAATCATGCGGAATATATCTGCAAGCGAGAAAATTACGCCACGGCGTAACGATTTAATTGAATCGTTTATTGGGGCGGCGGACGGCACGCGAGACCACCCGGACATATAACGCACGTTGTATTGTCTATTATATTATCGGATATTATGCACTGATTTCGTTCGAGGAACGCTCATAATTAGATAACGTTCGAAATTAAACAATCCGTATGGTAGTAAACACCGCAATAATTTGCACGAACGTTTACTGATGAGTATGGAAATTTTTTTTTTAAATATAAATTAGAATAAAATATATCAACGACAACACAAACGCAACGACCTCTCGCTTTGCTTGTGTTTTCTTTTTTATTTATACGCATATTAAAAATTTATCATCATTATTATATCATCACTTTATAAATTACAAACAAATATTTAAATAAGCAATTATGTTTTTAACAACTACGAAAATAAGAATACAAATGTACCTACTTATATCACAGTATCGGCAATGGCGGCCAAAAGTTGTAATAGGACGCCGAACGGACTGCGATAAACTTTACAGACGACAAATATTACAGAAATCTGAATAAATTAAAGATGTGAAACTATTCGAATTATGGAATTTCATATAAATAACAACTTATCTCAAAACGCGTCTAAAATATATAAAAATTAAAATATAACAAGTTTGAGTATACAACGATCGGATAAAATAAGATGACAAATATCTTTAAATTCACTTTGTACTTTATATACGTATAATATGTTATCAAAACATATTACGAATTTAATCCGTTAATATTTTGATACTATAATGATCTTTCGTCGATGTAAAATAATAATTAATACCTATGCGTATATTATTATTACAATTGGTCATCGAAGCCAGAGTGATATTATTTAATACGGTTTTGACAATAATATATATTTTATAATATACTCGTAATATTATTATTAAAATCCTATTTTTTTTTTTTTTTTTATAATAATATTAAAATAATTGTGTAATAATCGAGTTATTAAAATCTTAAATACTATATTTTATCTTAATCCTATTATTTATACATAACTATTATATACCTGCTGTATAACTGACACTATATGTATTCGTAGATATTAATATATTATATTATTATTATTATGATCATAATAATATGATGTTACACGGTTATATGGTTAATAACGCAAATATACACTTTATTCAATATATATATAAAAATAGCTTTAGCTACAATGATAAAGGGCATTATATATAATATATAGTTTAGATAATTATGTCATATCACCAGAAAAATTATATTAGATAATATTTATCAGACATGTCTAATAATGCAGAACATAATACAAAATATATTAAATATTATTACGATATTAGAGTTTCTGTTTTGTGTAAATATCGCCCACTAAATTGTATTCGTATAATATAAATATTAACCATATTACTCCGAATCCGAAACTCCTATTATACATTAATTCCCACATGAGCAAAACGGCAATGTTATAAAACAAATGTAATATTATAAAATATACCATAAAATAGACATACTCGTATATACCTACTATTGACAAACAATATTATAATTATTCGACAATATTTATAGCAAAATTATATTTAAAATCATAAATATTTACGAATTTGACATATATATTATATATCATATTATAATATTTTTAAAAATTTACACTTTTTTTTACATAATACCTATATGAATCATAGACGAATAATAAATTGAAAAGTCTCTTTCGAAAAATAGATAATAAATTTATATGTAGGTCTTAAAACACATTTAGTTATAGGTACTATAACTATTAAACAATATATAATATATTAATATCGCATTAAATACTATTAATATTATATGAAACTGATAAAATACTCGTACTATACAATAATGTTGTATTACGCGGAGAAAATTTCCTTAATTTTAAATATTTGTCAACATCACGCATCGCATTCGTTAAAATTGCGCTGTTTCGCAAATTTAACTTCGTGTAACTTAAAAAAAAAATAACGATATATCATCATGTTCTCAAATTTTACTATATTTACGTCATACGAAATCAAAATTGTTTCAAGTTCGGACTTCTAAAACTTTAATTGAGTTATGAATTACACAACATTGTATAAAGCAAAGTATAAGGTATGCAGAATAAATTATATTTAGCCCCGTATACGGTAATTACTTCCGCGCAATATATCAAAATGCGCACACAGAAGATTGTTAATACCACTATAACCATCATCGTCCAATGCATTTACTCGTATACACATCACGCGAGTGTTGAAATCGCAATTTAATCTGTTCGCGTACAGGCAGAGAGGAAACTAAAACTAGACGACGACCATAGAATAACATAACGTAATATAAAAGAGATACGCACGATAATAAATTATAAATTATTTGTAATCGGTAGTAGAGCGTCGTTGTCGTCATCGATGACCACCCGTCGGCAGGAAGGATATTCGCGGAGACTTAACGCGGGTGCGTCGACGATTGAGTCGTATTATGCGCGCCGCCCAAGAAAATCGAATGTCCATTATCATAATAAAAATAAAAATAATAATAATTATTATTATATTATTATTATTATTATTATTATTATTATTATTATTACAACCGTTAGCGATCGATAATTGGCAATTAATAATATTTTTCAACCGTTCGGCGGGCATGCTTATATACGCGTATAACATTGGATTTATGACGCCAGGCAATTATCGTAGATCACGAATATAATATTATATATTACGATATACTCGATCGGCGTATTATAATATATTATTATTATATATAGTTATAATGTACGTTCAAATGAATGGAACACGACAGCTATAAGTACGAACATTGTAAGTGAAACATATATATCTATATACACATATTATACCATATATTTATTATTATAGTAGTATGAACTATGACTATGAATGATAATAATATACTTACTGATTATATTATCCGTTACTATTCAAAAGTATACCGATCGATTATGATAATAATTAGGTACCTACGTTTATGTATTATAATTTTCTTATAGCGAAAACGTAAACTGAAAACAATATTGTGTAAAATTTGTGAGATTAAAAATAATCATCTATAATATAATAAGAAGTATATATAGGTACCTATATTATATTATACACTATACGTTATTTTAGTAGTATTATTAATTATTATAGATTTATATATGAAAATATTTTTCCTGCTGAACAAATTATAATATTAGGGTACCACAATATTATATAATATTATAAAATATAATAATATATTATAAAGAGTAGCATCCATAAGGATCATTAAACACGGGTTAATTGTATGCATACGCGTATTATATTGTGCATTTCGTTATTACTTTCGTCTAAATATATCTCACGACTGCGTCCGTCCGTTATATTAATATAATATTGTGTGAACAGTTAATAGGAAATCGGTTATACAATGATTCATGCGAATAATATTATATCTGGCTGCGTTATGGTTATAACAACTTAAGTATACAACTGAATACGCTCTATGGTTCATTCTATTGTGTCCTTATGTAATTATTGTTCTAGTATGACACAAGTGTCATTGAGAAACACTCAGATTTCATCATAAGAAAAACTATTTGTACAATTTTTTTGTATTATTATTGAAAATTTGAAATCTCTCGCATTGTGAATTGTGATACTATTCTTCAAAATTTTACGTTCAGAATTTCATCGAGTATTATTATATATACCTATTAGATTCTGAACGAAGCGAAGAATGTATTGGTTTTACAATGATGTGAGTCTTTTTTCTTTTTATAAAAAGTTGAAATTTCAGTAAAATCAATATTTAATGTATTTATATGGATTCATCTTATTATATTTCATATTTTAAAAATTTTATTAAAGCTTAAATACATTTTACTTAATTCAGTTCCAATTATTTGTAAATTATTACATTTACGATTTTTTTTTTTTATAACTGTTTAAAGTATAAAAAATCAAGGGAAGGGATCTGGTGTGGAAGGGATACAGGTGTAAAGAGTATAGTGTTGAATTTTGATTACAATTTGAATGCAATGATAAATCTTTATATTCCAAAAATGATTCTGAGCGAAGTACTGTCAGATTTTGATATTTAGGTGACTCATTTAAGGGTTTTATGATAAATTATTTATATTGAACGTAAAAACTGATAAATGTAAAAATTATAATCGGTGCATATATTATCTGATGAACTTCGCTCAAAATCATTTTCACGGGTGTAATGATTTATCATTACACTTGTATTCCTTCCACATCAGTATCCCTTCCCTTTTGTTAAATTGAATGCGGACTATAATTATTAATTATAACTTTATAACATAGGTATATTAAAATATGACGCGCGTAGTATTTAACAAAAATAATACTATATTTTAAAATAATATTATATTCATATTCGAATAAACGGATTTTTATTTAAGAATACGTCTTCGTTATAATATGATGAAGGGTAGAGATGGAATAGGTATTATTATACAGTGTAAAATGTACATAATTTTTTAATAATTTTTTTTTTTTTTTTTGTGAAAATCACGTTATAATTGATGAACTGAATTGAAATTATAAAAATTAAAAGTGACCACTACTGTTGTATAATAGAATAATAATATATTATAATAAATTATATATATACTACACAACCTACTCATATAATTACATTACATTTTGCGATTCGGTGTGTATTCAACGCGTACTATCCATGTGGGACCAAAAGTCTGTCTGGCGCAATATAAATTTATTTCTGCATGACCTTTATAATAATAAAAGAAAACATGTGATGACAGTGGTGAAAGAGTGGAGTGTGTGGGGACAGACAATCTAATACACGGACGCACAGCATCGCGAAAAACATAATCATAATATCATTAAAAATTCTTTATCTCGACCGTATTATATTATCTTACATTATTATGTGTAGGATTTCACTCGCTATTACATTATACGAGAATATAATAATATAGGTATACGCAATATTGTGGTCTATAATATTATTTTCGCATTGTTATAAAGGTCCCATACCACTCGATTCCTATAGGCGAATTACTGAGAAATTTCACAATAATCCGTTCAGTCCGTATTATATTATTATTATACATATATACGTATTACATATATACATACAGATGTAGTGACATGATGCGGTCCGAATTATTTAAGTCGCGTACACGCGTGTCCTCTCGAGTGTAAACGATTTCGGTCGATGTTGCAGGACTAATGCAATTATAATAATAATAATAATAATAATAATAATAATAATAATAATAATAATAATAATAATAATAATAATAAAATATATAACTTTATAGAGGTGCCTATTATATGTAATATTATACACGAACGGAAATGCGTCGACAGTTTTCTTTATTTTTCTTCGTGACTTCGGGTGTGTAACGAAAAAAACTCCTCACGAGGACTCCTCGCTTCGGGTCATTAAGAGTCCAGTGCTGGCCTATAATGTCGTCAAAACACAATCGAAATGCAAACGTGACACGTCCAATGCACGCACTTAAACCTTAAACTACATATAAAAGCACACACACACAAACGAGTACACACGTTTAATTTATTACACATTGCTTATATAATATACCTGCTGTGCGTATATATAGAGCATACACCGCGATCTGAGATTTCTACATTATGACGTTAAAACTATATTATGTATAATATAATATTATATTATATATTTAAATGACCTGAATTAAAATCTCGCAAAACGGAATACACGCGCGTTTCTAAAACAATAAAAACTATTATTTCCAGAAAAATATTAATATTTTGAGAAATCAAAGAATCAGTAAATGAAATTTGTTGACGTTAAAGAAAGACTATAATATAAACAAAACATATGCAAATTATTTTTAAAAAAAATGTATTCATTTAAAATATATACCTTCTTTAATTATGATTTATGATATAACTATATATACTTTTATTAAGTTCGGACGTTTATATGTGATATGAATACAAATATTCGCCCCCTTGACGAACGGGTGCAACTTGTTACTTTATTGGTATAACATTGACTGATGCGTGACGCTCGCGCGTGAAAGTTGAAAACATCATCGCGATAAATCAAAATACTCCGCTACAGGAAACATCGTCACGTCCTTGTCATCGCTGTCCATACATATTATATTATATACATGTATAATATTATTATATTATGATATCGAGGAGAAAAAAAATAATATATAATATTAGTTCAATTTCCACTCTCGCCCGAGACATCGCTCGAGTTAGTTTCGCGTGTGACCTTTCACTCGTCGATGGAGATGTGTGTGCTCGCTCGCGTATCTAGAGCAAACCTCGGAATTTATGTACATATACTTTTATATATATATAGGTACTATGTCGGGACACGAAAATCTGTTTCGCAACGTTTGCTTCTTCAAGAACCTTGCAGAAAGGAGGGAAATATCGGTCGTGACGATTTCATAAAAATATAATAATACCAGAAAATAAATAAAAATATTATAAATATATATAACCGCGCGGGAGTACGTCGTACTATAATTAATATACTATATAATATTCAGATTGCGGTAGTTAAATCTTCATTTGTAACATGTCATGTCTTCGGACCGCCCGTCGACGACGACGATGACGACCGCGTTGGACGTACTATAACTGCGCGTTAGATATTTCGGTCGTGTTCCGTTACGCCTTTAACGCGGGGCGTTGCACAACGACGCGACGAATTACGAGATGTGCGTTTATTAATACCTACTTAATAATATAACAAAAAATATAAAGATTTTCCAAAAGAAAAATAAACCATCTATAGTAATCTTGTTAACATAATATTGTATGCATACAATGACGGTCTATTTTAATTTAATTAATTAAAAAGCATAATAATTATAAATGTATACGATCAAATACACTTCACGCTTTTAAATAAGTATCATTTCGATTTGGTTTTGTTACATTATAAAATATTTAGAATGATTACACGATAGCATACTTCTCGTATATTATAAATATCGATTTTAAATCTGAAAAGAGTACAAGTTCAATTATATTTTACAACGGTTGTTACGCGTAATTTATGCATTGGATTCGATAAATCACCCGCGACTATATTATCATTCGAACCAGTCTATTTACGATTTATAACGTTCATCGTAATATTATCATTATTGTATATAATAGGTATAATATAATAAAATATTTTCTAATTTTAATATAAATCGGTTAAATGCACTATATCTATCTCTATTATAGCCTATATTCTATATAATATATACGACGTACGTTTAGATCCGATCGATAAACATAATATTTATATAACATTATTGTGATGTGTATACAAACTTTTGCGAAATATCGAACGGATTTCATGCGATTATTATATTATTGAAAAATATTAACGCAATTTCTATACGAGTAACACGCGACCGTATCACGCGACATCCTCAATCATTGACCAAATTATTTGTAGTTTTGAAATTTTAAAATTTTAAAAACCCAACTTGTAATTACTCCTACTAATTGTGTAATGTGTATCATAACGAGTAGAACGATAAAAAAGTACTTATAAATAATTAATAAATTTATATTTTTAATCTGTATACGCACTCGGTGCGCATTATATTAGTTATAAGTTATAACATTTTAACTCGACGTTTAAAAATTTGTAATAAAGATGTACCTATATTGTAACATACTAGAGGAAAATGATGCAAATAATGCGAAAATAATCATATTTTTCAATGTTATTATATATGCTCGAATAATATTGCGGAAGCGAATAATATTATTATAATTTGACCGGGACAATTCGTATTAACATTTTACATAATATTTATGTACCATTTTTTTATACACCGAATGGACCGATTTAAATAGTCATTTGAATACAGCTAAAATAATATACTGATAATACGATCAAAGAGGTTTCGAAAATACTATTATAATTTTTATACGTATATGGTATATTATATACAATCACATACCGCGGTAGTCGTGAAACTTTATATTCGTTCGGTAAAACGGTTTATTTTAGTATATCTAATAATATCGCCTCCCACGTACCGCTCAGACTGGAGATTGAGTTGTAAATCATCAATGATCGTAAATTGTGTTTGTTATTATATATTATGTTATCGTGAACGCGTGAAATTACCTGTGTGGCTTGAGTATAATGTATATTACTATATTAGTAAGTACATGATGATAAATTTACGCAGTATTTAAACATGGTTAAAAATAATCTAAGTGAAAAATATTTCTCTGGTGCTAAGTTTCGTAAAACAATGATTATGAATTTCAACTTTCAATCACTAAAATATAGTAAATGATATTATGGTATTATGGTACTAATTGGTACGGGTAAATGTAACACAGATCGATCGAATATGTTAAGAAAAGATTTTGACGATATTAAATATAAATTACATATTGATTTTTGATGGATCAAAAAAAAAAATTATATTTTATAGCGTTATACATAATAATAATATTCTTACGCAGTACACGTTGCAAATACTTTTGAGATAGATTATATATATATACACAATATATATAAATATATATTAAATTTGTACGTATTACGCAAAATACATAAATACGTCCGTTTTAGGGTCAAATTAAATCAATATTTCGAGATTCCCATCACAAAATATCAAATTAAACATATTATTAACTATAACTATTATTTTATCAAACATAATAATATTATAAATATCATATACCTAATACGTTTAAATTGATTAAAGTCGATACTGACCTTAGAGTATTCGGCGCACAAGTCGATTGTTTCAACGAAATCACACACGTCGTCCACTGTCCATGCGGCCACAGCGGACTTGTCAGCCGCGTTGGGACAAGTCTGTTTGTCAGTTGCGGTAGACGTCGGAGCCGCGGCACATGACGAAGCACAGTGCAGCGCCCTGCCTGGAGTGGTCGCTCGACACGCGGACGAAGCGTGTTTCGGCGAAGCTTTCGGCGATATACTGCCCAGTCGCCTGTTGTGATTGTTGTTACCGCCGTTGGTCATCTTCTCGCGGGACTTTTGCATGGCCAGACCGAACGCCGGCATATTCAGGAACGTTTCGGCAAACGAGCCGCCCGCTACGGCCGCGGATTCCCACGGGTGGGGCGGGCCGACCGCGGGCGCCACTTGACCCTTGCGCGGCTTTTTGCACGGACTCGAAGACGATGATAGATCCAACGGATTTTGTTCGGAGGTCGCGGTGGCCGGCGCGCCGCTATTGTGCCCGTGATGAGGTTGGTTTGACAATGAGGAAGACGACGAACAAGGCCGCTTGATGCCGCCAGGTTTTCCAGTCATATACGCGTCCAGATGCTGCGTCGATCGGACCATGGCGAACAGCGCTTGCGCGGATGTCATGTCCATCATAGGCGGGAACATGGGCACGTTGGTCCCGGGAATGGTAGGTGTTGCGAATGGGAATCCTGGACTAAACAGACTGCCGTTGCCGCCACCGCTGCCACCATCGTCTCTGGACCCCGAAGCTGCAGCGGCCGCAGCCGCGGTCGCGGCTGATAACATGCCCAAGTTTAGACCGTTCCGTGAGGGCAAATACCTGAAAAGTACAATAGACGACGATAAAAATATATTATAGTTATACGAAATATGATATAATTGATTTCAATGATTATTATTTAAAGGCTCCATTTGAATTAAATAATACGATTTCGGTCTAAATAATCATATGTTTTTGGGGGGCTCTTATATTTTTCAAATAAAATTGTACTTAAAACAAAATACGATTTATTTGAGACTATTATACGAGTCGCGAAAGGGAATGTTGACAAATATAATATATTATGTCCTCTGCTCGAGTGACTGTATGTATAGAAGTCACTAACCTTCCAAACTTGGAATCGTACCAGAATTATTTTTAAGGGATCCCAAAGTTTGTACGCAAAACGTGCTCTAATATTGTTTAAAGTATTTTTAAATAATATTTCATGTTATTCGTATGTGTCATTGTAAGATTAATATATTTGATTTTAAAACGAACATTTATTATTTACATTAATATTACCATAATATTATAATATATATTATAGGTATATATATATATATATACGTATACTTATATGTTACAGTCGATCTCGAAATTTTGCGGAAGGAAATGGTGCAGATAAAATCAATGCGCCTCTTTGACCTAAATATTTGTGAATCGTCCTGGCAGTAGCAGTCATCGTACGCTTTATAGTTTATACATTATTATTATGTATAAATACTGAACGCGTCTGGATATAAAATATCTATCAAAATTCTAGTAAAACGACGATGATATTTTATATTAAAGAAGTTCGATGATATATTCATTATAAATCAGAGTTTGTATTAACTACCTATAAAATATATTTTATACATTCATATAATATAATAAATTTGAATAAAATATTGTAATATATCAATCTTGAAAAGTCAAAATAAATGTTGAACATTAAAATAAAATCCATTTCAAGGCTTTGCGATTAGATATAAAAACTGACATGTTTTTACATTTTACATATAGGTACATTTCTACATTGATATAATACAAATTATATTAATAGTATTATTTATATACTCGTAAGTGCAAATTTAATTGAAAAATGTTGAAGATTTACTATGAAAAAATCATATATTTCCATTTTGAATATTTGAGAAATTTTAATATAAATTATTTACTATTTAATAATATATATATAATTACGTCTAACACCATATTAATTTTGAAAAAAAAAACAGTCTTATTTTATAGTAGTATTGTATCTTGTATCTTGTATATGATTTTAAACTGTATGTAGGTATGTTAAGGTATGTTCATTTTTGTTTTGATTAAGCTTAGTCAAAACTATAGCTACTTAATAAAATATAAATTATTAATCTTATATAAATGCAAAAATAAAAAATAGTTTATTAAATATTGTTAATCGATTCTCGAAAAAAAAAAATGCACACTCGAAGATTCATATAATATTCCATGAAAATAGCCACCGTGCACCATTTATCGAAATAATCAGTCGATATACCTGCCTATTATTAATATATATATTTTTTTTAAGTTGCTAATAATTACTGAATGAAACACCTTAATAATATTATAAATGTTCAGTGTACTCGTATATAAAAAAAAAACCGCGTGATGATAGATCGTGACACGGTTGTAATAATATTAGGTATCTGGTAATTGGTATAATAATGTAATGTAATTATTTTTCCGTATATAATATACCATCTGAAGAATATTATTATTAAGGTGATAGCTGTTGTTAATAACCTACATAACAAAATTAATGATCCTGAAGCTACGAATAAAATGTACATAAGAGAAATTTATATGAAACGCATTCAAAATCGTACCAAATTCATTATATAAAAATCTTGAAAATTAAAAATATATAAGTATAAAATATTAGTATAGTTTTTAAAAATGGAAAAATTAAAAAAAGCCTACAGTTAAATTAATTTTATAAAAAAAATAATAAATAATATATGATAAAGATAATATAATGACAATTAATTTTAATACGCAACGATTTAAAATTTATTATATTATTATATAGTAGCAATAGCTATTGGCTACTATTATAAATTTACAACGCATCTTTCAGTTAAAAGAACCTAAGAAGACCAAACAAATCATGTGGAATGTAATAAAAATGGAAAAATTACCTTATAATATCCTAAAATGGTAAAAATGTGAAACGAAAATTTTGAAATTATAATTAAACCTAAGTTATTTGAACATTTTTATAATATATTATTATATCTAAGAGAAAAACGTGTTTATATTTAAAATATATTTTATACAAAGAAACTATTACAAAAATTCACAGTCTTCTCGGAATCGTGTTCCATAAAAGTTCGTCAACGTCTTAAAAACGGATTCACATGAAATTTTTCAATTATTTAATTATATTTACAGGACAATTAAATCAAACCGAAAATTACGTAAATCCGTAAAAATGAACTACGCCTGGCGCCTATCTTTCGGGGCGGAAAGAAATTCCTTTGCCCTTTATACCATGATATAAAATTATTTTTGACACTAGACCGTGAAAATATTCTCCCGTTTGATAATATGACCATGGTCTGATTATCAACACTTATTATATACCGTGTCGTGTAATCAGAATTATTAGTTTAGGCTCGCATAGGTGCTATGTAGAAACGTAATTAATTCGGTTTTATTAAACAATATAATATGTGTATACACAATGTTACCACGCACGATTTTTAACAATTTTCTTTATTATGCGTTCAATCAAAACTGCGCTATTATTATACGGTACATTATATTTATAATATTATTACTGAAAATATATATTTACATGGGAATCGTTTTAATTGAATTTCTCGTATACAATAATAATATTGTATGTAATAATAATAAATAAAATAAATAAACGAACTGTACAAAGACTTCGTCTAAATAACAATAATAATATTATTATATACTCGTATCTCGTATATACCTATAGGTTATAATATCAACGACAAGTAAACCGATATAAAATCGTGTATCGATATCATTACGCGTTAATTAGATCATATTATTACGTAATTTAATTAATTCTATCTTTACGATTAAAAAAATAAAATTGATACGGATAAGTGGAAGGGATAAACCGTCTGAATTATTAAAACGTATTAAATGAAAAAAATATTGTACGACATTAGTACATTACATAATAATATACAATATGAATATCCCGTACCTATACTTAGATATTATTACGTTCATCAAAGAGCACGTTTATTTTGCTCGTAAATATAATAATTTAATTGTTCCCGACGATAAGTATAATTATTATTATAGGTATAATAGTATTACCTGCTATTATATTATTTATATATAATATCAGTACTTATACTTAACTATATTTTCTTCGTAGTTAGGTTGGTCAACATGATAACAGCTTATTATTTTTAATGTCCGATTGTTTAAGAATTTTTCTATTGTATAAATATATATTATACATGTATAATATTATAATATGACTATTAACTATATAACAATATAACGAATGTTATATACGTAAAAAGTTTAGTGTAAGCTTGTTTTTTTGTCGTGTAAACGATGAAAAAATATAAAAACGACAACTAGCACAAGGTCGTATAATATTCGAATTTCCGTGATAAATCATCGGTAAATCTGCTGATAATTTTACCGACGCGCGTTGCGATTACAATTAAATTACCTATGGTAAAATAATTTGTTATACAAATTTAAAATAAAAAAAAAAATAATAATAATAAAAACCACTACTATCAATGCTTTATAAAACTACCATAAGAAACTATTAGCACAATACAATCCATATTTTATTATATATATATACATATATTTAAATCGTTCAAAAATCTTTAAACGACGGATAGTAAAAAAAAAAAAAAATGTGCATATAAACTTTTTTAAATCATATTTTGCGCATGCTAATGACTAATGAGTAATCGTATTATATCTTTTTTTATATAAAATGTACATTATTATACATTATAATACTAGAATTGTTTTTGACTATGTAATATGTATTATATATGATTTCCTGGTTATAAAAACCTTCCAAAAACTATGTAATAATATTACAACCTCTAAATGTATAAAATAAATTTTAATTTTTTTTATGTTCAATTAAAATAAAATATATAAATATATATTTAAATATAATAAAGGTAATAAAACTTTATTTATACGATATAGTTTTAAATAATATTAAGCGTTTTGATGTTTTAATTATTAGTAAAGCTGTTTACTTGATTAGTAAACAATACGTTTTAGCGAAATTGTTTGATGCAATTATTGCTTACTGCACCAATGCACTTTACAGCAATATGGTAGCCCGTTTTAATTAACATTTTATGACAGTGTTTACTAGAGTCGTATGGTTACTCGTTATCAATAACGTAAAGTGATATAGATACGTGAAGTTTCGACTTTCAACTATTACATTACTTTTAGTTTATTGACTTATTGTTAATTATTTTCTTATATTATTTAGATTTTAATTTTAAAATGTATTATAATTATGCAATTAATTTTATTGTCTTATACTTTTGTTCGTTATTTACTTCATATTGATGGAATAATTATATTTAATGACACAAGTCTTTTGTAAAATGAAAGGCATTTTTGTAGATTGTAGAAGTTGGTCAGGTTAAGATTAAATTATTTAAATACGAAATGAGCGTTAAATCTTCCGATTCCATATTATTTTAATATTTTCCCAAAATAAATAAAACAAATTGTAAAAATAACACATAAAGAAATAAAATAGCATATTATATTTTTCAAATGTCTTTTCAGATCACTTATCAATGTGCAGTAAACATTTTCCAGCAAACAAAAGTGTTTGTCGTTTTGGCGAATTATCAACCAAGTAGCAAACCAAAGAAAACAATGCAGAAAACTCTTCACTAAAAATTAACTAAAAAAAACACGCTTAATATTAATAATAACTCACTCGCTGGGATTGGCATTCTGGTACTTGGCAGCCAGACTTCGTATTAAGTCGCTGCAATTTCGGTTGATCATGTTGGGCGCAGGACTGGCCACGCGGTCCGCGGTGGCCGCGACGCTGGGTGGCGTGCCCGGGTAGCATGACGATGACGGCGTACCGCTGCGCGATGAAGCCGAGTCGCCGGCTGTCGCCGCAGGGCTTAGCCGTTCCGTCTTTACGTCAGCTGCAGTCGCCACTTTGTTGTTATTGCTACTATTATTGTTGTTGTTGTTATTGGAGGTCGTGTTGTTATTTACAGGGTGCTCGATCTGCATACCGACCACCGAACGTCGGCTCTTCGGCAAACAAAACAAGTCGATGTCTTTTTTTATGTCCACTGAAAGTATAAAATATAATATTATGTTAAAAATGTTTAATAATAAATAGAAACTGAACAATGAAAATAAATAATATACAATTTTAAAAATATTTCACATTTTATTTTTAATAAATAAGGTGTAAACAAAAGAATAAGAAATTATAAACTTTCTTATCGTACTTATAAATTGTTTATAAATTTGTATTCTTAAAAAAATTATATAAACACATAAATACTTATCTAGGTAATTAATTATTATTCAATTTGTTTTATGTAGGAACCTAACTAAATATAATATAATATACATTAAGAAAAAAATAAATATTATTATATAATACCAAATTTATAATAATCATAATAATTATATTTAATGAGTAATTAAAATAATGTATTTATTTTTTTTTTCACGAGTTTAAAAATTAATTTTTTTTTCTTTTGTAATTTAAAAGATAATTTTTTAGGTTATTCTTAATTTTTAATGGTTGAATTTTTTAATAGCTTTAAAAGAACACAATATAATATTTATTATTATTTTTATAGTTTTACTACATCATGAATAATTCAAACGAACGAAGAATATTATAATATTATGAGCGGAAATAATATGAAAAGAAGTAAGGGTACTGGCACTATAAAAAGAAGTTCCAATCTTAAAAATTATTATTTTGTTAAAAAAACGACGTAACTATTTCTCATTTAAAAAAAATTAAACCAAACTTCCGCTTATGAGTTCACGTTATTTTTTCTAAACGTTGTTTTCGACAATATATACGAGTATATTATACGACACGCACGTAGTTGATCCCATTTTTTTTTTTTTTTTTAATTTTCAATATAGGTACGAAAAGGAGTTTTGTATTCGGCTACATTGTTATTGTTATTATTTTTATTATTATTATTATTATTATTATTATTATTATTATTATTATTATT
>JAIUCT010000007.1:22112019-22157055 GCA_021307375.1 Tetraneura akinire | reverse complement strand
ATTATTATTATTATTATTATTATTATTATTATTATTATTATTATTATAATCTCGACGAGAGGATTCGTCGCACGTGATTAACCCACACACGAACCACGCACAGAAGGCACATACCGCGAATTTAAAATATAGTAATAATAAGGAACATTTATGTAATTTTTTTTTTATTATTTTTTTTTTTTTTTTTGGCACTCGTCGAGATTTAAATTATATGTGTATAATATATTATCAACGTATACTATTATCATACGATCGTCTGTTAGCGCGTGCGTGAAAATTGAACACCGAAAAACAATCCACCCACGCCACAACTGTATTATATTTTCTCCACATTTATTTCGGAGCTGCTGCCTTCGCGGCCAATTTGGACATCGGCCACGTTATTCTATGTTCCCTAAGTTTCGTAGTTTTTCGTTCGTTTTATAATAATAATAATAATAATAATAATAATCATAATAATAATAATAATAATAACACCGTTGTGGCCCTGTAAAATATAATAACAAGGGCATAAATAGCCTATTGCCTATGTAGGTACTTGTTTATATTATTATTTTAATATCGAGACACATGCTGATACGAATAGCGCGAAAGCCGGAACATTTCGATCAATAATCAACTTATCATTTAATTATATTATTATTATAATTATATTTATAAACGTTAGAAAATGATGTTTTTTACCACTTATTTTACATTATACTGTACCACGCAGTTCCACAGTATAATATTAATGTTAAAAACACAACAGATATTTACAATCTCATTCGACGTTTATAATAAAAACTCTTGTTAAACATTAACTATTATTACACCTTCTAAATATTTCGATCAGATATTGATTTCCGGTCATAGTAATATTATAGATGGTCAAATTATAATATCTCGATTATAATCTAATATGGTCTTGTGTTCTGTCCAGCTATAAATGTTATAAAAATAGTTAACAAAAAAATATACATATAACTCGTTAGATAAGTTTAGTGTTGAAATACGAGTATAAAGAAAAAATGTAGAATGTATAAAGTCTATTTCCTAACATGAATTAGAATATATCTACGAAAGATAAATATACAATATAAATGTTACAGAATAAACGTAATTGTATAAATATAATTAAATACTTAATATCACAATTAAGTAATAAAACCAATATGATCAATGATTTATAGATAAGTTAAAAAAAATTTTCAATAAAGCTGTAACAGCCCATAATATTATGCTAATTGAAATGGATTCCTATTCTTCAGTTGTCTGTCCTGAGTCCTTAAAAACTAATATTAATCAATTTTTATCAACTAACCGAGGTGTAATATTTTTGTTAAAATTAATTAATTTTTATAATAATTAATAAGAACAAAATATTAAGTCTATTATAAAACTATTTCAAATTAATTTTCCACTAAACTAAACTTAATTAAAATCAACCGAATTGATAGATAAGTATATTTACGTAAAATTAATAATATTTATAATATTAAATGTACATCATAGGTATTAATATTACATAAATTTGTTACCGATACAAGCTAAATCGTTATAAATTATACTTATCGTAATGTTCATTCCGCCTTTTTCTTAAAACGTTTCGCTCTCGGACATAATAAATACAAATATAATATTTCGTAAAGACAAAAACAGAACGATTTTAGATAGGTACTGGTACGAACGTTATATGAATTCAACAACTGGACTGACGTTAAGTTACCATTATGACTTTAAGAGATATAATAGCTATATGATATTATAATATATTATTATATTATATATTTTATACATTTGGTTCTGCCTACCGTCATTAGTTCATTACTACTTCGAATTTTGATATATTATAATTTTCGAAATATAAATCCGATACGTATATATTATTATAATACAATATGCGATACACAACCCCGTGACGGGATAGACACGTTCGATTTTGTTAACAGTCTTTCTTTCTTCCTTCTTTTCGTTAAATATGTAGACGCGTATTATTTTAATTATGTACATGCCGTACCTACATTTGACTCATGTATAGGTGTGTATATATGTAATATGAATTAACCATATAAAGTTTTTCTTATACCTTTCATAGTTCGTATAGTATAGTATATAATATGATAGACACGTAAAGTATAATTGTCATTAATTTTAACGAATATATTACACTCAATGTGTAGAAGTGCAAGTATATATAGCTGCCGGACAGTGCATCCATATCGCTTATTTAAATTTTCTCTAGCCGAGGAAAATATTATCGTGACCGAAAATAATAACGTTGACTGCCGCATAAATACCGTACGCATGTAATTGTGTATACGCCGCGCGCGCTTGAACTATGACATGCTAATAAGCCGCAATCAATTATCGTACAGACGAGCTAGTGAGAGAGTATAATATAACGGAAAACATACATTTCATTCTATATTATAAATTATAATATATATACTTATGTAACGTGCATATATAAAGGTATATATATTATAAAAAAAAAAAAAAATAGACGAGGCTCGCAAATTCTCAGAGTACGGACACGCACGATACGATACTAATTGTTATTACCTGTTATTTATTATACATTAAAATATTATGTAATATGTTAATGTTATAATTTATTTCGAATCGATAAAAAAAAAAAATAATAATATTGGAGTTAAAAATAGAATACTCGCGTTATATAAACGGACATAGTGATCATAAATTCTTAATACAAAACTGGTGAAGAATGATGTATACGATACAATGATTTATCGTATAAAATAAAATATTTAACAAAATCTTATTATACCTATAATATTTTTAATATCGAATATAAAATTCACTAAAAGTGAAAAAAGATTAAATGGCCTAACACGACTTTATGAGATGTTCATGTAAATATACAGAAAATTATTCAACAACTTTCTTTGCCTAATAGAATAAACACCCGTTTAGGATTTATACTTTAAATTTATATGAATATATGTTATTATAACTTATAATAATATCATCTAGTTGAACTTTTTCTTTAAATTATAATTAAATATATTTTACATCATACTACATGATATGTATATTTATGTACCTACCTACATAATGTGTTTCATCAATTCGTCCCTCCCTGTTAGCTATAGTCCCTTATAATTAATCTCTGTAGGATTCTTGCTTAACACGAGTAAAATATACAAATATAATCAAATCTTTAGAACGGCACGTGCTTTTATAACATGAAAAAATATAATATTTTTTTAACGGTACCTACCTATGATTATGTTAAAATTATGTTATTTACATAATAATATATAAGTATTATAAAAGATAAAACACTGAATATTACACTGTACTACCTTCGGAAAAATAAAGTAAAAATTAGTTTCGTAATGAAAAATTTAATTGTTTATAACTTTGTTTATTATTAAATAGTTACAAAATATTTTATTGCCTGTATACCTATAGAGGATTAGTCAAAATAGTTTCAAATCAATGTACCTATATAATGTCCTATAAATCATCGATACTTAATAAAATATTATTATAAATTATAATAATATAACATTATTGAATCCAATTAACATGCAAGTAGCTATAACAAAAGAGTTCCACACGAAAAAACGGATTCAAAGCATTTATATAAATTACACAATAAAATACATGAATAATATTAATACAAATTACAAGTAACTTGGTCCGTACCACGTTGCATGTTCATTACCCATTTATGAAACTAATTATTAAATTAATTATGAAAATGATTGAAGTGCAAACCTTTAGACATTTTAGCGAATGGGCTTTAAAACTTTTAAAATATTAAAACATTAAAGCGTATTATATTATATGTATTATATATATGTACATTTTATTCGCGTTACAAATTATGGAAATTATAATTGTATAATTTATAATTATTGGTAATATTAAGTTTAATACTGTATATTAAAACGAGTAACCACATATTTTATATTATTTAATAAACTTTGTTTATAAGATTATAATAATTAACCCAATTCCAAAAATTTCTATATTAATATTATTGTAATATAATGGGTAAAAGAACGAAATCGATATAAATTCAAAATAAGTGTACGTAAATAAAAGTTAACAATAAAATACATTTCTCGAAAGTTCGAGTAGGAAATGTGTATAAAAAATGTATTTAATATAATATTATATAATTTAAACGAAAAGTGCGGTATAGGTATACCTATTGGATTTATTCCAATAAATTTGGTCATGGAACTCAATTTACCGGATATATCCTCATAATCTCATCTATTGTACTTTGGTAAATACGATAAAGAAAGGCATTCCATGTATAATAGTATATAGTAATAGTATATGGTACATTGTTTACACTGGCCAATCATTTGGGACTTAATTTACCTTACACCGTAATGTGGCAATGTATAGGTAATACAACTACCTACCGGAGATAACGATGAGGCATCATTTACATTTCATGAACTATAAACAGGGTTGAAGATTGTTATCCTTATGTATACCTATACTTATATTGTTATTTAAATTTTGAACCATAGTTAATTTACAATTATCTTTATATAGTATGCGTCGTATTGTCTAAAAATTGTATATTATTATATCCTTATTAGTTATCAAGTGAAATAAAAACATAACCACAAAATACATTATAATAATCGTTGAAACTAAATAGGTTATAAACATAATATTAATGTATTTATTATAATGTTACACATTATAAACCTAATAGCCGTTAATACGTGTTTTAACTTAACTCGCGAGTACTCTCGATCTCGAAGAGTATACCAACATATAAATATATAGATTATCATACCGTATGGGCAAGGTCAGATAAGTCTCTGTAATATGTATTATTATTTATTAATATTACACCTTTACCGTGGTATATGATATAATAAAAACTCACCGTATATATGCAATTTATTTCGCGGACAGACTTGAGAATTTATACGTAACACCACAATGTTATACACTATTGTACGGAGAACTTTTACAGTAATTTTCCGCCTAGGAATAATAATTAATAATGTTAATTAAAAACATACGATATTTTTCACGTAAAAACAACCTTGCCCCACGACATATAACCCCGCAATATACGATCTAATATCAACCTAATATAAATTATTCAAGACGTGAAAATTAAAAATATCAATTAACACTTTCACGACAATAATAGGTAGTATCGTTTATGTCCGTAGCAAGCGACGATTTCTCGATCTCGTCGAATATAATATAATAAAATGTAATAGCTTCTATTATCGACTATAACATATTTTTCGTGTGGAAAGAATTCCAAGTTAACATGATAATTAATAATATTATAATATAATAATTTTACTATACGGTACTACACAGTAAATGCGGTTTCGGGTCAATGTAAACTGTAAAGTGTTAAATGTCACACGACCTTCGCGTACAGTTTGAAATCTAAGAAATACAATATCAACGCTATATAATATATTATTTTGTTATCAATATAATTTAGGTTACATAACATATACATAATATAATATTATATTATATTATATATAACGTTATAGTTTTTTTTCCTAAAATTGACTTTTCGACCTCGACGGTCAACTCATATCCGTTGACCCCCTATATGTATACTTGTACGCATACCGCAATATACGTATATTATACTATAATATTATATTATTATTATTGTGTTTCGCCCATCTATTGTTTTTATTCTCTTTGGCCCGGCCCCAAATAACGCCGCAGTGTCCGGAATATAATAATAATAATAATAATAATAATAATAATAATAATAATAATAACAACTACAACAACAATAACAATAATAATAATAATAATGAGTAATGTAGTTATGATAACATGTTCGGAGACTATAAAAGGTTAAATTAGTAATATACAAAAATAAAACATTAAAAATAGAAAAAATAGAAAAAAACAAACAAAATTAAAATTAAAAAAAGTAAAAAAAAAAAAAATGTAGGTCTCCATGATTCAACACACGTGTACGTATAATATATAAATTAGTCACACCTATAATATATATTATAATATTGGTCTATGTATAGTGTATAACCGCGTAATCAGAGAGCGTGGCAATAAATCAATAATTATAATACATATGTATGTAATATTATATTATTTGTACTACAATAAACAACAAGTATTTCGATCGATACCGCGACTACCATGTTAAATGGAATGCGATACAAGCATACGGCAAGTTCGTCATCAATCGCGGTAATACAGGTACATACCAAAAAAAGTTATAAAATATACTTTACCTACACGTAATAGGCGTATTCAAAATAGGAGGGAAAAAACGCTCCAATTTCCAGTACTCGTTTTTCGAATAGTTTCACGTCCGTCGTCAATGAACCGTATAGGAAACATATTTTATTATTATAATATTATCACACACACTTTCACCGTATTACCTATCATTCGTCTTCGATTATAATATATAAATATAAAAATTAAAAAATTAAATGTATAATTATATTATTATGATTAATATATTAAACATTAAATTAATTTATAATATTATAAAGATGTTTAATTATTGTGAAAATGCCGAAATCGCATCTTCAGTTTTTCCTGACCACGACCACCTGTCGAGTTTTTCACTTTTGTATAGTATGACGTTTAGTATACTAGTATTTCATACTATATATCAATTTAGTAGTATAATTTATATAAATATAAATGTAATTTGAAAATCTTTCTACGTGTTATAATTATTTCTCAAAAGTATTATATCCGAAAGTCGAGACTGCAAACCTATGAATATATAATAAATATGTAATAAATTACATTATTATTTTATTACTTTGTATCGTCATAATAATAATTTAAACGTTAAATAAATTATACATCATAACTCATAAGCATATATATATATATACATATATATATATATATATATATGCAGTTATAAACTGAATATAAATAAACATACGTTTACATCTGTTTTATATGTATATACCTATTATATTTTTTATGTATATTTTAAAATGTAATATATTTTTTTTTTTATTACTATATGAGTATATGCTAAAATTAAAATATATTTTAGTTGTTAATAAAGTAATATTTAATTTATATATGGTTCGATACAGATAATAATAATAAATGCCATTAAAATATCTATTTGTCCTAAAGCAATAAAAGTGAATACAATATTAACATTTCTATCGCATATATTGTAGTTTATTTAAAAATACATTTACAAATAACTTATATTAAATTTCTATATAGGTAATAAAGGTACCTATATGAACTTATATAATACATAGACTAATATATTTAATTTTAACGTGTACCACATTAATACAAATTTATTATTATTTCATTGCGTATCCATTACAAAAATTTCATTAATTCAATATTTTACCTATATATAAGTATAACTTAAAAAATTTATAATTTAATTTATATAAATAATTTGTATTCGTTTTCTGATTAGATATATTATTATTATTTTAGAGGATTTTTTCTGTGAAATATAACTGATATTATCGATTAAGGAAAGCAATAAAACATTATATTCGAACACGATTATATAAACAATATTTCACGCTTCGTTTAGTTACGGTTTGATTTTTAGTATTTTATGATTGAATTGTATACCAACTGTAAATATAAACTTACAAACGGGTCAAGATCCAAATCCCATCCGATTTAAAAGTAAATAGTTTGGTCAAAAAAATGTAATCACTTATAGTTATCTATAGTTATACTTATAGTTGTCTTATTACAAATATAAACATAATAGGTAGAATACGTAAGAAGCAAAGAAGTACGCAAATAATACACATATTAGATTTTGAGCGAACCGAAAAAATCTATTGAATTTACAATGATGTGTGTCTTTTTTTATGTATGAAGATACTTTTTCGACCAGAAATAATTCTCCGATTTTCACGAATAGCATATTTTTCTGATTCTAAATGGATGTAGTTATTAATTTATTTGGGTCAATTTTCGAATTTTTCAAAATTGACCCTATGCGATAAGAAAAAAGACCAAAAAATGATGAAAACACGGCATTTTACACAAAAACTGAAATTTCGATGAATCGATTTCAATATTTTACGATAACTCAGGAAATTTTGGACTAAGATACTTAAAAATGTTTTTGAGTATTCACATTTATATACGTAATACAATTTTGGAACTGTAAGGTTAATTTTTCTACAAAATGGTATGGAAGGGTCGAAGGGATATAGGTGTAAAGAGGATAGTGTTAAATTTTAGCATCTTCAATTTCGTTGATAGAAATTTAAATTTCCAATTAGATACAATAAATGTAATTTTATCTGGATTTCAGCCCTTCCAATTTTTTCATTGAAATTGCAACCAGGCCAACTTAAAGTTTGACTCATATGACGACATTTTTATAACGAAATATCTGTATAACAATATAAACTAACTACGTATGATGTATGACAATTGTTTACCTTCTTGATGTGTAATTTTTACATCGTACCAATACTGCCATATTTCGTTTTAGAATTAATGTCGTGTGTGTCATACTTAACCATTATGAGATTTCGAGGTAAATACATATCTCGACTGAAAATTATTATACCTTCATACCCATAATATGGCTAGTTATATTATTATTTCAGAATATTTTGTTTTCGTTTATTTTACCTTCAAATATAATATTTAAATAACACAAATATTCCCACTTTATTCCTTTTATATCAACAATGTTATTCGACCGTTAAATTATTCAATTATTTTGTCCTTATAAGTGTATTATTTTTGGCCTATGTATATAGTTTAACCATATAAATATTATGTATTTAAACTCGCGGTTAACAAGGTTAGGTCAGGTTAGGTTAATTATTATTGTTTAAACTAAAAACACACTGTTTTAATACGAATTAACATTTTATAATAATATTTAAAACGGATATATTTTATACAGGTACCTATACGCCAGGCTCAGTGACGTATTATTAAGAATATCAATATTATCAATAAGGTAACAAAAATTTAATTAAAATATATATATAAATATAAACGAAAATAGTTATGGGTAAACAGTACGTTTAATATTAAATATTTAAAATAATTATATACCTAGTATATTATATTAAATAATTGCAATATAATAATTATTATACATCTGCAGTAAAAAAAAAAAAAAACGTGTGTATATTAGATATAGAGCTCATATGCCCAAATTAAGAAATCGAAATTTTTAATAAATCATTAATAATTCAAAATGGGTTTATGATTCCGGTCTAAATCTTGTATACTATTGGATAAAAAATACAAAAAAAATAACTATTAATAAAAAATTATTTTATTATAAATTTAGTATATGACATTAACATATAATACATTAACCGTATTTTTGTCGATTTCGCGTGAAAACAAACGATGGAAACCGTTCGCGACGGACTTTACAGTGGCGAAGAAAACATATAATATAATATTATTATCGCGAACGTATACCGCGCGACTTGAACACTTGCCAGTTTCAAATTTCTGTATTATAATATATATATTATTATCACGTATAGAAGATAATGAAAAAAATAATAATACAGATGACGACGACGATAACGATAATACATTATCTTTATCAATTAAATCAATTCGACGACGTGTCGGAAACTCTAATATTATTCGGTACCTATTATTTATTATATGACAATATTAATGTCGGCCTAACGTACTGCACAGTCGTTTTCGTCGACGGGCGTGTTACTATTCATTATAATAATATTGTACCTTTACAATACTTATAATATTATACTATACATGTGCATTTTAATCGACGATTATTGTTATTTCCAGTAGGTATAGAACGTAATTAAAAACGGCAGGTAGCTACCACAACGGGGGGAAATAAAAATAAATGCCCGTCGGATGAAATATTTATTGCAGTTCGCCGGCGGACCAGTTTAGAGCCAGTAGGTATAATATAACATAATATATATACAGGTTGCCTACTGTGTCATGTGTGTAATCCAGTTTCACCTGTGATGTTTATAAAACAATCCCTACTCTATTTCCATCTTCTTTTTTTCTCCTCATTATTATACTTATAATCCGTGCTCTTTTACTTTTTTTTCCTCTTATTCCATTACAAATTCCCCGCTGAGTGCCGGCGCTCTGATTTGCTGACGGGTTTTTGTTTTTTATTCTTGTACACCAACACTGTATAATATAATACCGCAATGACGATATAGGGTTTCACAGTTCACACAGATAACTTATCTCCGATGAAATCTGTGTTTTTAGATTCTGAGCGGAGCGAAGAATGTATTGGTTTTACAATGATATGTGATTTTTTTTTTCTGAAGACACTTTTACTATCCGTAATAATGTTCCGATTTTCACAAATAAGAATTGTTTGAGCTTTGAGGTTGAAAATTGGATGTAGTTAATAAGTATAATCGTCACAAAACTATTAGTAATGCCATAAAAAACACACATAACCGCAAAAATAAAAACACGACACACAAGGAAATCTTTTTTTTTACGTAATTTTTTTTTTTTAATAGTATTCGTCGTCGCCACGTGATTATCGGCGTTACAAAAATTTCCATCGTAAATCTCATAATCTCACTTGTTTGAGAACCTCCGGGGATTGGGCCATCACAGATCATAGGTCATAGATCATAGGTCACAGATCACAGATCAAAGATCATAGATCAAGGACTAAGGTCTATAATGAGAATTAACGAACCATTCGGTATTATATACATAATAGTGTTAGGTGATTTTTTCCAATTACAACCTGTATTGTCTACCTCTACACCGTTATACGATAGTTTCAACTTTCAATGATACGTTGTCAAAATATCCTAATGACATAGAAATGATATCAATCAAAACTATTTAGGAAACATTTAAATTTTGAGTTGACCGAAATCATGAGACAAAAAGATGATAAAGAATTTGCATTAATGTTAACAAATTTAGCTAGAAGGCAAAACGACTAAAAAATGACGAAAATCGGCCTATTTCACGAAAAATGAAAGTTCGACGAATTTATTTTCAATATTTCACGATAACTCGGGCAATTTTGAAGTTAGAGACTTGAAAATTTTATTGGATATTCACATAGATTATATATATGTGGTAAAATTTTGAAACCGTTACGATAATTTTTCTACAAAATATAGGACGTTGAATATTTCGTAAAATTCTCGTACATATAATGTTTGATAAAATTGGCAATTTTTGGCATCAAGGACTGAAAATTTTACTGAAGTATATTTACATATTTCTAAACATCATATCAAAATATTAGAAAGATCCCTAGTCTCAATTTTTTTTTATAACTGTTTAAAATTGATATTTTTAGTTAATTGATAATATTATGAAAAAAACCCGGAAAAAAATTACGAAAAAACGGCATTATCTGACTGAATTTCGCTCAGAATCGTTTTTTTGAATGCAATGGTTTATCGTTGCATTCAAATTATAATTAAAATTAAACACTATGATTGCACACCTGTATCCTTCCGTAATACCTATTTTATAAATTTTATTTATTAAGTATAAATCATATTATATTATATTAGTATAATATTCCAAGCACACATTTCAAAATGTATTATAAAACAAATATATTATACAATAGGTAAATGAGTATAATTTTTGTAAAATTTCAGATGATAGTATAATTGGCGCGCAATAAAAATGTATAATCAAATCTTCTAGTCTTGTGGGAATATTGATATTTTAGTAAAATATTATTGAATTACAATTGGATTTATTTTAACGATTATTTCGTAAGCAATTAATTTAATTTCGTACGAAATGCAAAATAGACTACGTATGAAGTAATAGAAAAAACTAGTAGTAAAAACTTTGATTTTTAGAGTATACACGTTATTTTTAACCCCCTCCCCGATTGTTGTATTATTAAAACAGAATGATATTCAACAACGAGTTTCTTGATCTTGACATTTTGATTTATTGTAACGTAATTTTATTTTATGCATTTATATATTTAGATCATCGTAAAACATCTCATTATATTGCCCCGAGGGTTAGGTCGAGATCAAATCATCGCACTAAACACTACTAATTAAAGACATTCCACGAGAAAAAATACACACACATAAACACATTGGTTAATACCTATATTGGTACAAAATCGTCATTCATCACACGGACGATGGCAACGCATGAAGAAGGTTGAGCCACGCGTGTACTTATATATATATATATATATAGCATATAGGTGTACTTACAGACATTATTTTGTTTACAGAATAGGAAAAAATAAAACTAACGGCGGTTAAAAAACAAGTCCACAAAATGTGTGTATGTGTGTGTACAAACCTAATTAGAGAGACGCGTATACAGTATATACACTAGCAGTGATTACCTTGACAGCAATGAATACGCGTAATATTATATTTTATAATAATAATAATATATTGATATCGTTACAGTTCACGTGATTGCGGTAGAGGACATTGCAAAACGGTATATGATCTGGTAAACTGGTACGTGTTAACTACAATAAATATAATATTTAAAAAAATAAATAAATCGTCCGATAAACGAAATTTAGGTGACACTGGTTTGTGTCAACATCTGTTGCTATTATAATATTATAACCCCGACGTCAAGGCGCCAGAGCCAACGATCGCACACAAATGCGCAATAATAATTCTCGTATTCATGTTATTATTATTGTTTCCAGAAATGGTCCGACGTGAATTCGATAATATTGTCACCGATCACGATTCGTCGTTATTTTTCTACGACACTAAACTTTCCAGACGCGTATTGCATAATAAATAATATACTATTATCTATTGGGGAAAAAAAAAAAATAATAATATGTTGTGGAATCAATATTTGAAGGCCTACCTATTATAATATTAACGCCCAAAAATCAGTTTATTATTATAACATGGGCAGGTATTAAATACGTCAAATTGGCAGTTAGCAATAACAACACGTTATTTACGACAAAATATAATAATATTAAGTCATTGTTATTATTTAAAATTTAAATCCAAATCGTATCTATGTCATATATATAATATATTGTTCATATTCTGTTAACTGTTCGATTTCATTTAATTATAAGAACGTTTTCTGTTATCTAGCCGCCATTAAAAATTATAATTATAATTATAATTTATTGTTTAGAGAAAAAAAAAGAAGAAAAATACGTACGAATTTCTATTATTATAATTTAAAAAACGGCACGATTGCACGACGGATTAGATGTAGATCGACTCACGTGAACTTTGAATTTTCCAATACCGGCAGTTTTTCGTTTCGCAAGTCCCATTTAATTCATTTTATTTTATAATAATTATAATATTATAATATAATTCCTACAAAATACGGGTCCATCGGTTATCGTAGCAATAAAAAATTTTAATTTAATATATAAAATTATATTATATTATTACGTATATTGTATACACAGTTCGTGAACGTTGTAATAATAATAATTACTCTAAATCGGTTAGTTTTGCGTCACATTTAAGGGATATCTCGATAAGAACGCCTCGCGCCGTCGGGTCGAGCGGGTCATGTGTCACCCGGGTGATGGTCTAAAAAGTCTCCGGGTCAAGGATTGCACAGTGCTCGTGCGTTCGCGCATTATTCTACATTATGTTTTCCTATTATTTCATACGTAAGTACGTATACAACAAACACTCAGTAAAGGTCGAAATTAAAATATTATGTAATGAATTATATTATTAATAATGCGTTCTCGGTCGAGTACGAATTAGTCGTAGGATAAAAACAGAAAAACAAAACAAAAAAAACAAAAAAATCTAGGTATAACTACAGTATTATTAGAAGTTACTAGATTATATTACGTATAGTGTATATGTTATAAACGCGGTATAATAATCCGCTTATGACCTAATAACTATATTATAAACTACGCACAACCCCTGTAAGAATTTACGGACGTTAGACGTTTAATATTATACGTGTATAAACACTATAAACGCACCTATATCGTATAATGTTATTATTAAGTACGATAATATCCGTCGTGCGTAAAACTCGAACGCGTGAAAAAAAAAAATACCGCGGTTAAATTTCGTTTCGGTCGGAAATATTTCTTATACGAATAATATAAAATAATATTGAATTATAATATTATTACAGTATTAGGTATAGTTTAGCGAAAACGTTATAAATTATAATTCTTAACATCGTGTCGAATGTGTATTTATTAAAAAAAAAAATCTTAAATCTTCGTCGCGTTTTCCAGTTTGATATGTATCAAACGCCCGAGAACGATTTTCGGAAAATTTAACATAATATTGTTATCAATTTAAATCGTACCGCATTAAATATAATATTATAATATGTCCATCTAATACCGTAATAACATAATATACAACTATTAGTGTATAGAACGATAACCGAGTGTCCTGTTAAAATAGAAAACATAATATACATATTATTCACATACACGCATACACACACAAACGCGTAAATACGATATCTAGTTAATGGGATTGAAAGGCCGTTGAACTATTGTGACCCTATCCAATTCATAATAGAACGGCAGAGACTTTAGATAACAAATGTCGGTTTTCGAAACGATTCGGCGCTTTATCAAAGTTGAACTATTTGCGTACACTAAACAGATACTAGAATATAATGTGTAGTGTGTACACAATAAATACGTAAAAAAAAAAAAATTCAAACGGGTTGTAAAATGATTAGAACGCGCGTATAACAGTACGATTTATGCGTATCCGATATTTTTACATTGAATATTCGAATATTATAGTAATAATTATTGTTACGCTACACCTTGGAGTTTGACTATAATATATTATATTCTACAATAAAATATAAAATTGCGTTATTATAATATTATTATTTATTATAAGTATAACGTTGGGTTTACGCCTTTACGGTAATATTATTTGGAACGTTTATTTTTTTTATGTTTTTTCTTTTTTCCGCAAACAATAATGCACTTTTATATAATAACGATTACGATAAGCATATAACACAGGAATGTTTAATGTTTATACCTATTTATAATAATGATATCATTGTATAATTATCAGCTACAAAATACAAATATCGATCGCGATAACGTATAAAATTATACATGTATATTATAGGTATGTATTTTTAATTGTTGTAATAAAAATTTGTTATTTCTATGCACATTTTATCGTAATAACGATAACGATAACGATAATATCAGACACTTGACAGACGAATCGATTTTTACCGACGGGTTGATATTTATAATATTATTATTAGCTATTTTATTTAAAAAAAAATTTTTAAAGAAAAATAATATTATTATGTCTGAGGTATGCGAGTACTCGACATGAGTAGGTTGGGTTGGGTAACCTACTCGCGAGTTCAAATTACACAATATTAATAATTTCAATTCGAGTACCCATATAGGTAATAATAATAATAATAATAATAATAATAATATTATGTGCTCGAGTTAGATATGGTACTACGATTATTATTAGTACCGTGTTATAGCTTATAGGTGGTATCGTTTTCACTCGATTTACACATTACACCGGGTGACTTTGATGATAAGGATAACTCACGTAAGTAAAGCGAGATAAAGTCGTTACAATACACATACTAGCTGCTATACAAGACGCCAGTTTGATACGATTATTATTATACGACATTTTATATACATTTTTATTTTTAGTAACACCGTAATAATAATATTATTATTATTCATTTTATATTATGATTAAAATTATTTCGTTACCTGAATAACACCATGGAGGCCAGACGACGGGGCTGGACGCGTCCAAATCCCGCATCATTGTGTTATCACCGGCATGATGATTGTCGATATCATCTTTTGATTAGAAACGACAAAAATAAATCGACGCGAAATATAAATACAACTCCGCGACAAAACGTTATGATAATGTTCTATTCGTGGAACGAACCGTATAGCACACGTACAAAATATTAATTATATGAGACAATATTATTTTAATATTGAAAAAAAATATATACCTATAATAAATAAACGCACAAACGAATATGTTGGTTGTTTTCGATAGATGAAACTATACCACGATGGTTTATCTAATATTATGTTGTTTTCACCAAAAAGAAACACCACGATCGCAGTTCGATTTACGATCCGGTATGTGTACAACGCGCGCGCTCAACTCAATACGGATATATCGCCATAATTAATATACTTTATTATTATTATCGTGTCGGTGAAATAGGCGAGGAAAAAACACGCGAGCGCGCGACAAACACGAACGACATAAACTACACACGAGCCGGTGATCGCGGACGAACTGGAGCGCGGCAAGGACGTTTGACCGTTGACGACGCGCGCGTCGGCAGCAGACCGACCACGAGCAGAGGCGGTAGCGACACACACGCACGCAAAACAGCCGGTGGCGGCGCGGCACCTGTACGAAAACGGACTAGTGCGCTTGCGCGCGCCCGCGACGGTCATCAGGTGGTAATAACCGCGGTAACGCGTCGCCACCGGGCCAAACGCCGAAATAATAACAATAATATTAATAATAATAATTAATAATAATCATCATCATCGTAATAATAATATAATAATATGGTTGTCACAATAACGTAATAAAAATATTGTATACAACTTGTTGCGGCGTTGCGCGCGTGAAACGACGGTATAAGCTGTGCGAATACCAGAAACTTGGTATAAATATTAATAATATACTGTTATGTAATTACCGCTCGCGGTAACAACAAAAATACGTCGTTCTTAACCGATAATATTTTATGCATAGGAGGTATCTAAAATGTTTGGTTCTAGGTTTATATTCGATAAGAATATAAGATATAAAAAGTGCCAAACGCGGACATAAAGTTAAAGGTGTGCATAATAAAATAATATGTACAACATTATATTAACTTAAAATGTAACAGTATTGTACATTAATAGTTTAAAAATAAATGACACCTTATTTTAAAATTAAAAGTGAGCGATATAACATAAAACTTGTATATTACTGTATAATAATATGCATTCATCGTTGTACTTGTAAATTGTAATACAATTATTACTGTTATAATGACAAGTTCTACAAAATTGACTATATATAAATACATACTAGTATTATAGTCGTATAGTCGTATGGCTTTGATTATAATATTATACTTATAGTACAAAAATATTACGACACAATCGGGATGATGTACGTTGGAAATGTGTAATGTAACGAAAAATAATCTAAAATAAAATTTAAACTAATAAGTAATATTTTACAATAATGTTAAATCTTAAATCCTATAGTTAACAGAAAAATTTTAAATTTTATCGAAGCTCAAATACATATTACTTATTAAGTACTCACTTTCAAATAATTGTGAATATCAAATCATTTACGATTTTTCTTTTGTAGCTGTTTTAAGGATAAAAAAAAGAACTGATACTGACTGTATGAGAGACTACAATAAATATAACTACTGAGAGATGATATGAATGTAAACATTTTAATCAATACATGTATTATCCGATGAACTTCGGTCAAAATCATATTCCCAAATGTAATGATTTATCATTGCTTTAAAATTTTAATCAAAATTCAACACTATCATCTTTACTTCTGTCTCCCACTCTCCCTTCCACAATAGTAATAGTATCATCTCTTCTTTATTAATATTATTTTCTTCATATTGTCTGTTTTAACAAATCTGTTAACAAATCCTGATAACAAAAATTCCTCCTTTTGACATTTTGTCATTTTGGTATTCGGGCTACTCGGAGAACATAGAATATTATGTATTTACTCGACCACATATCCGTGTTATTTATTGTTATTATTACTAAGATTTGAAAATAATAATAAATCTTCACATTTGAACAAACGATTCTAAGGGAAAACATACGAGTATTTTAATATTCTATAAAATTATGTCTCGCACATTATATAAATGATATATAATAATTAAAATAGATTTCTTTATTAAATGAATCAATAATTATTATTTTTGGAATTGAAAAAACGAATTAATTTATTGTTGAAATAACGAAAAACGATTTTTTAATTTATATCATTTTTTGCACGATTTTATCATTTTTACTATCGAAAATTATAGGTAAATTATTAAAATATACAATAACGATACATTTTAAGATAATATTATGTGTTATGTGTATTTAATGTAATAAACATAATTTATTAACTAATTATCCGATGAAAATGTATCTCGTAAATGGAAATCGGGCCGTTATTCCTGCAGTCTAAAAAAGCATCTTCATATGAGTAAGTGCGTAGAAAAAATATATGAAAATTTTCTATCGCATATTATACACCTACAGATTTATCCGAGTGAACACACCAAACGAGCAATGACGCGAATTCAACTTTTGGGTAAGAGTGGTATACCAGTTTAAAAAATAATTATTCGAAAATTATTACAGTTTACGAATTACGACTATAATAATATAATATGCTATATACGAGTATATGGCAAGGTAATTAATGGACCATAATAATATTTATAACCTTTATTATATAGCCAATCACAAATCTACATAATATACTTTAAGGAAATCACGAAATTCGCGTTTACGTTTGTACCATATATACACTATTAAAATTTAATTTTGTTTTTTTTTTTTTTATATTTATATTATATAGGGTGTGTCTCTCGAATACTTAAAATGGAATTATTTAATGTGAAACGGTCGCTCTGAGAAACATTCGGTATAACGTGCACGGCGATTGCATATTTTACGGACTGGGCCGTTATATATTGATCCAACATCCAACGAAGAGTCAATGATTATATTATAGGTGTGTATTATACGTGTACTACTGTACTCATATAGTCATATCTCATAATATGGTAATAAATAATAATATACGAATGATAATTTCGCGAATTTGACGCGATTAAAAGCAAAAAAAAAAAAAAAAATCAAATATAAAATTGTAATAAAATGTTTATAAACTATACGCGTTTGTACGTATATGTGATGATTACGTTTTATAACGCGAGTGCTTCTTTTTTCCGACCCCAAATTCCTGTTTAATATGTGTTATGTACACACGATGTTATTATTTATTGTATATACGAGTATTATACAGACACCTACGCGTATTACAATAACAATATATAATAATATAATGGTATACATATAATAAAAAATGAAACGTCGTCACGCAGACGTTAAAAAATAATAGTCTTTTTTTTTTTTGGTTTGATATTAATTTAACGTTTTTAAATTTAACAGAATTTAAGAATAATTTTTATTTTTAATTGCCCATAGTTCAAACGGTATAAAAAAATAAATAAATAAATTTTTAAAACAATAGCATAGAAGAATAACACGACTATAATAATATGATATCATTTTGTTTGAATTGCACTCTATATAATAATAGAAACCTGTTCTTTTCCCCCGACCAATTTTCACAATAATAATAATTATCACACGTATCGTTACAGTATATTATATAAAAATTCTAATTAAAAAATAAAAACTCGTAATGCAGAAGTATTTTATAATTTTATAAATAATAATATTATTACGTGTGTTATGAAAAAAATATCAATTTATATCTCCTCGAGTCTATATATTATATATACACGATATGGATTGTTTTAGTTTAGTATAATTTTACATCGACTAAACGCGAATAAAACTCTATAAATATACACATTATACTCGTATAATCCTGTGTATACCTGTATAATATATACGCTCGATGACTCGTATATATTGTAGAAATAATAATTTTTTTCCCCGTGCGCGGTTAAAAAAAATTTGGTATGCTCGATTTCCTCGACACACCGCGGTGAACACTATAATATATTAATATACAATACACGTAAACACGTGTTATTCTATATTTAAACATTTTAAACAAATCGACGTGCGAACCTTTGTATTTTTAAAGGGGGAAAAATATATTTACCGTCGCCACGTGTAGTCGAGGCGATCGCGGGGATAACCGCGTGATTACCGAGATTCGAGCGGTAAAATAAATTTGCAGATCACAGCGTGTTATTTAAAACACATTATTTTTTCACGTCGTGTCTCTCGCGCCATATTTAAAAAATATATCTATCTATATTTAACATTAGGTCATGTTGGCCGAAGTCTATTTTATACTCTATTATATTATATATATTATGTTTATCAGGATATCGAAATGTTATTCGATTTCTATATAAATTATATTTGGCTAGTATTATTATATTGATATCCATTATTAAAATTTAAAAGTATTTATTCGAACCGATTCATTTACCAGTGTACCATACGTATAATACAGGTATATACCAAATAATAGTTCGACTTGGTTACGATAACCGTTAATCGTAGATAATAGATTATTTTTACATTTTACGCATGCGTTTTAGCCTTTAGATATTTTTAAAATTATAGGGTACCTATCTATTATTATGCTAACAGCCGCAATATCTTTATAACTTATTGTAAAAAATAATTTTACGCCTCTACAACAACTACTTTTTATAGGTAAATTTAATACATTATTATGCTATAATAAATTAATTTTATTTAAATATCTGATAATGTTAATACCTCTATAAATGAACACGAATTCATATGATTTAAAGTAATAATATATAATTATTTTACTAAATGTCCCAATATCCTTTAACACCGATTTCTTTTATAGGTAAATAATAATTCTTAGTACATTCTTCATCTTGGATATAATTATAATGATTAGTATTAAATAATATTTTTGAAAAAAGTATAGGACGTTTTTAAATAATTATATATAACTCTTAATATTATAGTATATAATTATATTTTGTGTAGTTTAAAAAATACAATTTTCGCAATATCCTATATAATACAAAGTGATAACTGATAATATTTTATTGCATTTATATATATTATTATATGAAGTAAACGGAAAAATCCCACGATATCACCGAGCGCCTTGTCCTCCGAATCAGTATAAATTCTATTCTAAACTATTGCGAATAAAAAAGTATTCGTCTAACTTTTTAAATCCATTGTTTTTTCCGCGTCATTTTCAAATCGAATATTAGTAACGGTATACAATCGTATGAAATATAAATGCTCATTATTATTATTATTTTTTTTTTTTTTATTATTATTATTATTATTTTATCATTATCATTATCATTATTCTTGTAGAGCAGACCGCAATGATAATAAACGAACGTTTTCTTTTAATATAGTCACGGTTGCGGCGACGTATATGCTTGCGACCCACAGCGTTAAGTTTTTTAGTTTATATATTTTAAACTTCTATGTACAGTCGGACAGTATAACGGCAAACGCACGTACTTTCTCGGTTTTTTTTGTTAAGTCTTATGTACACACTACACACACGCATGACAATAATACAATATATATTATACATATACGCATACAATATCAATAATAATTGCATACGAACGCATCCGTTATCGCGTGTGGTTATATTATAATAACATACCTACATAAATATTTTATTACAAATCACACTCTTGTTCTTCGGCCGCGTGCTGCAATAACCGAACACTACTTTATAGGTATTATTATTATAATTACGATAAAACAAACATAATATATATATATACATATATGAATCTCGATCGATATAAAGGATAAAATAGAATGTTAAAATAATATATTATTACGTTTACAACGTAATATCGCGTATAATATTATATATAATATTATAATTATTGTTATAATTGGAATCGAACGTTTGCTAATCCGTCGTTGTGATTACATTATAAATATTATAGTCTTATTTCTTATCCTTATCTATTATAAATTTTGTAATATAAAGGGAAATGTTGCGCGTTGAATAAGAAAAATGTTACATTACAACTTGAAGGGCCGTGGGTCAAAACGGAAGTGTGTGGACAAAACCCGACGTGCTTTACTGTGACGATGAAAATCGTTTCATCGTAGTGTGTAGGGCCCTTAACTGTAACTACACTATCATTATACTATTATATTGTATTTCGGCAAAGAAAATTCTACACCTATTGCATACTAATATTTTTTCTTAAAAGATAAAAATAAGAGCTGATACTACTGTGGAAGGGGCACAGCACACAGGTATAAAGAGAATATAGTGTTTAATTTTGATTAAAATTTAAATGCAATGATAAATAATTACATTGAATAAAATTATACAATTGAATTACATTCAAAAACGATTTTGAGTAAAGTACTATCTCAGATTTGTGTATTTAAATGATAATTTAAAGGTTTTTTGGACATTTATATTAAACGTATAGACTGATAAATGTAAAAAATTTTAATCAATACATATATTATCTAATGAAATTATATTATAATTATATATAATAATTAATTATTAATATAATTGAATGTTCGGACGATTTCCATAAAGTCATATAATTTAATTTTAATAAGATAAGGACAAAATACATTTATAATATTTTATAGTATATAGGATATAGGTACCTACCTAAATATATTATGCTTAAATATGTTGATTTATTAAAATATAAATAAACTTACGACGTTCCGATGATGAGATTAAAGTATAGTTATTTTGTACGGTACAATGTTAATGGCTCGTAACATTTCTCACATTCTCTTTCACACTGTGTGGGATTTGTGAATCGCTTTATTTTTCAACATTGTACACATAATTTAACTACGATTGATCTCAGACATAAAATGACGCGATTATTATGACACAAAACGAATAAATTATATACTCTCCACGTGTCATTAAAATATTACTTGTTCCTCGACCATGTTCAGTGGTATACTGATATAACCATAACATTTTTTATGCGAAAAATTAAACCCTAAAGATTTTATTTTACTTTTCATTATAGTTTATTAAATATTTTTTTAGAGTACTTAATTATAAGGACCTCAAATCGATCGTATATAATACATAATATTTTCCATAAGCCAATCACTTCTATTATCGATATTATTATTGGTATTTTTAAATTGTAGTATTAATTTTCTAGCATGATCCAGCGTATAACATTGAAAATATAAGTTTTTGAAAAAAATTTTAAATTTTTATTAGGTACTTATTTTGCTCTATAATTTGTCATAGTTATAATATTTCCACTTTCATCCCTTATATGATAATACAACATCAACTTTTGATTTTCAAATAATAATATATGTTTTAAAGAGTAAACTATTAAAGAATGCATTTTTATAAAATTTTAGACGTACAGCCGTACAGGTTATGGATATCCGACTAATATTTTGCGAGTAATTAACATTCCAAAGTATATAGACGGAAAGAGTATGCAGTAACATAATCTATCATTTTCATGGATAATTAGATGATTTCACAACATAATCGATATTTGATTCCGTTCACTTAACACTTATCAATACTGATAATTGATATTTAATATCGAACTAAATATCGATTATGTTGTGAAATCATCTAATTATCGATGCAATTATATAGATGTTACCGCATACTCCTCACGTCATCTATACCTATACTATAGAATGTTAATTACTCGCGAAATATTAGTCGTCGGATTTCCAGAACTTATAAATCGTCTAAAATTTTATAAAAATACATTTTTTAAGAATTTACATATTTAATTATGTTACCGTTTGAAAATCAAAAGTTAATGTTGTTTTATCATATAAGGGATGAGGGTAGAAATATTATAACTATGACAAATTAATATATAGAACAAAATGTGTAATAACAATCAAAAAAATATTTTTTTACGAATTTCACACTTCATTGTAGGTATTGTACCTAATAAATAATTGTAATAAATGTTTAAAGTAAAATATGGAAGCTATTATTATTTCTAAGGTAACAGTGAATAAATGTTGCCACAATGCCATTTTAATATTTAACCTAATTTTTACGGATTTAATAATTATTTTGATACAATATTATATTATATTTATTTATTATTTTTTATTATCTATGTAGGTACTAAACTACAATAGTGCTAATTAATATTAATTTAAATGTTTTTATGTTTCATTGACTTGTATAGTGTACAGTGTATTTAACACACAATTTAAATTAATATATAATTCCAAATACAAATTCTAATTTTTCTTGATAATAATATAATGAATGTACCTACCTATATCATAAAAATTTAAAAAAAAAAAAACGATAATATTAAACAAATAGCAATAAATAATAAACTAATAACAATAATAAGTTAATAATAGATCAATCGGGATGCAATAACATCGGGATTGCAAACCGCGATAACCCTAAAAATCACAATAAAAATAATAAATTTACACAGGGCAATGATCCTTCAAACGTGTTCTCGACGATTTGTTAAAATTTAATTGATCCGAAAAAAAATTCAATAATCTAATATATAATGTTATCATAGTTTATGTCCGAAATTCTACGAATATTTTATTATAAACATTAAAACATCGCATATAATAAATTTGCATAAATAAAATAATTATAATCCATTTTAATATTTATACTCGTATTTATTAATGATTAAATTGTAAAATTATATCTAATATTATTATGTGTTTCTTTTGTTTTTTTTTGACAGAAAAATCATACGTACCTATTATACATTTCACATTTAACTCAAACACACATCATTTTTTTGAATAATTCGGATCAAGAAGAAAAAAACATCGTTATAACATTGTGTGAAGTACCTACATAATTATTTTATAATCATGATGTTAAAAGATCAATTGGCGTCAAAACTATCATTCCAATGTGCGACAATGGTGCAGTGAACTATACTTACGTGAGTTAAACGACCTGCAGTTATTAGTTTATTACAATATTATATTGTATTGATAAGATTTACTCAAATAATATAAAATTGAATAATTAATTAATATGATGTAGTCTTTTTATTCACGAGATTAAAGTTTAACTGAATATTAATTCTGTATATAAATGTATATTGCATTCTTTGAAGGCCGCGCAGAACATATTATAATCATTAAATCTATATATCTATATATCATGAATCCGAGATTGCATTTTCGAAACGACGGCAATGTTTAAAATCGTATATAGTAAGCAAATTTTAAAAGCAAATAATCTTAATGTGTCCTAACAAGACGTATTATAACAATCAGTCTGGAACATGAAATTTTAGTAATCAAATTACTATATTTACGTATAAAATATTTAATATGTGGAGACTATACACAAACGACGAAGTAGCGATAAAAAATAATTAATTTATTGATCGTTTTAGAATAGTCATATATAGGACAATAAAAATATAAACTCAAACTTTTCAATCGTATATAATACGATATAATATCTGTTGTCATGTTGATATCTCTCTCTCTCTCTCTCTCTCTCTCTCTCTCTCTCTCTCTCTCTCTCTCTCTCTCTCTGAATATATTATATAACTACATAATAAACATAAACGTGTCGTGATAAATCCTAGAAATCTTTTTTTTTTTTTTTTTTTTTATCATTTTTAGAGTGTTCGAGAAAATGACTCGACAATGGGACGCCAAGAATATCGTTAGTTGAGGATCTAAACACTAAACAGATTTAAACATAACTATATAACGATCGATATAATAATATAACGCATTGATTTCACAATTCGAAACAATATATGTACATTGTATAATATTAATATTCTATATGCGAACATCGTGAAGACTCTTATTTATTATGGTTTACGCGGGCACTTTTGAACGTTTATGCGAACGCGTTATATACTCACACTTTATACACATCACACATGAGTGTGACTATTCGGAAGGTTTAGATTTCACCGTACGAATATTACAGTTTCGAATCTCGGCCATAAATCATTAGACTTATACGTTATACCGCCATATCGCGTGCGTTTCTATATTATAAAAAAATAACGCGTGTAAACTCGTTAATTATGATACGTTTTTCGATTTCATTGTAATACGAAAGATAAAATAATATAGTAAAAAGAGCCCGAATTAAAAAATAATTCGATTTGGAAAAATATTATGACGCGAAATATGATTTCTATACGCGTTATTTCATTCGGTTTCGGTGGGATGATAAAAAAAAAAAAGATTTTAACTCGTCTAATAACATAATATTATAATAATATACATTACACGAATAAATTTGAAAAAACGCAGTCCCGTCACGACGCGTTCGTTTCGATTACGGTTTTGTTACGATCCGATCTGATCGCATTGTGTTAACGCGTTTTACCAAAACCATAAATTATCATTATTTTATTATCATATTAATCCCGTATTATTTTACAATCGTTGCGGCCTATCATTTTCCAAGTTGTTCGCATGCGGTTATGCGTAATAATTTTTAGTGCCTAAATAATAATAGATATTATAGGTAATATAATGTGTAATAATAGAGTTATAGAACAAACATCAGTATATAATATTGTGTGTTTTATCGACGTTCGTATTATAATATTGTATAAGAACCGTCGTTGGTATACGAAGAAAAAATCTTGACCGACTTTTATATTTCGAGTGTACAATAATATTTACACAGAAATAAACAATTTATTATAGTAAATACACGAGTGTTATATATCATTATAATTATTATTATCAATTATTATTATTATTATTATTTTTTTTTTTTTTTTTTGTGGAGATTGGCGTTTATAAAGCTGCACAGCGTATATGCAATTCATATTCTTAAAATACCTTAAATGTATATTGTAACCCTAAATTATGCAATAATCTCGAATCCGCATTTTTTTGAAGTGATATTTTGAGAACGTTTTTACATCGTAAAATCGTGTACGATCGCGTTTCACCGTTTGCATTACGATCGAATTTCTCTCGCTTTTAATTGATTTCAATACAATGGTTATCTTTTGACGGTAACGTAATATTCAAACTAAAGCGTACGAGTGGCACGTAACTGTACGACCACTGTTACATTGCGGATTGAGTTTTCGCATCGTCCGCACGCCGACAGTCGGTTGTCCGTCAAGGCGTGTGTAATTCACGATGACGTTCTTATATAGAAACGGGCGTGAGCTGATCGTGTGGTTACACGGAAAGGTCAGTGCGGTCAAACGGTTTAAAAGTTGCGTTTTGTATCACCTGACGCACCGGCCACAATAATATTATTATTATCATACCTGTAGCTTCCACTTTTTGTTTTCCATTTTGTTCTCTCTCTTTCTCTCGAATTTTATTCTATTTTATTTTATTTTATTTCTTTTTTTTTTTTAATCATATGATACGTTTGTGACCGCGTTCTTTTGTTATTTTTATTCTCATACATCATACCTATCGTATGGAACAAGAGCATAATAAAAGAACAAAGTACACTTATTTTAGCAAATACTTACACTTAGCAAATACTAATAATAATAATAATAATCAATGCGACGGAGACTGTTTGGCAAAATCAAATTTTTTTTTTTTTGTTACAAAATAACACCGAGTTATACTAAAAATAATAATAATAATAATAATAATATATTATATTTTGCTATAAATACACCGAAAATATAAGTATAAGCCATCATAATATAAATATATACGAGTATAAATTATAATGCTCAATTAAAGCTTAAAGGGCGAAAAGTTAGAGGGAACAAACTTAATTCCAAGTTTTGTGATTTTTATAAAAATGAAAAATATAATAAATTAATAATAATGGACCATTTTTTTTTTTCGTTTGCATAGCGTATAGCGTATGAATTAATTTGTGTAATATTATATAATAATAAATATCCTCTCCTAAGTATATATTATTTTTAAAATGCACCTATATATTATATTATTAATTATTATTATAATTAAATTTAAATTTAAAGTATATTTAATATTTATATTACTTGCTTTTATTCCAAATGAATCCTTTGAAATTTGTGTACACCGTGTTCACTGTAACGACTGCGGTTGACTACTGATCTCTGATAAAGTGATAATATTATATGATACTTTATGAAACGTTATCTCGGAGTTTGGCCATTGACTGAATATGAAATTTTTATTCTTTGTTTATTATTTATATATATTATATTAATTATGAAGTCGAAGACTTCCAATGAAAAGTTTAATAACCGCAATTATGTTAAAAATACAACGGGTTTATTTAAGACGGTAATACTTTTATTCATTATATAGGTATATTGTATATATAATATATATATATATATAAATTAAACGTAATAATATTATTTCACTAATGATTAGTTGATTAGGTATAAAAAAAACGGCATTTTTCACAAAAACTGATATTTCGACAAATTCGATGTTAATATTTCACGATAACTCGGGAAATTTTGAAGTTAAAGACTTGAAATTTTTTTTGAGTATTCACATAGCTACTATATATACATGGTAAAAATTTTGAACCGTTTGGTTAATTTTTCCACAAAATATAGGACTTTGAATATTTTGTAAAATTCTCGTTTTTTTGTATATAACGTTTGATAAAATCGGCAATTTTTGGCATTAAGGTCTAAAAATTTTACTGAAGTATATTTATATATTACTTAACATTAATTCAAAATATTAGAAAAATCCCTAGTCTTATTTTTTTTTTTTATACATTAAAGCATAATAATTTAGGTACCAATAATATTAATTTTTATGATAAGTACAATAAACATAATGTATTTTATTGCGTTATTTTATTCTTCATGATTATTATCATATATTAATTAAAATAGTTACTAACGACGAACGGTACTCGGGCGGCTTATGGGAAATTTACATGTGTGGCGGATCCAGACCTATACGGCGAGTTGTGTGGGGGAACGTATTTATGCGGTGACGGCAGTAATCTGAAACCGCCGATACGGCGGCACCGCCACTCGGGTGGCGGATCGGTTTTGCACCGCCATTCGGGCGGCTTATGGGAAATTTATACATGTGTGGCGAATCCAGAACATTTATTTTTAAACCTACTGATATGCATATTTTATCTATATACTCGTATAATATTATATATTATTTCTTGTTTGAAATAACATAAAAATTTGAATAATTTCTATATTATCGTTATATGATTAAAGATTAAACTTTAATCAATCAACTGCAGATAAATAAAAAATTTATAAGAATAATAATATTATATTGAAAACTTTCTTTTTCGCGAGGATATGTAATATATTTAATTTATTATCAAAATAATAAATAAATTCATAGTGATCACTGTAATAATATTTCTCTTGTATTTTTATAAAAATATTTTTTTTTTTTTAATTACCCCTACTTTTATGTTATCTATTTAAGTGATAATTAATACTTTATCAGCGGTTCCCAACCTTTTTAGTTTTGCCGACCACATAATAAATTTTGTATAAAAATGTTTGATGCCCAATAAAGACTATAATAGTGACACACCTATACACGTCAGTTACCAGAAATAGAAAAATTAAAAAAACAATTGTTATTATTAAGCTCAACGTTTAATTTATTCCAATATTTATTTTGTAGAAAAAGCTCATTCACGCAGACAAGTTGTCGAGATGTCCATAAAATTTCTAGCGATTGTTGGATAGTCTTGCCGAACATTTAAGCGGAATGGCACTAGTGGTATGGTTTTAAAAAAAGATTTTAGAGTCTGATACTAGAGTTAGTTAGAGTCACATGAATAAAATATGATGAAAAAACAAATAGTAAATAGATATTAATATTGAAAATGTGCGAACAAACAAAAGATAAAACTACATTCAATAAAATGATTAGATAGCGTTAATTGTGTGGGTGGTTAAAACCAGAAATATTATAAGGTATAATTGAATATAATAAATTAAGATATATAATAATATTGTATTAAATATATAAGTTATAGTGGTTACCAACGATCATATTATAATGTGGTCCACGGCCCAGTTCCACGGTGCCTCGGTCCATGGATTCAGATGCGTCATTATAACTTTCAATAGAGTGGGGCAGTAAAAAATTGCCAGCTAAAAAATCTGTCCATCACTCATCAATAATTAACAAAATATAAATTTATTTTTTATATTTTACCTATACTAATTTTAATATATCTAATATCTATTTATAAAAAATAATTTTCCTTAAAAAGCCAATCATTTTAATCTGTACCTGTATCATATATAAAAATTTAATTTTAATTTAATTCCCACATAATATGATATAATATAGGCATCAACACAAAATTATCTCCAATATTTTTCTGTCACAGAAAAGCTCACTGTAAACTATGCTTTCAGTATAAATAACAATAATATATTTTTTATTTTTATTCAATTAAATTTTCTTCCAAAAAAAAATTTAATTTTTAAACACAATTTTATTCATAATATAATAAAATGTTTACAATTAATTACATTTTTACATAAATTATACATCTATAACTATAAGTGGCAAATTATCGACTTTTTTTTTTTAAAAAAAAAAGTAATATATATGCTCTCTCCAAATAACGCCCCTAAATATTACGTTTTGAATAAAGTTTTAACAAAAATATTATCATTAACAATAATTTTAAAGGTCATCCGTCAAGTACGGAAAATTTGGTTTTAAATTTATACGTAAAGGTAACTTATAACACGCGCAAGTATAATATTGTAATTTTAGAAAAACAATGATTATTATTAAAATTTTTATCAAACTATATCGTTTAAAATATTATAAAATTTATTTAGTAAAATTTAGTATTATGGGAATAATATTCCCAACGTATTATTTTATTATATTAGAGGCAATCATCATTTTTTACGAAATATAATAAATAATAATTATTATTCTAACCATTATCGCGTTATTATTCGTTACTAATAACATAATTATTACGGTATGCATTGTCATCGTAAACTGTATATTTTATGATGAATAATATCGTATAAAACAAACGTTTATTACAACGCCTTTTAATATATATAAATTTTAAAGACTAACTAGCTTTGCTATGTATAATTTGGTTATATCTTATATAATAATATGTATAGTGGATAATGCAAATCTCATTACCACGCAACATCTAAGGGATCGCGTTTTGATCTATTTATCAAAAATAAATCATGACACGTCTAATGATTCATAAATGTACACCTGATATATACTACGTGGTTATACTATAGATGGTTACTCATTAGTGATATGTTCACCCCAGGTTAGGTTCCTCTCAATTAGGAGGTACTCGTGTATTTTTTGGATTTTTTTTTTTAATAATAATTTAAATTTACCTACCTAAAAAATGTTCATGATATTTTTTCATGTCGCTCAAATGTCGTGTCGTGTTTTCAAAGTGTATAATAATATACATTTCTTCTAATTTTCATTATTATACGCCTTTAGTGACTTAAATGAATTTATAATACGCCTAAGGATGTCATCCTATCATCTTGTGTACGCGATTTATCATTTATATTTAGATTATAAAATATTATAAAATTTAATTTAAGCATTAATATTTTATTTATAAAAAAATTAAATGTAAATATATAAAAAAAAGTTTGAAAAATTGAAAAAATTCAAATTTAATAATATTATTAATTGGAATTTTTTAACGTTTGAGTTTCGTCTGCAACCCCACGAGACGTGTGTAATGTATATTATAAAAGAAAGCGATATTACATATTAATATGGAATAATAATAATAATAATAATAATAATAATATATCGTGTCGCATCGGTCGGTTGAGTATCGTGGCGAAATAATATTGCAGTGTATACACGAATTTAAAAAAAAAATATTCGTAACACGACACGCTAATAATAATATATAATAAGTATGTACCTATATTATAATCGATTTCGCCTAAGTTTACATTAGGTATACGTTATATTTTACTCGCGGTTACTCTCGTCAAACGGATAACATACCTGTATATTATTATATACAAGTATTTACCTAACGTATTAATTGATGCGCTTATAACGTAGGTATACACAACGCGGTTACAACCACGCCCACGCTTATGAGACGGTATACGCGCGTATATTATATATTAATTAAAACGGTGGGCGGTAGAAAATACAAATATATAATAATTTATAATATTATATATTATATTATTATATTATATTTTTACGGGAGGGAAATGAAATAAAATCGAGCTCTGACGAAATTCATATGAATAAGACGTTCTCGCCGAACGCGTATGTACGTATACGATACGCGCACGGCTAATTGCTGAAGAATAAATAATTACGTTCCTCGAGAGCCTCTGGAAACACGGTTTTCCATGTATGACGTATAGCGTACACGACTCAGAGATTATTATACGAAACACAATAATAATATTGTTATAATAATATTATAATATAACATTGTATATACATTATTGTTATGAATTATGATATATACTGCAGATATCGTTCGGTGCCGCAATTAAAACGACAATCGAACCGTTTAAACCGTTCCGCCGTCGTGACGTACATATACGAAAAACGCGTAAAAATAATAATATGTATATTGTTACAATATTAGATTTTAGATATATACTTGTCCAAAACACGTGTAGGCGGTAGTTATAATAATATATAAATTAATATACGACGTGTTCGTTCCGTCGCGTTCAAAATAATTCGAGGATATTTTTAGAAAGACTAAAATCGTTATAACAATAATAATAATAATTATTATTATTATATTCGTGTCAAACGAGCACATATAAATATGAATAAATAAAATATGAGTCGGATTAAAATCGCCGAGTAAAATAAAAATAAAATATATAAATTACAGATGAATTGGTTATTCTTACTATATAGTTATATAGATATAAGGTCGTGTTAGTTACTCGTTATTTCTTACATCTATTGCATTTTTTTTCACTGTTAGGAGATCCCAAGTAATGTGTCATATGCGTTGTAGGGCAGTTTGGACAGATCAATAGGTGGTTCTTGGTGTGTTCTTCTCCGAAGTCGCACTTTGTGTCTTTTCGTATTACGCTCCACTTCTTTAGATTGTCTTTTGATCTTCCTATATATTCCCGTTCTGAGTCTATTGATGGTGATCTCCATCAGGGCCAATAGAGGTTATATCCTGCAGGAAGGTGTTCTGCTGGTGATATCTGATCGTCTTCATATTATACGGCCCACGATTAGTTTCCAGCAATCCATTCGGGCTTGCTCAGCCGAGGGTTTCGCTAAGATTTGTATTTATACGTTTTTATTTTACGTTATAACAATAACGAACCAGAAACAAATCCGGGGAACGGAGTGCGGGCGATGCGATTTGTTTTCTTTCCTGATAAACGAAAGTTTATCGAATATCGTCGTACGATTTTTCCAAATAATATTATCACGTCAACCAGGGAAACGTTTACCGCGACCGCGGTCTATAGTAAAAAAAAATTTAAAAAAGAAAAAAAAAAGAAAAGATGTTCACGCGTTATATATAGATTTTGTTAGATACTCGCGATATCTCGTATCGTTATGAATACTGCAGTATAATAATTTATGCACAAACTGCGTACTGCACACGCTAGCGGAGAAATTACCAACACTCGAGACATTAACGATGTCGAAAAGCAAATAATATTACTACAATGTAATATTGTTTCTTGTGTAAAACAAACGCCAAGACTGCGCAATTATACAACGCGTGCGATGTGTGCAGAACGAACAATTATCAGACAATTAAGCGCGCAATTATATTTGAAATTTGACTTGGAATTATCATAAATAATTTCCAACGGTAATGTACTTTACACGCACGTCGTAATATATTTTCGTACGCGTTTTTCTTTTTTTTTTCTTTTTTTTCATACGAACTTATGTTACGTACGTATATATTTATTTACGCCTAACGCGCGCGCATTTTTATTGTATATTTACCGGTAAAAGATATGCTCCGAATCCACCGACAGCCGACGACAACTCCGCCGTATAAGAGTTCAAAAATTTCAAAGTCGAAAATTGCAAAAAAAAAAAAACTCGTAACGTATTGACATTGCAACTTGCAAGTACATAATACTTGTTAAAACTGATAATATTACAGATGACTAGGGCTCGGATTTATACGCATTAAAAAAACCAAAATATGTAAATATATATGTAATAAAAAATCGCTTTATATGTGATAAAAAATTGAAAATATGGAATATAAAAATATTACAAAATTACATTACTAAAAAAAAAAAATATTAAAAATTACTTTATAAATGACATTATTCGTCTTGATATTGAACTTGAAAGCAATGAGATACCATATACATGCTCAAATTGTCAAAGTTAAATGATATACAATTTGGTCCTAACACAGATTTGTACCGACTAAAGGATTTATCGAGATCATAAATGTACTTTTGGAAACATGGGAAATTATTGTCTGTATTGAAAAATACAATCGTATATAATTATTAATAAACCTTAAATGAACAAAGTGTCGAAAGATGTAGGGAAAAATGGAATTATTGAGAAATATATGTAAAAATATATACTTAAGGTAAAATATGTAAAAATATGTAAAATAAAATATAATAGTTCATTACATTGGAAATCACTTGAAACGAATTTATCACTTACCTAAATTACTTTATCAAGTCACAGTAAAAATATGTATTTACATATAAATCCGAGCCCTACAACAGATGACTGTATAATACGTAATGATAACATAACCTCTAAACTATAAACAATCGGTAAAACTTATAAGAATGAAAATGTAACGTCAACACGTCATAAAAAAATGTGCGTGTATCTGAAATTTTTGAACTCGACGCAACGTATAATAATATTACTATATAATATAGGGCGCGATTTATCGTTTGAAAATAATATTGTAATAACATTCGATTAATCGTTCGCGATTTTAAAATAAACAATTAATCCAATAATCGTCGGTATAATCTAATAATAACCAGACAATTATTATTTATTATAGTTTGATTTTACTACGATGTACCTACCTATTCAATATAGAGAAAATTAATTTCTAATTATCATTTTCATAATAATTGGCCTGCTCTAAATCTATAAATCAGATTCTATATGGTAATTATCGTCTATAATATTATAGTAGTTGTAACCAACTGATGTAACCATCATGTACCAATAAGCTATATTTTATATAGTACAATCGGTCGTAAACAATTATTTAATTTAAATATTATAATTTATGTTTACAGATTTTTTAATAATAATAATAATATTTGATAATCATAATTTTAGGTCGTGAACGAAACGATAGATTAACGTATCCTATAGATTATGCGATTAATCGAACACCTTTTTAACTAATACAGATAATCGATAATCGATTATCGATTATGAAATTCAATAATCGGCCTTAAATAATATTTCAAAATTAATATTATATTATAAAACGTCAAAATAATCGAAAGACTCGTTATTTGTTATTACATACTCGTTACACATTATATAATATTATATACTCCTGTACTTAAGTACAGAACGTGGGATAATCAGCGAAATCTGTATATCATCTATGCTCGTTGCGATCGACGAAATTATGAATTTATGAGCGACTACATATTATATATATATATATATATATATATATATATGAGAGTATACGTCATGTCGTCATAATATAATAATAATATTATAATTATTATTATTATTATTATTATTATTATTATTATTATTACTATTATTATTATTATTATTATTATTATTATTATTATTATTATTATTATTTATTATATATTATATACTTCCATAACGCTCCGTACACGAATTCATCACATTATTCGATCTTCGTCGTGATGATGTTTGCGCTGTATTGTATTATATACATTATACATATACAATCCTTTCACTCTACTGCAATTATACTTTTTACGCGGGCGGCGGGCGTGTGATAACTTAAAATGTGCGTATTATAACAGCCATATATATACCTATAATATAATATTTATATTATTATCTAAACTCCGAATGTGTATATTACGTGCAGATATCAAATTGAACAAGACAAATTTGAATGAAATGAAAAAAATATAGAGAGCTTTTTTACTATACCGATCGTGTGAATCGGATCAGAGCGACGATACATATTATATCGTATAATTGTATATACATTATATTATTATGTACCTACTTCATAGAAATCTTGTATGTACTTGCACGCGCGACAAAAAAGTGTTTCGTGATGAACTATTTATCAATTGTTTTCCGAGGGAAAACGTGTGTACATATTACAATATATTATATAGTTGCAGACTCATCGCGGACAGAATATTATTATAATAAATACAACGTGTCTCAACAGCAACGGGTGTCGGGTATAGTATGTATAAATAAATTTCCAGCTTTATATAGTAATCGTAATATTAATTCGAATTCAAAACGTTATAGTCTTACGTTCGTTTTCAAAAAAAAAAACATGATAACAATTTTATAGTCTATCCAAACTCACAGGTTAATACGGCTGTTATCAATACGTAAGAATTACAAAAATAATAACGTTCTTACTACGGGAATTTTATAATTACTGATAAGTATATAAATATGTATACGTAAACGTAAAATAAATATAAATTAATTACGTATAATTATCACGTACCCACGTGTCCTAATGGAGATATCTCGGACATTTCATAAACGTGTTGAGAGAACGCGCCATCAGAACGGTTTAATTTTGGATTTAAATGGAATACACAAGTAATATTTCTTTCTTTCGACGTAAACTATAATATATCATACGGATGTATTATAATTTAAAAAATACGAATTTCAATAAAAAATTTAAAAAAAAAATATTTGACAAAACTCGTATATAATAGAAGGATATCGCGCAGACGTATTGTATAAAGATAATGTAACACGGTGAGAAAGGACACTCTGTACACAAACGACTGTAAGTCTGTAAGTACAACAATAGAGACGTTTTTTTTCTAATTCAAACATGCTTACGCACTATTCACATATATATATATATATATACGTCCTTTAGGTGTTGACCTTTACCCACGGATGGGTGTGGTGTGGGAGCAGGATATACGTGATGGGGAGGAGGAAGGTCCTATATATATATTACATGTGCCCGAGGAACGTGTAAAGTCATGGTCTGGTGTACACGAGCAACACTGAATGACTGAATGACCAACAGGTAATATTATTATTATTATTATTATTATTATTATTATTATTATTATTATTATTCCCAACAGGTATAGAAGACGGCGGCATCTGATGTTGGGCGCAGGTAAGTATATATAATACACAATACTCGGATAAAACTATAAAAGTACGTATAGTATATTATACTTAGCAACGGGTCGTTTTGAAAAAGAAAAAAAAATTCATTTTAATGATTCTCCCGTTCACAAATAGCGTTTAACGACGACAACATATTTTATTAATATATTATTTATATTACAATATATAAAATGCGGAGTTTTTATTATTCCGCTGAATGCCGATGACAACCGTATTTCAAAGAATAAACACTGTAAAATAAATAGCATTAGGTATATATTATATTATAATAATAATAATAATTAATAATATTTTATTAATACAGTGATGAATCGGTGTGACGGACGTCACACGGGTCACGATTCATTCTTAGTTCTTACGTATATGCTGCCTATATTATTAAAGTCGTGTATAATAAATTATTTATATCAGTATAATATACTTGGTTTTGGTATGGTGTTCATATTATTTTTTGTACTCGCAGGATTCTATACATAATCAAAATTCTCAATTTTTCCCCTTCCTGTTTGGACGTTCTGTTTCTTCGTACTTCGAGAACCTCCCGGATTTAAACAAAATTCGAAATCCGCATTAAACTGGTTTCATATTCATAGTATAAATAATAGTATATTATTATTAGCCTGAATTATAAAAATAATTATATAAAGATATATGATTGATTTTGATTGTATTACAATGTGTACCAGTACAGAAAAAAAAATTAAAAATCAGGGACGGGGCTCATAAGTTACAACACGTGATTTAGTAAATAATTAGTAAAACAATACAATTATTTTCGAAAAAAGAAGGGGTTGAATCCCTAATGGTAATGAATAATAAAAAATATTTTTCAAGTTTGTCTCTTTTTAATTTTTTACACAATTTTACAAGTAATATTTTAATCATTTTATCAATTGAGCTCGTACTAATTTTCTGTTTTTCTGAATATTTAAAACTCGCCATGTTATTGTCATCTTTAGAATATAAATTAGAATGATTAAAGAACTATAATAATTATATATTATAATATTATTATTGGTATATTTACTATATTAAGATTCCGATACATGAATATATTTCAGAATAATATAATATTATTTCAAACATATAATTTCTATATTGACAAAAATGTCAGGGAATTAAACAACTGTAAATGATATATACTCGTAAGAAATCATTGTATTGGAAAATATCCACGTACATTATATACATAATATTATATTAGGTATACTTTAATTTAAAAAAAAAAAAATTTAATATAAAATATAAAATACGCATAATTTAAGATTATAATTTTGGAAAATACGCTTGGTTAAATCCACGGTATATATTGTAGATAAGTATACATATGAATTATATTATTTTTTTAATTTTCACGGATCCTACCATATTTTTTTTGTATACAATTTATATATAAGAATATTATAGTTATATATTATTATTATTATACATATATGTTTTCACCGTGTTCAATTTGAATATGAAACGCGGTCGTATATTCATAATTTTAACCGGACCACGATGGTCCATAAATTGACCGCGTTATGCAGCGGCTGCTCTTCGTATTCGTATTATAAACTATTTTATTATACGCGTGTTATTAATTATTATTATACTTACTCGTGTTAACTGGTTTAGCACGAATTTTATTGTACAAATAAACACACAACGGTAAAGGTATTTTTTTTAAAATTTAATCCAGCGAATATCGTATCGCGCAGAATAGACAAGTCGTATAATACTTACTGTTATATCAACCGCAACATGGATAATAATAAATAAAATAGGTACAATTTATTATCGTACAGACGAGTGCCACTTTTTCATACGTATTTTAATAATTTATATTATATTTATAATATTGTATTAGCATCAACTCGAAAATAAAAAATGATGTACACATTAGTATAATAATTTATATTGTTTTTACACACATTATAATATTATAATATATGCCAACCTGCAAGATGCCGCCGGCGTTCAAATGTCAAAGGACAAATGTCAAATATAAAATATATGACTTTCCTATCTGAAAATACATATTTTAAGGATATTATATATACCGTTGAATAAAATCAATATTTATTATTTACTATATTATATACATAGAAAATATATCTTTTCTAAAAAAAATAATTATATATTACATTTATCTCAGCATTACAAATTTTTGGATTTTTAATATTTTTTTTTACGCGTGATAAAAGTTTTTGTAGATACAAAAATAATCATTACCTGTACTTTAATATTACGATAAAAAAACGTAACTATATAAAAACAGTGTGTTGCGATCAGATCTTTAATTTTTACGATTATTTAACATTTAAATAACCTACTTTTATTAATTTATTTAACGTAATTTAATTAATAAATACAGTTACGAGTACGTCTGTAGTACTGTTGTAGTATACATTATATATAGAAGACAATTGGATAACTTTTGTTATACTTATATAATAATTATTATTGTCAGAATTTGTAACAAAAAAATGTATATTTAAAAAAATTTCATATCCTATATAGTATATAAGATATTTTACTATCCAAAATAAATTTATTTACAACAATACTGTTTCGACTGAGAAATTGAAATAAAAAAAATGTATATAATCTCGGAAAGTCGTGACGTCTGTCACATTTTTCAAAGACATTACGTTTAGGCCTGATATACAGGCACAGGGTTTAGGTTAAGGTGCGACCTTAAGAATATCGAAATAATTATGATAACATATAATAATATGCCGAAACCGAAGCGATACTTTAAACGTCATATCATACGTAAATATTATTATAAATGTATTATATATTTTCATACTCGGTAGTTAGGTAAACTGCACGTAACATGAATAATATTATACAAGAATTAGATATATGCATTAAACATACGTATAAGGTATAAGTATTATGTATATACCTAATTTAATTTCGTTTTCTTACCACGTTCCTGTTGACGAATTTACGTCGCTGGTAAAATTGTGTGTATACATATAGAAACCAAGATACAATCGCACGAACGACTCGCTTGAAGTAAAACCGACCGATGCGATCTCTCATTCTCTCCCGTCTGAAAATGCGCCGTTGACCCGTATTATAGTGTTAGTTTTTTTTTTTCTATTTTACGAAATTTCACACGTGACGACAATATTTTTATAATCCTATCGGTCACCCGGTTACCGCGTATGATAATAATATAACCTAAGCACGTGCGCGTATTCGGGAGATAACGTTCATAATTTTGAACACGAGTAGGTATTCGAGATAATATTTTACAATTTGTTCGAGTTTTAGTTGAAAATATATTCTAGGAATAGGTACTTACTATTAAAATTAAGAGCGTAAAATAATAATATTGAAATCAAGGTTACACGGGCACGGGTTACGTGGGTAAAATATTATATTATGTCATATATACGCGCGTCATATCAAACAACGAATAAGAGTTATTATATAAATAATAAACGTGATATATACTCTGATGAAAACCTACGCATTTCCCGTTATGAATATGTAATATACAAAATACACAATACATTATTATACGCTATATATTATATTATTAAAAAAGATTATTTTTTGTAAAAAAAAAAAAAAAAAAAAAAAAAATTGATTAATATATTATAATAGGTATATTAAATGTAATATTTACTTAAAAAAACATAAAAATAATACGTATTATTATTATTGCAAATATTGAATTAGATAAATTTATTTATCAAATTATTATACGAGGAAAAGTCTAAATATAATTTTTTCGGATTTATTTTCATTTCATCTAGACTGCTATTAAATAAAGTAAAATTGATTATTCAACAATCGCCTATATATACTAATTACTAATTCTGTTTAGTCATTGTCGTTTTGCTACGGACCTACGGTACACCAAAAAAATAAAATAATTATTATAATATGTATATAGTTTGTATTTTTATACAATTAACAAACGGTTTATAGCAATTTTCGGATTTAACTGAGAGACATATTATATTATGTAATATGCATAAAGTATATCACATATTGCAAATACAAATCGGATACCTCACTACTTGTTATCGTAAAATCTAAACAAATTCCAGAAGCCATTAACCATAATTAAGTGCGACATGATAAATTTATAAAGAAAAAAGTATTTATTATTCTCTTTAATTATTGAAAGGTGTATGAAAACAGTTGATGAATTTTTTGAAGTTATTATACTCGATGCAATCGACACAATCGTTATGTCTCGTCAATTCTTAAAAGTAATATTGGGCTATGGCAATGAAATATCGTCACTTCAGAAATGTATTATCTTCTCTATCTTCTATCTTATCTATCAGAATCTTATTCGGGTAATTATTAATAGTATATCATTAGAACCGATTTCGCACGATTCGTTCAGTATAATTTGTTATGAAAATAACATATTTTGATAAAATTTAATATTATTATTAGGAAAAAACTGGAAAAGACGACAAGATTTGTCGGTGGGGAAAAAAAATGTAAAATAGAATATATTCACACAAAGATTCTGTGTATAATACTTGCGCTTGATGTATCTACTGTCAATTTTTTTTCGTTCGGCACGTATATTATGAAATATACATATTGAATTATTATATCGTGTCGAAGGTCGCACGATGGATGAGCAACCCAAGTCGGCAGTTGAATCCGTTTCGAACACTTTCGTACGTGCCCGCGTAAAATACGTCAGTTCGAGTGATCTATACGTACGTGTGGAATCGGTCAAGTTGTAGGAAAAGAAAAAAAAAACTTTCTCTGTAACATGAAATATGGAATTTGTTTTACACGACGCTGTATTATAATATGCAACAAGTGTAACGCGTCCGCTGTCATTATTATTACGTACAGGCGTGTAATGATAATATAATATAAACGATCGAGGAATCGCGATTCCTAAAGAGAAACGCCGAAAATCATAAATCGCGCCAAAGGTCTCGTAACCCGAAGTATTAGTACGTACCTACGATACATAATAATAATAATATATACGTGCTCGTACGCCTCGAGAATATTTTTTTTCGTACGTCGACTCGATAATAATTAATATTATTGTAATTTAACGAAATAAATGATAACGTCAATGCGATGCGCGTATAAAAATAAAATATATTTTATAATATTCACATTTGAAATTATTGCAAAAATATATGTCTATTTATAAATTTATAATATAATCGATCTTAAACGTGCCCGGGGACGTATTATAATATTATACTTAAGAAATACTTACGCGATATGCCGAAAATTTGAACGCGTTTTATTTTCGTTTTGTTTACGTTTTTTTTTTTAGCGCCTATTTGGAATCTGTGTAAAAACTTGTGTTTTGATTCATTTTGTTGTTGTACGCCAAAAGTATATTTCTCGTATTCGTATCTCCTAAAAAAATTATTTAATATAACGGTATATTCCATAAATTTACCTATAAACAATATTTATTTCTTCATATTATATAGATAATTAATATTGTAATTATATATTTTACACATTATATTATACAAACATTCGCATTACCGTTCTACGATACGAGACTTCCATACGGACGATTTTTTAATAATTTTCATATTATTTACAGAGTATTGATAAGAGAAAATATGTAATATCAACATTATTAAAAAAATTAATTCGACATTTCAAATCTAGTTATGTATAGTTATAAAATAATTTATTTGCACTTATCAATAAAATGATCGATAATATTATAATAATATATATTATACGAATTGTTATGAAGTGTACGATATTTTTATAATAATTATAATTATATATTTTTATTTTTATAATGTACACCCGTGTGTACTTAATACAAAAAAAAAAAAAAAAATTGAAATCCACACGTTTTATTCAATTATATACTAAGATTTTATATTATGATCGCAACCGGTTTTTAGTTTTTTACACGTCGCAGTAATACGGTCATGAAAAATGAGATAAGTGCACACATAGTTTTATAATATATAGATACGAGATACGTAATATTATAATAATATAATAATATTATTATGTACTATAATATTATTAATGTATTTAACGTGAAAAATAAAATAAAAAAATATAATGTTTGTGTAATGGCGACCAATAACATGATATTATTTATGTAATTATATGTTTCGTTATAATTTTAAGTCAAATATAAAACGTATAGCCACATAGAATAAACTATACCACGGTTAGTAATAATAATTAGAAACTATTTTTTTTTTTTTTATAATAAGTATTATTATGTTTATTTTTATTAAAATAAAATATTATAGTAGTTTAAAATTTAATATTAATATGCGCAGTGTGCTTTGAACGGTTTAAAATAAATATTTGATTATGGTGTTTTATACTTTTATTTGCATTAAATTAAAAGATGTAAAATCAATATCAATCGCATCGATAGTAGTTATCAATCATCAATATTAACAATAAGAGGTTAAATATTTTAGGGGAGCCAAAGTACGAAATAATCATATTTTTTTAACAAATACGCCTATTAATGTATTACAAAATCTTTTTGAAGGGGCTAAAAGCATTTTTGGGGGTGCAACTATAAGTTGCACTTAGCACTCTCCTAATTGCGCCAATGTGGGTACGAGTTAAAATGAAAATTATAATAATCGATATTATTATATTTACAATAAAAATGTAAGCTCAACAATTATTATAATAGGCATGGCGATTTTTATTGTACAATATTAAATATTAATTTATTCTTTGAACTACATAATACGATATAATTTAGTGATATTCACCTATCGAATTTCAACAGCATTATTACACGATAAAATATTTCTTTGAGTATAATACGAGCATCTAATAATGATACTCGTAAGTGTATAAAGTAATATTATATTGTGTATAAATCATTTTAACATTAAACCACTACAATAAACGCGAATTATCATATTTACGTGTTGAATAAATAAATACTATATACCGTAACTAATAAGTAGGTAACAAAAATATAATAAAAATAATGAATTATACATAATATTATAAATAATATATGAGTTGTCAAATTTAAGGATTATATTATTATACCTGTAATTTCGACAAACGAAAATTATTTGAATACCGAATGTTTTCAAAACTTCTAAATTTTATTTATTTTATATAATATTTACTTTTTTTTTTTTATTATAAAATGGCGAAATTATTTTGAATAATCTATTGGTCTATTGGATGGCAGTATTGACTCACTTTGTACAATGTCACTTTTATGTTTTAAGGTATCCCAGAGGGTATCAAGAACCACCTTTCCCTTCTATATCCTTCATTTCTCCACAAATTATCTAAAAAACGAACCAATTAGGCGAGTGCCAATGTTGACCCCATTTTTGGAAACTATTTAAGTTAATTTATATTTCTTTGATAACTCAATGTTATAATATATTGTCCAAATAGCACGTATATTGGTATATTTAAATGATGTACAATACTGATATATATATACTAAAGGGCAATTGCCCGTGTAATTATAAAATAAATAAATAAAATATTATTATAAATTATAAATAATTATTATTGTGTACTTAATAATAATTTTTTTTATTATCTAACATTCGTCATTCATGTTGTAATTCGATGGACGATTTCTATATTTAAAAATTGACTTAATAAATAATTATTTCGAAAATACCGCATTTTAAAACAATTACCATCTCAATTTTTTTTTTTTTTTTTTTACTAATAGCAAAAGACAAAAAATAATAACTGAGCACACAAACAACGAAAAATCCTAACTTAACCTAACCGTGTGTAAAACTAATATTGATTTAATACTGTATAACTTTATTATGTAATAAACTAATAACTAATAATATTATAGTTTTTTAACGCGTTTGCCAGCAGGAAATCGCTCTTCATTATAGAACCGCGTGTCGACCTTTAGTTTGGCCTTTGACTTTATGCTAGCGGACACGACATTTTAAACTTTATAATATCAAACACCCGATGACGGTGGTTAAAAATAATACAAATAATTTAATCGCGAATTGTAAAACTTGATATAATATCGTTGTATAGCGGTTTTCAGCTGTTGTACGCGATTATTGTATAATGTTTATGTAAGAATAAAACAGATTACTATTGGAAAACGACAATAATAATAATAATAATAATAATAATAATAATAATAATAATAATAA
>JAIUCT010000007.1:22080254-22098460 GCA_021307375.1 Tetraneura akinire | reverse complement strand
AATAATAATAATAATAATAATAATAATAATAATAATAATAATAATAAAAATAATAATAATAATAATAATAAAAATAACAATAATAATTTGATAACCTGTAAAACTTTCGTTATATATTACCCATACAGTAGCGTATCAAGGATTTTTTTCAAGGGTGTGATACGAAAAAAAACAAAGGGGATATCTTTCCATCTGCTCCTCCATTATTAATAATTACCATACTTTTTCGTAAAGTGCATATTTAACTATTTAAGAGGGACATCATGGTTTTACTAAAAATTATACACATACACATATATATAATATATTTATTTTCACAATAAATTATATCACAGAATAATATTCATTCTTCGTGATTTTCGAGACAAATCGAAACAAAGCTGTGTCCCGCAACATTACTGTTTAGAACAGACCAGACTGATTAGGAATACCCAATTATCTAGGACCGTGGTTAGTTATTACCACGATTAAAGATAATATGGAATGTAGATAGCATTATATTGTATCCAGTGGTATTACGGAACACGGATCAAGTAAAAAAATATGCTCTATGGCTCTGTGCCCATATTATACGAGACTATAAAATAATAATATAATGTCAACACGATTTTGCGGTTAGGAATAGGATAACGCTTGTGCTTCTCATTTAGATATTTTAATATTTATACCCACGATATTTGTTTAAAGGGAATTCAAAATATTTTTATGTGTTATGAGTTATGACTTTATAAGTATAAGCATGTTAATTTTTAAGTGTTATTTAAGTTATCTAAAATCTAAATAAATGTATAAAAAAAAAAAATAATAGCGTTCAAGAGATATGCAGAATATAAATAGTTTAAATATATAAAAAAATAATTTTATCGTAATAATAAAAATGTCGATTATATAAGTAACGAAAAATAAAAATCAACGTATTAGCAATATTGCTTACATATGTATATAAAAGTAATTTTAACAATATTATCAATATTACTATAAAAACATTTTTTTAAAGTAAATGTTAGCCAGAAAGTCCTTTCTGGATGCGATAGTAGCTTATAGATTATAGTGTATAATATATATAATATAACCACGTATGGCCATTGTATGATCATGCAATACAATACAACGAATATAAAATATAATAAATGAATACCCGAAGAAATACACCGAGAAAAATAATTTATATTATTATGAATATAACAATTATTTAGTTGTCAATGTAAAATATATATATATTATATATATATATATATATATATATATACGTATATATATATATAATATAATATAATATATATATAGGTATATATTTATACCTATATATATATATATTTTATAAGTTTTAGAATCGCGATAAAATTACATATATTAAAATTCTTAACTTACAGGTTACAGGATTTTGTCGTATCGTGTCGTTTCTTATCGTACCAGTGTGAATTGGGCTTTACTTAGACATTTTTACTATTCATAAAATTTTCTTTGCATTCAAATATTTGGTTTCGTGTAAATAATGAATTAAAAAATTCATTATATATTATAATTCGGGATTTGTCTTATTACCTTATTTATTCGGATAGCCAATAAAAAAAAACCTCCACTTTTTTCTCCAACATACCTAACAAAAACAAAGTAACAATAATATTATAATATCTGAATAATACAAATATTAATTTTATAAATATTTTATTAATAATAATAATAATAATAATAATTATAATAATAATAATGTAAATTTAATATTTTTTAATTAAAATAAAATTGCATTTAATTTCAATAAATTGTGGTTTTATTTATATTCTAATGATAATAAATAAACACATAGTCAAACACATTTGAAAAATTAAAAATTTAGAATTTGCTCAACAACTACCGGACACTTCGCGATTTGCCCGTAACATATACTTGACATTTTAAAATGTACAACCTAACCCAACCGGGATTTACAAAATATCGGGACTGTGTATTAAAAACAGATAGTGTTCTTGCGAAAACGGGACGAATGGCAACCCTATGTGTTTCTTTAAATCTTTAAAATTAAACGATAAAATTAAAATATAAATACCTTTTAATTTTTACATCGATTTCAGACGTTTAAATAATTTTTATTAAATGAAAAAAAAAAGAACGTATACAATATTTATCAAAATAATATATATTACAATTTTTTTAAAATACTGACACGAACGGTTACAGAATATAATTATCATAACAATAACCAAATGTTTTGATTTATAGTATATAGTTGTTGTAAATTAAATCGTCACCGTTTGTATACAATTATATAAATACATTATACATATCTATATAATATACGAATAGACGTTATAATGATACACGTACAATAACCACTCCGCTGCTTATTTGAGTATTAATATTTTAAAGTAGAAAAATATTTATGAATGAAATAATTTTAGGGTAAGAATATTATGAATGGATTTATTTCTCTTATAATGGCAGAGATTACCGACAAGGCGACGAAGGTACCTACGTCATAATACACATTATATCTTTTTTAAAAGGTTTGTGTATATTATTATTCCGTCCTCCCTCTCGTACGATCATACGACGTTAATGGCGCGTTGTTTCTTTACCGCTTCTTTTTCTTTAGTTTTATATGTAATTTTATTTAGTTTTATATTATGTAATAATCATAGTCGGTACGGCTATATAGTGCGTGATTTATTGCTATTGTATTATTATTTAAAACCATCGCTTGGCTATTGTATGATCTTTTCGATGATTGTGTTCGTGTCTGGTTCAGTAGCATAAGTTAAGTTATATTAAGCAATAAAAGACGTAATAAATATAATCAAATACATAAAAATATATCTGTTATGATCGTCAACAATGTTTAATATTATTATTTATTATACTATTGCTTCGGACATATTTTTATAACACATGCTGAAACAGCTTTATTATATTTTATATAGATTATATGTACATTGTACAGTGGTACCGATGATCAAGACAGTGTCTGTGGTGTGACCACCGACCAGTGGCGTGCTCACAATTTTTCTATGGGGTGTAGGGGTTGAATTTCAAATATTTAAATGTTACAAGAGTCAACTGTAAAAACCAAGCCAGTATTTACACCGGATCTAGGGATCATTATAGAATCCGGGCCCCCGATTTCAGGAGGCGGTATATTATTAATTATATACACTCGCATACACAGTGACACAATTACATGAATATCAAAAGAATAACGATGACAAAATTTAATAGTTTCGCATTTTATAACTTTTAAAATAATTTTTTTTTTTAAATGCCTAATTGTCCATTTATCAAAACACTATTATAATACAATATTATAATGTGCATAATGTAATACAATAAATATTAAATAGTACATACTATATTATACGTAATTGTTATAATTCCACGATGGAATTATGTTTCGGAATTTAAAATTTGAAGATTTGGCCGTGATGGCATTATTACTCGACTCTGACGAAAAGGAAAATTTTGACTGTGCGGTAGTCAAAAGACAATCAATATGGGTTCACGATTCTTTTTTTTAAAAAAAAGAAGATAACAGTTGATAGAAAATGTAACTTTGTGTAAAATGTTGGAAGATCATGATGAAAAACTTTTTAAATATTTTCGAGTGTCAAAGTATCAAATTTTATCCACACATACGACATAGGCATCATAATATATTTTATGGTCCAATATAATATAAATACTGTACAGGCACGTATATCTAGACCGTGATTTTGGAGGGGGCGATTTTTTAATAAATAAATCTATATCATAAGTTGAATACGCATATAATTATACTTTATATGAAATTAGAATTAATACACATAAACTATTGTTTACAAACAAAAACCAAAAACATATTTAATAAATAATAGAAATAGAAGGTTAGGTTACATAATTAGGTCCATTTTTCTAAATATTAAATAACATTTAAAATTTTTTCCATATAGCTTTATACTTATTTTATTACAACTAATAAATCTATTGTTATTCATTCTTATACCTTTAGCTTTGGCTCTTTTTGTAACCAACTCATCGTTAGAATAATATCATTGCTAGATATTTTTCATTTATTATTCATACTTATAATAATTAATAAAAACGCGAATGATACTTAAATTAATAATAATGCGTTTATATTACTATAATATAATATTATAATACTATAATAAATTAACCATTAACCATTCATTATATTTTATTACATAATGTAAAAAAAAATTTAATTATAATTTTATTTATCTCGGTACCTAATTAATAATATCACAAATATTATATCTGTGACATAGTATAATAAATAATTAATAATATTGTCATAGAGTAGGTAACCATGTAAGAATCATGTAGATGTAGTATACCATTTAAAACAGTAATCACGTGAAACACAGATCATGCAAAATGGATATACTGGAATATTTTGAACATTTTATCTGGGAACGATATTTGGTTAAAATAGAGATATTTATAAAAAAAAATTGTGGATTAAAATATTGAAACGGGGAAAAAATTTCAAGTTGGAATAATAATTTATTGGAAACGTTTTTAATAAACGTATTATTATATTTTGTTACAATTATTATTATTATTATTGAGCTAATCAATTTCATTGTAACGTAAAAGGTAAAATTAGTTAGTTTACGAAATTATTACGATACTTCTATTAAAATTAAATTAATTATCCAATTTATTATAATATTATACGGTCCTTGGGCGATCGTCCCTATCATCCCCCTTAAATACGTGCCTGAGACTGTATCATGTACATGTCTATAATTTATTATATTATTATAATATAATAATAATATTAGCCTTGTTGTAATCAGTGCAAAAATATTCGTTTACAAATGTAATTTATAAATTAATTTAAATATATGAGTACTTACATAAAAATATGTATATATTTAAATAAATTGATTCTGTCAAGTACCGACAGACCGACAAAATATTCTTTGCAAATTATTTTCAATGTTTTGTCGTGTCGTGTTGTATCATGTCGCGTCGTGTCGTATGAGTGTGAATCGGGCCAGCACAGAGGTTATAACAAAATATTGTCTATACACCTTAAAAAACAAATAGATTTTTATTCTGTAAAAAAGTAATAATTTAATGATTTGTATACAATGTTTTTTAGAAAATAAATTTTTGATACCTAAACATTTATTACCACCAAAAATTCGAAATTATATTTTAATAGATAATTATAATAATATAAATAAGTATGTTTTAAAATTATTTTTAATCAAAATATTTAATTTTTGCTTCCTAGAAGAAAAAAAAAAATTTCAACTAATTCCATTTTTTATTTATTTATTTATTTTTTAAACAGAACCGCAGTTAGATTATCATAAGTATCTTTAATTTTGTCTTACTTATTGGTATAAAGAAAATAAAATACGAGGTGGTATCCAACGAATTTACAGACAAAAAGTACTGGAAAGATTTGTATAATTCAATAGTATGTACATAATAAAAATTCTTCAATCCTTTTGTTGTTCAATTAAATCCGTTTCATTTTATTATTTCTAATCACAGATTACTACACAGATAACTGTGTTTCTAATAGAATATCTAAATTGTGATTGAGTTAAACTTATATGACAAATAATAAAATAAATAATATATTTTTCATTTTTTCCTTAAAAAATAATAATAGGCATCAAATAATACAAAACAAAATACTTTTACAACCTCCTTGGTTATCATGGCGTGATGTCCTTATCTCTAATTGTTGTTGTTTGCAAAAAAAATTGATTACAAGCGTAAAAAATTAATGAAGAATACAAGAATAAGAAAATAATATATTCCACAGACCACAGTTTATTTGTCTGTTTTTAATTTGATTTCGTTGTTAATTTTTTTTTACTTATAAAATCATTTTATTAATTTACATACCTATTACATTAATCTCCATTTTAAAATTTACTTGTCTTCGGTCGTCTTAGAATACAATATTGTCATGTTGAAAATAATAAGTACATTCTGATATTTCGTAAGGGCATAAGTTAATGTTCACATTATTTTATTTTTAATTTAACAAAAAACAAATTTTAATAATTATTATACATTTAAACAATAAAATTAATTTTCAGGTTAATTAATGTCCAACAACATTCTTAACATAATATAATGTACTTCAATCAAATCATTTAATTAGAGTTATGTGTCAATTGTCGTAAGAATTACCTTACAAATGTTGAAAGTCATACAGATGGGCATAAAAGCTTTTATGGTTTTAGCTTCAAGAGTGTGGGCTTGTATATGCTTTCTAATAAAACGACAAATAAAAACTGTAAGTAATGAATGTTACTGTTTGAGTAATTTTATTACCTATTTTTTATTTTCTTAATCATATAGTATATATTATAATACTACTATACTTGAAATTAGTAAGTGATATTTATCATAGATTTTTTTCATGGTTTAACAACTTAATAGGCTTTATAAAATTACCTATTAAAAAAGATATTAATAATTAATAAATTATGAATAATCCAAAATACTATAATAATATTTACAGTGTTGTGCTATTGGCCAATGAAGTCTAAGTAATTGAAAGGCGCTAAAAATTTTGTATTATTATTTTTTTTTTATATAAAATACTAAATAAGAATTGCAATAAAATCATATAACTATTTGAGGGAGGAGAAATACATATTTTTATCTGGCCCAGTAGCCCAGGTACAAAATTATAATGGCATACTATGGGATATTTATAATATATTAAAATGCTTAAAAAATAATTTAAAAAAAATATTTCTAAATAGTAATTTAAAGAATATTATAATTGGTCTAAATGATTGCAAAAGCTATATAATTTCTTCAATTTTACTTTACTTAATATTTTAGTAGAATAAAGCATAAGGTTAAACATTCATATTTAACAAATTTTAGGTAATATATTTTAACAAGTTTTAAAAGAATTAAATCTCATAACAGCAATATGTGCTGAATATTATTTTTAAATATTAATAATTTTTTAATAAATAAAAATGTATTTCTATGATTTATAATTATTAAGTTGGTTTTTTTCATTACAGGTTCGGCAATACCAACCTGTAAAATATGGAGTATTTCCATTATTACCATTATCTAGGCATAGATTAAGTATGATATTTGTAATAAAAATATAATAGTCATATCAAAGTAAATAAAATACTTTATATTCTATATTTATGTAGGTATGGTAAAGCGGAAAGTTTTGGTGCTAGATTTAGATGAAACATTAATACATTCACACCACGAAGGTGTTTTACGACATCCGTCCAAACCAGAAATGCCACCTGATTTCATTTTAAAAGTTACCATTGAGCGGCATCCTGTACGATTTTATGTTCATAAGAGGCCACATGTGGATTTTTTCTTAGATGTTGTAAGTTTATCATAATTAATATTTTTAATATTTATTTATTTTATTTTTTTTTATTTTAAAATAGGTTTCAAAATGGTATGAGTTAGTAGTTTTTACAGCTAGTATGCAAATTTATGGCGCTGCAGTTGCTGATAAATTAGATAACCGAAGAGGTATATTAAAAAGACGATTTTATAGACAACATTGTACACCCGAAATGGGTTCATATACTAAAGATTTGACATCAGTGTCTAATGACCTATCAAGTGTTTTTATACTTGATAATTCACCAGCAGCCTACCGAGCATTTCCTGGTAAATTAAATTGTAATTTATTAAAAAAATTCTATTATGTAATTTATTTTTGATAATTTTAATGTTTACTTTCTCAGATAATGCAATTCCAATAAAATCATGGTTTTCTGATACCTCAGATACTGCATTATTAAATCTCTTGCCAATGTTGGATGCTCTACGATTTACTGATGATGTGCGTAGTGTATTAAGTAGAAATTTACACAATCATAATTTATGGCAATGATCTGTTAATATAACTTTTTGAGTTTATTATTAAATAATGTTTTTGACCTATTTATACTATGATATGATGAAATTACACTAACCACATTGACTTAAAAAGCAAAATATTTAATTTATATTAGTATAATCCTACTTATCAAAATAAAAATATCTTAATTAGCCCTAACAACAGTATAAGTTTTTGATTTATTTTCTGTTTCATAATTTTATGAAATAATTTTTATGTAATTATAAATAAACTTGTTATTTTATATTATAGATAAAAGATTTATAATTGAGTTTATAAATTTGTCATAAGTTTATATCCAATATTTTTTTTTCTTATAATTGATTAAGAATAATATCTATGTAACCTTTGTAAACTTCTAGTCGCCGTTATAGTGTTATCTGTAATATTAATAGATAGTTGAATCCGTGCTGAAAGTATACTGCAGTGCAAGTATCAAAAATATATGGCATTGTTCATTAATTAATAATTATTAATTATAAACTTTGTAAACATTTTATTGTGTTAAAAAATGTATTAATGACATTTAAAAAATATTTAGATCAATTTTTAAATTTTATTGTGTAAGTAAAATTATGATAAAATCATGTTTTTTCTAAAATTCCAAAGCATATCTTAAGATGTTAATAATTTTAATGCCAACATATTATTTCATTAATGCAAAATATTAAAAAAGATGTTTTTTATATGTTTTAAAATATCTTGATCAATACAATATAACTTAAACATTTATTGGTTTTAAGTCATTTATTATTCGTTTTTATTCATAGAAGTAAAATCAATACATTTTTTTTTTTTTTTATTCTTTTTGTTTTAATATATTATTTTGTTGTAACATATTAATCGTGATATAATTTTTTACTCTTCCATAGGCTGGTATTAATGTACAAATTATAAGTATGTCGTGCATATATTTATTATTAGTTAATCATTGAATTATATTATTAATTATGGCTCCTAGCCAATTTCTAATTAAAGCAACCATACCAATTTTGTATTGTTTCACAAAAAAATTAATTGTACTGATATAAGTACAAAAAATTTAATTTCACATAATATAAACCAATCCAAAACCATAATATGCTTACTTATAGATTTTAACAGTGTGAATTTATAGAATTCTAATTATTTTAATTGTTTGTTATAATTGAGTGTCCCCAAAATTAGTTGTGAAATGTATTTTAAACATGCTATATAATACAAATATGATTACAAATAATATATTATATTTATGTATAAACAAACTATAGAATTATTGTAATATTTTCATATAGTGTACTTAATGTAAAATCTATTTAAAAAATGTGATGTAAATATTAGATTTTTTTTTTTATTTGGTTTTTATAATTAATGTAAAAATATGTTTGTAAAAATTATACTAACCAAATTTTATGGAATACAATTTATGTTATTTAAAATAAAAACACTCAAATTTTTTATTACCAATATTGTAATTTGTATATCTTAATGTTGTGCAAATTATTTTCAATTTGTCCGTTGTGTACTTTATACTATTATATTATACATTGTTATGACTAATAATGAAAATAAATTAATTTACGGACAATTATTCATGTTAATATTATTAAAATTGATAGATTTTAATATTTAAAAATATTTTGTGTACCTATTTAAATACGAATAAAATAATGTCAATAGAATGGTTACAGTTTAAAAATATTTATTCAAATTGAAATGTGTGCGTACTACGTGTAAGAAGAAAGAGAAAAAACAAGTTCAAGGTTAGAAAGAATATATACCTATATATATAGAATTTATAACGAATTTCTCTATTTTTCTTTTGAAAATCACCGTTTACAGGTAGGTAGGACTTAACAACCCAGAGGAACGGTTGGGTTCATATACATTATTCGAGACGTGACAAAAATAATAGTGAATTTTTTCTAAACCCTAATGGCTGATGTGTATAACTGATTTATATAATAATTAATTCAATTTAAAAATTATGATCACATAATTTATCTAAAACTATATTAATATATTAAATAAAATGTAATAATAAATATTTAATTTATGTTTAATTATTAGTATATTATAAAAATAAAAACAAATACAAAGAAATATTCAATAAAATATTTGAGAACACCCTTAAAGAAATCCTGCGCACGGACCTGGTTGCAGTGCCTAAAATAGTGTGCTCTAGAGCACAAAGTGTGCAGTACGAAATGTGAAGTGTGCAGTACGAATTTCTAAAGTGTGCAGTGCTCATAATACATGAGACATGCGTTTTTAAAATAGATTTGGACGTTATCAAACATATTATTCAGTGTTGTGCATTATCTAGATAAAATAATTTATCTATTATCTTATCTAGGTAAATGTATTTTAATTTAACTACTTTTTATCTTGGATTAAAATTTTATTTAACTAGACAAAAATATCTAGATAAATTATTTTAAGAATATAAAGTATAGGTACCGACATGGCGACATGCAATACAATTATTACTTTATTATTTATTAATTGTGCATGGTAAAAACCATAATATCTAAAAATATTATGTACAATATAATATTCAATATTGTATGTTCTCAGAATAAAATAATTTAATATATTTTAAAATATTGTCTCTACATCTATTTACAAATGTCTTTATTTAATAATAATAGTGTAATACTGTGATTCGTTTTTATACCTATCACTATCACCTATATGGCTATGATAAATTAATAATAAAGAAAACAATTTTCTTATTTATAAAACACGTTTATTTTATATACGGGTAAGAAGTAGGTACAGTGTTTATGCCACATTATGAGTACGTTATAATATTGTATTATTATTTATTAATATGACCATTAATTATAAATTTTTATAATTAACGATATTACGAAGGTAATTATTTTGATTGCGTTGACAATACGGGGCACTTTATAGCCACATGGAAAAATTCAAATTTGTAAATAAATAATAAATATAGAGTTGAATGAAATAAAATAAAATTTATAAACTATAATCATTGGGATATCCACTGACGAGTGACGAGGCGACGATCACATTAACGTCATTAACGGTCGTGACTTTGTGAGTCATTACTAGTGACATTTACTTAATTTACTCCTGTACTTTTATTATATAGTTTAGTCTGTACTGTATATTCTATATGGATTTAATAATAGGTGGCAGTAATAAAATATTAAAAATTATCTATGATTTTATCTAGATAAAAATGGACTTATCTTTATCTAAAAATAGATAATTAAAATTTTAATCAGTTTCATATTTAGCTAGATAATTTTTAGTTGATTCATCTTATATTTATCTTATATAATAAACATAATTAGAAAATAAATTACCAATATTTGTATTTTGTACTTATTATTTGTTCAGTGAGGGATTTTGATTGTATTTATATCATGCTTACATGTAAATTACATACACAGTAACTGTTTTGTTACTATTTTACTAAATAGTAAAAACTATGTAAATTGTAGTAAAAATATGGAGGTATCTGTTATGTATCTATGACTGTTAAATATTTTTGTAAGTATTTTACATTTTTGATATAATAAATAATTTACTTTTAATTTTGTTGTTGGGTGGGGGGGGGTAGCGCGGAGCCCCCTACAAGCCACCCTATTGCTTTTTATTTTTGTGTGCAGTACGAAAAGTTTATTATTTTAGGCACTGCCTGGTTGTGGCAAGTCAATTGACGAGGGAAACACGATATTATGTCGTATGACAGTAAAACGTTGAGCGAGCTCTGCAGTAGCTCACGGTGCTAAGTTAAGTTAATAAGTAGTTAATAATTTTTATACCGTATAACTCAAAATTGCAAATTTTAAATATATAGAGAATAGAAATAAAAATAAATATAAATATTGATTAGTATTTTACTAAAACTATTAATTTTTTTTTTCTTTGTTAAATTACAGAATTTCAAATATTTGTTGTTTTATACATAATTATTAATAGTAATTATATAGGTACTATTATTAGTTCATACATATTATTTTCGTTAATATATCCGCAATCTTTGAATATATTTATACAATATTATAATTATACAAGTGCATGTATATTATATAAATACAAAATTACGTTATATAATATTATGATTTCTAACGGGTACCTATTTAATTTTCGATAATATAGGAATATTATACATAAAATAAATAAAAATAAGCGTTTGGAATGAAACATATACAAATAAATATAGTAATTGTGGGAAAAAGTGGTCAAAAAATCAATTGGAATTGTGATAAGTTTCTAAATGAGTTTCGTTTTGATATCTTCTACTTGTAGCATACAAAAGAAAAATATGCTATTCTCGTGGACCGGTTTGTTTGAAATCTATCGACGAGGAGCAACCAGTTTATGGAATTAAACCGGTGACTGAATGGCTTGGAAACCGATGTCTATCGCACTTAAACAGTAAAACTTCGTTTTCAGATCGCAGTTTATCCGTGAACTTGGATTCGGAGTGAAGTAGTCTACAAGTCAGACGTAATGCTATAACGTATATAATATATAAGACTGAACATTTCGACGGCGTTTTGGTTATTTTCAATTGTCGAGAGTCTAAAAAATTAATATAGGTAATAAATAATTTTTCGACGTATTTAAAAGATTTTGTTTGATTCGCGTTAAAATAACAATAAGGTAAATATTACTTTTTTATTCAATTATAAATTTATAACGATCGTCCAGCGTGAAGTATCTTGTTAAAATAACTATAAACAATTTGATATTTGAATATATGACATGCCTAAAAAATTAATTCGTATTTTTTTTTTTTTTTAATATATTAATAATTATTAAGATTGATTTAAGAAATAAAAAAAATATTTGTTAATACTTATATACTTGTATAGGTATATAATATATATATATTAATATTACCTATACGTACGATCACTTTCAACGTTTGGTAAATATTTGTTCTGAGTTTTTTAACAGTTATTTATAAATTATTATTAATTATTTGACTCTATATAGTAAAGAATGTATTGTAAAATATGAATAGGTACTTTTTTAGATAAATAATATTTGTTTAAAAATTAATAAAAAATAATTCTATATTTAGCCAAAATTAAGGTTTTATACGGTTTGTTTAAAAATAAAAAACCTTTAATTACCTAATTTATATAATATCTTATTTGTTCAATGCATTTTTAATGTACTTACTCAGTATAATGTTCCATTAAGGTATATAATATAATACAATATTTACAACTCTCAAGATTTTTTAAAAAATCGTGAATATACTGCATATACTCTTAGGGAATTCGCAATGAATTAATAAATTTCAATTGGCATATTTGTTAGAGAATTTATTAGGTAACAATTTTTCGGTTTATAAAAAATGCCAGTCAACGACGTTTTCTGTTTTATTCTGTTGATTCTATATTGTATATTTGTATGCAACAATATATTATTTTTTTTTAATATAATACCTACGTCGAATTTTAATATATTTATATTTATTATTTATATTATATAGTATTTGATTACTTCGTAATTTAGTACCTATCGTTTAGTATACAGATAATACGCTATATTATATACTTAATGTTACTATTTGTAGGTAGGTACCGATAAAATATTTAGACGTGAAAATTTATCGTCCGAAATCATATTTATTTTTACACCTTTATATAGTTAGGTAATAAATTGTACAAAAATTTGTATGTTTATCCATTTTACTTACATATTTAGTAAAAGATATTTATTTTTAAACTCATAAAAAACCGGCGCATCACAATATAATATCTCGAATCGATCTTACCATTTTATTTTTTAATACATATTTGTCACGTATTATGTAGAAAATTGTAGATAGTAATAAAAATGTGATTATATTAACATTATTAAAGTTAACACTATACGTATCTAATCATAAGACTATTCGAGAAACTTTACTGCTAATAATTATTGTGAGTACTCGTGGTACAAATGAAATTTTGACAGCTTAGTGCAACTTTCATAATAATTATTTATTATTAATTATTGGAAACATCACTGTACGCGTCTGTACTTACACCAACAACTACGTTAAAGTTAAACTATATGAATATATTATAATTATAATAATTGAATTATTATTTATTAGGTATGTCGTATGCATTTTGTACAACAAAATTAAATACTTAAATTTTTCATTCGTTAATATTATAATGTGATATATCCGGAGCGTGTATATAATATATATTTATATACACCGTATATATTAATATATTATTTTATAGTTATCTACCTAGGTATATTAATTTAGATAAAACACGTGAACTATAATTCGATTTATTTAATTTTTTTTTTTAATTTTATATGTTTCAGTATCATGAAGTTATTGAGCCTAGTAATTTTAAGCTTAATTATTGGATGCTGCGTTTCGGAAAACCGAATGTTGGACGAAGTGCAGTATAAAAATCATCGTTTGTACAAAAACGACATGCCGAATCTTACAATTAAATATCCGGTGTATCCAGCGCAGGTTTACGCGGATCTCTCGAAAGACTTCACCTCGGTAATTCCTGCAGAGCAGCCGAAAACAACGGAAACGCCGATGGACGTCGTGCGCATGAACTTCAACCCGGCGGCCGGCAAGAGGAAACAAAATCTGACGGTTCCGACCACGCAGGTACCGACCATCACGTCCACAAATAAAACGCCGCCGCCCCCCATATACTTCGTCACGACTAGGAACTTTGCGTATACCCCGACCACCATTAACGACCAGAAATCTCCTGTTTATTCGCCGTCGACCTCGAGCAGCGTCCAAGAAACGACGAATTTCCCGCAAGAACCCACAATCGCCGGAAACGCATCCGTACGTAAACCGGGAGAAACCGGCAAGAAATTGAGACGGGTGTTGAAATCCCAACAACAAGGGCAGAATTTGCTGTACGCCACTACTGCGCAATCGCTGCCGGCCGCCGACAACAGTCGCGGAGACACGACGATACTCACCAAGTTGGCAAATTCGAATAATGCTTCAAAACCTTTTACCACAGTGTTGGTGCCCAAACAGATATTGAACGGAAACTTTGTTCAAATCGATGATTCGTTTCGACCGATGGCGCCACCGGCGTTTTCGTATAAACCGAGCATCGACGCCAACGTCGTAGAGAACAGAAGAGTGTCATCAGTAAACTCCGTCAGAACGACCAGCGCCCCGATGTTGACTAAATACGGATTCACAAAACCGACGGTCACTACGTACAAAGTGGATGAATACAAACCGACCGACGTCCGTTCGTCCGCGGTTGTTTATGATAAGAAGTCTAATAACCAACGGGATAGGTCTGATCAGATTTACGTGCAACATGACACTCCCAAACAAGACATCAAATACGGATTTGCCGTACCAGAATCGTATATAAACACGGAGCAAACTTACGTACCTGCTGTACCTGCCGATAAGTCGAGCCAAGTGAAACAAGAGATATTGCAAAAAAATACCCAAAAATACGATACGAATCAAGGGTTCCGCGAGTACTATCCGGCCACTGAAGTACCAAAGAGGGACGTAAAACCTTACTCGTATTTGCCTTACAACACACCAGAGAAATTCGATACGAAAACATTGGCCAGTGAAGTATTTGCCGCAAAACCTCCGTTTGAGTTTGAAAAATCCGTAGAAACGGGACCGCCGAAAGACTATTCCGGCCAGCCCGTTAATAATAATTGGCAATCGTCTATAAATCCTAATACCGAATCCAGTGGCTCAGAAATAGTCACGGATGATACAAACGCTAAGGACATGTTGAAAACAATTCTACGAGATATGCTCAAGTCTAAACAACAAAACGATAAACCACCGTCCAGTAATATGGACGAAATTATCGATTCGTATTTCAAAACCAAACGACCCAACGTAGATTTCAGTTTGGAGAATTATGATATCGAAACAGGTGAGTCGTATGAAAAGTAATATCGTAGTGTGTGAATAGTGACTATTTAATATAGTGAGTACTTAACATTATGCATTATACAGGGTTAAACATAAATATTTGACGATTTTAAATCGATATTGTGATAATTAAAAATGGTTAAAACTTAAAATCATATATCATTGTATTTTAAAGGTATACGAGGTATAGATATATATATAGGTATATTTATAACCAGTGCTCGATTTTTTTTTGGGGGGGGGGACACAGGGGGACGGAGTACCTCTACTATTTTTTCGTTTTGAAGCGTAGCCCTACTAATTCTTAAATTCCCCATAATATAGTATATAGTATATTATACTATATACCAAATTAATTTGGGGGATGCTAATTTTTTTGAAAGTCAGATAATCCCTCTACTTCTTATTTTTCAATTCAAGTACTGTAGTTTATAACGTCATAAAATTCGAATATAATATCTATAAAATATGATAGAATAATGTTTGATTCTAATAACTCAACTATTGCACTTTATAACTGGTAAATAATATTGTAAATCATAATATATTCAGATTACGTGTGATACTATTCACATTTTCGTCATAATTTATATACCTACTCGTATGTGTACCGGGTTCCTACATAATAGAGTATTATATACCTATAATAATAAATTATGATAACATATAATAATTTGTTATAACTATTGTATTTTAGAACTGTTATTGAAAATCGTATCGTTTTAATTATAATAATTATTGCAATAATTTCTAAGATAATAAGACGAACGCGTTTCAACTTTCAACATATTTATAGTGCTAGAAATACGCGCGTGTAGTATGAAAATAGGAGAAGACCCGTAGTATATAGTTAAGTTCTGGATCAAATATGGTGCATTGGCAAACGGCATTTTTACATAGAAATCGTTGTAAGACTAAGAGTTTGCCGCCGACCAGCACGCATCTTATAATATATTATTTACACTATGTAAGTAATATTATATAGATAAGTCCGTCTCAAGTTCAAAGACGTACGTGTAAATCATACCCCAGATCCATCTGGCCCGTGTAAAATTATATTAATATCAAATTATAATTATAAATATTATCCGTAAGAAAACCGGTTAAAAGAAATCTGAAATAATATATAAAACATTCACGTACTGCGACGGTTTGCAAGTATCTCGTATAGTCGTATACACGATATGTTATTATTATTATTATTATTATTATTATTATCATAATTTATAATATAAACACTCCGTGGCCGGCAAGGCGACAACGGAAGTTTATTATTGCTTGAAACTGGTTCACCTAATTTTATAATATTTTGTATTAATCGCGATTCACTGCAGAATTACTTAGTCGTGCTGTGTATGAAATATTATAATCTAACCTGTATTATTATGCATGAGTAATACCGAATACCAATTAGCATCCGATAACTGATAAGTGCGTAATATTGACCGCGGATCATCGACATCTGTTTGGCTGTATAGAGGCGCAAGGGACGAAAATCTTGGATAGTCATCAGTGACGTATTTAGGGGACTAGGAGGGGCTATTGCCCCGGGCGGTACAATTTTTTTTACATATATGTACTTATTATTGCTAAATAAATTTAGGTTGGGAAGGTGCGTTTTTTTTTTTTTTTTTTTTTTGTTACCTGGGGCGCGAAATTCCTAAATACATCTCTGGTATAGTTGTAAAGACAAAATTTACTGTTTATTTTAATTTTTTTTATGATATTCTAATACAATTATATTATTTTCGTATTCATCGTGGATAACATTTATTACGATATATACGTGTCCCGTAGTTGCGTAAAAAGAAGAAAATATTATATCGAGATATATTACAAGATAACCATCTAAAAAAATATATATAAAAAATAAATATTATAAATAATATCACATCGAATTTTTGATTGTTTAAACAAATTTCCGTTGTATTTTTTTGGTTATTTAATAAACAACGCGTGTTTTAGGTTATATAAGTCATTTTGTTCAAATTTATACCCATTTAAGTGCATAAAACATAAACGTATAATATTAAATTATTCGTTTTTTTTTTTTTTACTAAAAATAAATCGTATGAAAAAGAAACATCGCAAGTAAAAGTAAAAAATAAAAATAAATAAACATTACACTGCGAGGTAGACAATATTAATCGATTGACAAATTATTCATATTATTATATCTGTTTATATATACACGTGCGTTTAAAATATATTATATAAGTACGAATATTTTATAATATAATACTATACTTATAAATTGTAATGAAAACGTGCATTCAAACATGCATTATGGCATTATGCAGTTTTCAAATATTAACATTATATTAATAATAATTTATAATCGAGAGAAAGTTTCGGTAATGCGTAATTTGCTAAGTAATTTAATCGATTTAAAATCCGGAAAAATATAGAATTTGTTTCTTATTATTATTATTATTATTATTATTATTATTATTATTATTATTATTATTA
>JAIUCT010000007.1:22046933-22080244 GCA_021307375.1 Tetraneura akinire | reverse complement strand
TATTATTATTATTATTATTATTATTATTATTATTATTATTATTATTAACGTTTCTAGGCATTTTTACTAATACTCTAAAAAAATAAAATTCTCCACATTTCTCTAAATCGTGCTTTTAAAATGTAATATAATATTATACTAATGTATACAAGTATATAATTTAATATTTTTAATAAATAATATTAAAATATCGTTTAAATTATAATTTAATGGAATTTCAAATATTGACCATGGTAGATTTAAATTATTATAATATATAAAATTCGAATGTATAAAAAAGTTAAATGAATGTGCCATATTATAGACAAATCTATAAATGATGAATCTATCTGGAAAAATAATTTAAAATGCAAAGAGACTCAATTTTATGATTTCAGTGAAATGTTATGTTCAATTCATATTTACCTAGGTACCTATACATTATTGTTTTTTGCCTAGTATTTAGGTACCTAAAAAATTTCAATTTTATGTACATAAAAATAAAATAATAATATTAATTTGAAATTTAAAATGATGTAATATACGAAATTGAAATATCCTATAGAATTATTGTAATATAAAAGTGCTTGTATACGGTTTTAAACTATAATAAAATATTATAACACGTTTTGAGGAACGATTCAAAATATACTCTTAATAATAATTTATAATATTTATAATATTTTATGCTCAGTAAGTATTTCTTTATTATCTATACTGTTCATTCGCGAATTACCTAAATTATTATTAAAATTTTATTTTGTTAAAAAATATTGAAATTATTGTGAACAATATTATTGTAATATTACATTTTTTTTTTTTTTATATTGATAGTGTTTATTAAAAGTGTATTAATAATTCAATATTCACTTAAACTATTTATATAATTTAGCGTATTTATCCTACTTACATTTTGAAAATAATGGGAGGCACGAGTTAAAAATTCGGATAAAGTACCTATAGCAATTTATTATAGACTTATTGATTTACTGTAGGAACAGAAAGGACAGTTATAAATATTATTATTACAAATGGAACTATCAAAAATATCGAATGCGAGTAATCTAAAATTTATAATTCCATCATGTTAATTATCGTTTGACCGAAAATACCGTTTAATATATTACGTTTTTATAGACGAAATAAAATTCTGTTTCATATTTTTGTTGATCTTAATAAATATTATGTTAAATTTAATTATGATAATTTAAATTTATTTAAAAATATAAGATAATATTGTATGGTTATACAATTATAGAGAATTAAATGTGGCCTATAGCGTTAAAATGAGAATTGTTTGAAGACTAGTATAAGAGTAGTACCAATCCAGTTAAATACGTATATTATATACTATATTATTATTATTATTAACTGTATATATACAGTATTATTTAAGTTTCACAGGATAATAATTAATATTCCAAAAGTATATATTTTTAAGAAAAATTATTATAATTAGTGAGTCTATTTACAGTTATTTTTCTTCTTTAAGTATATAACTATTAATTAACTAATAAAAACTATTCGTTATTTTTATAAAATATTACAAGTATTACCTACACGCTACACCTGAATATAACATTGAATATTATATTAATAATTTTAAATAATTATATTTCAATATCCCATTGTTATATTATTAAAAACGTCGATTAAAAATGTATTACTTTTCTACTATATCTACTATAATAAATCATTCCTTTTTGCATAATCATTGCGTATAATTATATGAATGGAACGCGGAATAATCAAACAATGTAGTCTTTAAAATATCATTAATACGATATTATGATTTAAAATATACGAGGTGATTGCATTGTGATTTTATCGTAATCACGTAAGAAATAAAAATGATATACATTTTATCGTTTATCTAGATAACCTAACCTTAACGCTGACAGAGTTATGGGGATATTAATTATTGCAACAACCGTGTATATTTAAATTACGAGTATATTGGTAGCTAATTTTAAATTTTTATTATATCTATTACACGAGTAAATTTAGTAAATTCGTTAAGTGCTCTTCGAAATTTTATTAAAATAATATATTACAATTTTATGAATGTATTATAATATAACGTAGGGTTGATCGTATATTCCTATTGTATCACGTGCAATTTAATACAGATTATGAATATTATGATGGCATACTCAGTAGTTATATATATATATATATATAAGAACTATAATTTATTTAAATTAACGCTAATATACGTTTATGGCTTATTCACAGATAAGTAATATTAATAGATTAAGAGAACTATTACTGTATTAATGTAACTATAAAATATCATAAAATAGTTTATACGGTTTTAAATAAATATATAATTATGTCGAACAAAGTTCCTAATAATAATAATTATAAATTTATAATAATTGTTATAAATTGTTAATTTGTTAATGATAATACTCATATATCCACATGTTATATTGTATAATAAAATTATATACTCGTAGATATAAAAAAGATGTTATACAGTCAAATAAGTATACTTTACCCACGTATAAAAACTATTCTACATAAAAATAAATATATAATAACTAAATACGTTTGGTATAAATTAGGAAATTAATTAAATTTTATATTTATATGGGTAGATTCCGACATTGGAACGTTATATCTTATACAGTTAAGTGATAAATTCACGTATTATATTTACAAACATAATGTTTAACATTATATATTAAATGTATAAAATTATAAATACTTAAATAAAAATAAATTTTAATTCATAAGAGACTTTTTAAAATCTTTATCGTAAAAGAGTGAGAGTAGGTATTAAGGTCACTGCAGGTTAGTGACTATATATCATATAAAGAATAAAAATATTTAATGTATTCCTTCCATACGAGTATATGAATTCAATTTACTTGTAAGACGTATTATAATGGGTAATAAATTCTATCGTTATGCACAAAATTTTTTTTTACTGTAAATGCGTAGGTACAATTTGGAAATGTGTGATTTCTATATTTCACTCGTTCGGTCAAATACGTATAGGTACCTACTTAAATATTTATTATAATATTAAATTTATATGAATTATTACGTAACAATAATCTGTGGTTAATATAATAATAATATACTATAGTCATTATATGAATACAATTAATATTTTATTTCTATTAAATAGGCATACACTTCAGATTCCATCTAAATTCTTACAAGAAAATAAACAAACGCAAAGGTTATGACTTATGAAATTTTGATAGTAAAATGATTGCCAAAATCAACACGATAACAACAAAAGTATATACAAAACATAAATAATTATAATATAACCATTTCGTGTTGATTTGGTATTTTATTTGCGTGAAAATGGCTTTAAGAAATGCATAAGAATAATATTATCCATGTTGAGTAAAATTAACTTATTAACTATTGGCTATTAGTCTATTACTAACTTAGAAATTTCTATAAAATGTGAAATTTATAATTATTAACGTGTTTGAAATTATGTTTAGGCGCTATACCATTAGATAAATATTTATTATATACCGCGGAGCGGTAGGTAAGAACTTAGAATTACATATTGGTATATTTTCAATTTCAATGCTGTTTCTTAATCTTGTAATTAACTATTTTAATTTTCAATCATCTTAGCTATGGTCACGTGTTTAATTTAAATTTATTAATATCAATTGATCACCAGGGCTAGGATAATACATTTTGCATTTTTTCATGATCTCCAACATATAGCTTAGGTATATCAAGCACAAAATTTGATTTAATCATCAACGAGTTTAAATATTTAAATTTTATTTGCGCATATTTTTATATGTTTAGATCATTTTTTTAATTTTTAAGTCTATTTTTATTAGTTATCATTTTTTAGGCTGTTAATAAATTTGAATAATTATTTATTTTTATTTTCATTACCAATCACGTGGAACATCACCTACCTAATTTTTTTTTATTCATTTTTCTGACAAACACAATAATTTCTTGCCACGTATAAGCACTATATAAAATTATATATATAAATATACGATATAATCATATAATTACTATTAATTAAGTATTTATCATATAGATATAACCTAACCTCGTGGGAGTCCTGATCTCTCTCATTCTCCCTCTTCGTCCATATTTTATAAATATTTATATACCTAATAAATGGCGTGTGTGTTTTTTTTTTTTTTTTTTTTTTTTTATTATACCGACTGGAATAACTGTAATTTTTCGCAACGTATACAAGTTATCCAAATACTTCTGTTATACTAGTACCCGTTTCATGTTTGTATTGATGTGTTATATTGTTAGTTTAATAAAATAGCCAAATAGGAGCACGGAAACAAATCATTCCGCTTTGAAAATTAGACTTTACAATTAATTTTTCTACAACTTGGCACGATTATATTAACATTCTGATCGAAATTAACGAATAATTGGTTCTTAGTTCTTATACTTACTTACATTATTATTTTTTTGAAACGTAGTTGATGGTTTGTTAAATTAATGCGGTTTAAAATTATTAACCAATTGTCAATATTAACGTGAACATTGGTCACGTTCGTAAAACGATTAATATAAATACATATTATAAAATTATAATACATAAATATAATAATAATATATAAATAAATCTATAAATAATTAATATATAATATATAATTAATTAACTATAATCTATATAAATTACATGCCATTGTAATAATATAAACATATTATTATGTGCGTCGGATATCAACATTTCGCTGGCTTAGAATAAAAGGGTTCTATATTTAATTTGTTTCAAAATTGACTTTTCATTAAAATCTTGTAAAGATTTTTAAGACGCATATTTTAAGCCAACAACGAGATTTATAAGTCAATTAATAATGAAAATACAGAAAATGAAATGGTTCTATCTTCTATGATGCCGAAAATCACTAAATTATATATTTCTCATAAGTTAAATAGAACCTTTTTATATTAAATGCACAATTTAGGATGAAAAGGTTCTATGTAATAACATTATAACATTATAATATTGTGAAATTTTAATATGAAAAAGTTTTATTTAATATGATTTTCTGAAAAGTAGACAGTAAAGGTTCTATCTAATAGAACCTTTTCATTCTAAATAGAAATATTTCGTTTTTTTATTTTTATTAAACACATTAAGTTAATTATGCAAATAATTATGTATTAACATAATTTGTAACAACTTAATGTATTTTTACCTCTTACATTAAAAGAAATAACTTTAAAGGAAAAAAGATATTGAAATTTGAATCTTAAAATGGCTCTCCTGAAAAATTTCAAAATTCTATGATAGAACCCTTCTAAGCCAGCGATTTTATTTGTTCAGCAAGACTAATAATTATTATTATTCTAAATAGTCTTCATGTAAACACGATTAATAAATATGACATAAGTACAGAATTTTATTTGAGTTTCTATTAGTATAGACTTCCACAATAAAACGAATTGGATAATAAATTAAATGCAATTTGTTAACTATTCCATGTCATTTTTTTCCAATATTTAATATTTCTAAATTATATTCTATTAATATATTTCTAAACTCTAAAATGTTCTCAGAATTAAGATTAAAAATTTCGAAGTATCTAATTTTTTTAATGACAATATACATTTACTTTTATTTTTTTACCAGTTCTTTTATCCAGTAATATTGCATCGCCATATTATAGGTTATACAAATGATATAACAAATCTACATGCTATAACATATAGAATAGATGTAATAAGAACTATAATTTAGGATTTGGATTAATCAATAATCATATAGAGTTAAGACAGAATTAAATAACAATCTAGCATCTATTTATATACATTTAGAAAATTATTACCTACATGTTTTAATAATAATAACCGATGTATTTTTTTTTTTTTTTTTTTTAGACATGAATTGTAACTTGAGATCCTCTAGGTACATAACTGATGGTCATTGTACATCCGCCAAACCCATAACAGAAGCAGTGTGCGCTGATCGATGTCTAGTATACACTAATCCATCCAGCGTAATACAACGTTCGGTAGCTAATCAACAGGTATTTTAAATCATATATTATATAAATAACGTCATTAATTCTTTACTTATACTCTCAGGAATTAAATATCCCATTAAATTGTTGTCGCGTACTTCCCTTGAAACCGTTATAAATTGTAATAATACAGGGTATTTATGATTGATCATCGAATCAATGTTATAGTCAGAAAAGAATAAAATTTTTTTTTATATAATAAATATAGAATTGTAGATAGTATTTATTTGTTGGGTACTTAATAGCCAATAGGAAAATGAGAATTTTTGTTATTAAAAATTTAACAGAAAAAAATATACTTTATTAAAATTATTTCTCACACAGTCCGGTTTGGTTTCTATACAAATTTTAACTCTAAAGCGGGTAGTAGAAAGGAGCATTTGAGTATTATCATAAATTAAATAATTAATATTATAAAAACAATAATTATAATATATATATAAAAATATACATTATATTATATCTTACATTATCTATTATTATTATTGTTATTGTATAACACATACCTAATTTAAATTATTGTATTGTATATTGGACTTGTGTTTTAAATTAATAAGTTACATAAACAAATTTGTTTGAAATTTTACAGCACGTGGAAGCTTTACACTGTGTTGATGGTAATTCAAAACTTTTACGTGTTCAACTTCACTGTAAGGATGGCAACACACTGAATAATGTCATCAAAGTAGTAACCAGTTGTCGGTGTAAATTGCATCAAATTCAACCACAGATGAGAAGTAATACACCATCAACCATGAGTTCATCTAAACAAGACATGATGATCAACCCGGATATAATGCAAATTGCTTCTGGTAAATTTTAACAGCAGCAAAATGTACAAGATCAACACAGATCATGTCAATAAATATTATATACATTAATATTTTTATTTATTTATTATTATATATATATATATATTTTTTTATTTATTAATTTATTTGTAGAAGAATAACATATACTTCTAGTCCATATATAAAGAAAAAAATATTTGTTATATTAATTATTTATATTTATTTTATCAATAAAATAATATTTTCCTACAATAAACAAATTAAACATAATATTATATTATATAATAGCATAATTATTATTATAAATATATATAAATATCATATGCCTATAATAACATCGAGTAGAAAAGAAAAAAATATATAAACACATACAGGGGAACAATATTTTAAAAGTACTTATTTCTTATATTATTTTTACCGATAATGTGTTGCGGTTATTTTGAGTCCAGTGGATTCTTGGCCAATTTTAGATATTTCACATATATTGCACACCTTACCTCTGTGTATTGGCTGATATGAAGCCAAACAGAATGGACATTTCACTTCTTCCTTTCCTTTGTAGATGGGAACGAATGAGTAGGCACATATTGAAAAGGGATTATGCTGATCGTAGGCTACTTGTAGTTTATTTATGGGATTCAAGTCACAGGCTTGCAACATTTTACGTGCCTGTTGTGCAACGTCAGCTCGTGGACCTAACTCTAGCAATCGCTTGGCAAATGATGCAGCCATATTCAGATTGCCAATTTTGTAAAAAATATTTATGGCCGTCCGTAGTGTGAGGATTTTGTGCGTCATCTGGAGGTCACAATGTGTGAAATAAGCAACCATCTCTGCGATTCGTTTCTGGTCATCAGCAGTGGTTTTGGGAAGTTCTTTGCGGTTTGTTTCCATCACAAGGCCAACCAAATACTCTTTGCATATGTGAATCAATTGAGTAACTTCAGATAATTCTTGCTTTGTATCTACACATAAGAGCGGCACAGACAGAAGTATTGATCGGAACTTGGCAATGGTCTCTGGGAATTTTCCGGCCGTTGTCAATTGATAACAAGTTTGCAACTCACTAAGTAACTGTTCTAGTTTTATATCTAACACGGGTTTTCTAGTATTTATGTCATTGTTGTTCTTCCAATTCCTATTTGGATACACAAATAATGATGGGTGGCTTGGTAATGGGGTGTATGATGTGCACGATTTGAGATATGAATCCATGAATAGACTTTTAAGAGGCAGAAAATTGGTTACACCAATTTGTTCATTAAGCAGTTTGAATGCATTTACAAAGTCCCCTGATTTGATGTGATCAATAGCTAATTGGCTATTCTGCGACCAAATAAATGACTGAGAAGTGCCCATTTGTGGTGCAACAAAATATTCATCATGCTGCTTTGAAACTTGTACTTCAGGCGGTAGTTCAACTTCTTCATCACCAACATCCCAACCTTCTTCTCCTTCTACTAGAGCTGCAGCTGCTGCTTCTTCCTCAGCTTCAGAATGTGTTGGTGATATACGACCTTCAAGACCCAAATCAGCTTCAGCTCCCCAGCCTTCTTCTTGGATATCTTCGCCAAGTGCTGTATCGACGAGACCAGATGTTTTACCAGCTGATAACATGGCACCTTCGAAGAAACCTTTAGATACGGTTAATAAAGGCCAATTTGATTCAGCTTGGCATACAGGTACAGGGGGTTTTAGTAATACAGCACTAGGGCCGGCTAATGGTAAGTATCCTCTATACCCTTCTTTAATAGATTCGGATTCTTCATATAAACCATGAGTAGCAGCTGTTAAATAGGCAAGTGTTTTATGGCCAAGTTCATTTAATATTTTGATCCTTTCACGGGCGTCTCCTAGAAGAAGTGCTCCTTGGAAATGACCTGATACATCCTTACGTATTTCTGCGATTTTCATCATTTTCTTTAATTTATCCAAATTTCCCGTAATAAGATATAAAAATGATAGCTTATCAAAGTTCTTTGTTCTTTGATAACACATCTCAACAATTTGATGATTACCTTGAAGCAATGCAGTCTGGCCAAGTTGCTCCCAACAAGCCTTGTCATCTAAAGTTCTTGCTGCTTCTAACGCTATATCAATATTACCACACTCAAGAGCTAAAGAAAATCGAGTTTTATTGTCTTTAACAAAATGCAATGCTACTTCTGGATACCCTTTTTGCTGCAAATATGCTATTATAGATTGTCCAATTAACCGATCATTCCTAACAATGTGTAATACTTCTTCATACTTATGTTTAATAAGTGCTAATTTAAATTTATATTCAGTTACGTCAATATTTAAAATTCGTGGACGACATTCTCTATCCAAGCAAAAAACTTGATTGCCACTGACTTTTGTTATATAAATAGGTAAATCTAATGTACGTATAATACCATAGTCTCCACCATCTGGCAAGGCATACTTAATATGATTACTAGTAGTATATATGAATGCACCACAATCATCCCATGCTCCTGATTTAATTCTGGAATTTTCATGGATAGTACACAATATTTCTAATTTTCTATTACATATGTAAATATTATGTTTGCATAAAACAGCAAGTAATGATCCATCACTTGCCCATATCACATATCGACTTTTGGCTATCTTTGCTTGAGCTAATACTCTTTTCTGAGTGACATCAAATAAGGTTAAATTATCAGGATCACGAAGTAATAATAAACCAGTACCAGCGTAGAAAATTTCATCTATATTATTAGGGCCAATATTCTTTTTTGTTAATTCGTTCTTTAAATTTTTCACTGCCAACATGTGTGTTTTATCTAAGACAGCAAAACGATTTCTCGCTATCCATACAGCCATTAAACCACTAGATCGTTTACTATCAGGTGCATCAATAACACTACTATCTGCAGATTCTTTAGGCATTTGATAAAGATCATAAGTACTATTTTCAATATTTGAATTTCTTGTACATACAAGCAATGCATTTATTGCTGGATTATAACTAATACTATAAGCAGGAGTACGAGCACCTCCTCTCAATTGCATAATTGTATTTACCTTATGTGTAGTGAAATCAAGGCGATGTAAAAATCTTTCTTTTACATAGTATAAGAAATTACCAAATTGTGTAAATGCGGGTCTTTCACGTTCTAATTTAAATATGACCATACCAGAATCATGTCCAGCTGCAAATAAGTTTGAAGTAGGATGTGCAGCAAGCACCCAAAATCGTTCATGTTCACGTCTGAATGTATTAAGACAAGTCCTCTTCGTCATATCCCAAACACGTATACTTTTATCCTCAGAATTTGACAAAATAAGCTCTTGTTTTGGATGGAACACCACACAAGAAACATTATTATAATGTCCACGACATGTATCTACTTCCCATGCTTTAGAATCATTCATTCTCCATAATTTTATTTGACGATCATCGGCCCCAGAAACAATGAGTGGCATAGTAGGATGGAATGAACACCAATTAACACCTCGATCGTGACCTTCAAGTACATGTTTAACCACAGCATCTGCTTGACCAAATAAATCTGTAGCATTTGGATTCTTCAGGTGATCATCTAAACCACCAGGTCCCGGAGCAACATTTTTCTTACGTAAGCCAGAAATGTCCCAAACACGAACAGTTTGATCTAAAGATGCTGATACTACTAAATCTTCAGATGGATGGAATTGAGCACACATAACATAATGGTTATGACCTAAAAAGAAATAATATATAAAATAGGTAGGTAAATAATAATTATTTTTTTAAATTATTGATATACTAAAATTAAATGAAAGTAATTAATTATCTTAATTAACATTTTAATTAATACATATGGGTATATAAATAGTTATTACACATTACTTATCACTAGGGCTCGGATTTTAATACAATTGCATCTTTTTTTTTTAATGCTTCACACGATGCTTTCCAAGCTTTAAATGTGTTTTAAGAACTCGTTATTCTAATAATGAAAAATTTTTGGAGCATTTTTTGTATTTTTTGATGTTTTTGATTTTTTATGGCATATTTTAAATTTTTTTGTGCATTTTTTAGTTTTAGATCATTTTTACCTATTTCTTGAAAAAAATTATTATATTAATATTAAAATATAAAATATTTGTAAAATTTTGTACTATTTATTCATTATTAACCATTAATTTAATCAGTCGATTAAAATACTATACATGCGCGCCCAGCTACCGTAACACATAAACTGATTAGTCAATTATATATAAAATTTTATTTGGGTACATCCTTATTAATTTTTTATAATACCTATAAAATAATATTTTTTTTTTATAATACTAATTTTTTTAATTTTAATAAAAAAATGCGTACTTTTATACAATTATATTATGTTTTTATTTGGAAAAAAAAGTTTTAGAGCATTTTTTAAGTCATTTTTTGAAGTTTTTAGGTCATAAATGCATTTTTCGTTTTTTTCAGTGCATTAAAATCTGAGCCCTACTTATCACAGTGTAATGAACATACCAGTGAGAACACAAATACAAGCACGGCTTTGCCAATTCCAAATTCTAATTGTCTGATCATCAGATGCACTTAATATCCAAGGATACTCATGGTGGAACATTGTAGAACGAATATAATCCAAATGACCAAGTAAAGTAAATATGCATCGTCGTTGAGTGTAATTCCATACTTTAATTTTGTAATCATCACCTCCAGATACAAATATAGGTTGTTGGCTATGGAAACTAATACCACGTACAGGTCCATCATGTTCATCAAATTTATCCAATAAAGTACACATACGATAGTCCCATAATTGGATAACACCTGTATGAAGACTGGCTAATATCCAAGGACGTTTCGAATGAAATGTAAGGCCTTTAATACGGGCAGATTTTGTTTCAAATTTTGTTAACATATTTTCAATGTATCTGTAATTTAATATAATTTATTATATTATTAATTACAATGTAGAAAATGTTTATTTTATTATTGATATACATAAAACGTAAATGATTAAAAAAATAATAAAAATTAAAGATAAATCGAAGTTTAAATCCATTGGATATATAATATATTATATAATTATTTTATAAATATTATTTGATAATGCAAGTAATAATTTAAATGTTAAAAAGTTATTTGATCAAGTGTTTTATGACTGTTTTAATGCTAAAAAAATGGTCTTTCCATTTTAGAGTACAGCACACACCCAAAGTTACGAATTATAATTTATACCTAAATTAAATTAAAAAAATTAAAAATAGGATTGATTTTGGTTAATAAAATAATTTAATTGTATTTTATATTAATAATTTAAATGATTAAATTCACTTACTTTTCAATTAAATACTTAAAATTTTGCTAAAAACATTCTGTAAGTAGTCATAAAATTTACTGAAATTCATACACATTTACACATTGGACAATATTCGTGTAACTTGTTTACGTGTATCATGTATGTTACTGATAGTCAGACCCGGTGAAGAAACTTACCGTTACCATGGTATACATATTTTTATCATATGGTATATTATTATTTGTCATCGAGATAAAATAATATTGTATTCTTATCTACCTTGATGCATACATATGATAACGTATCTTACATTTTATAATATAAACAAAAACTTCAAATATTCGTCCATGCCTCTATGGTTATTTTTTATTCGTTAATTCTTGTTCATTTAAGTTTGTTAATTTAAATTTTACTTTTCTTTTCTGTCTTTGCAATTTTATAATATTAATGTGTAAAACAATAATTGTTTAAAATTTAAATAATATTTATGTACTGTAAATTGCAATCATAAAATCGTTCAAATTGAGTTACCAGTATAATTTTCTAATTTTCATAATATTTATTCCGTTTTATACCCAAAAATCATGAATAATACTCCTGATTCCTGAATAATTGGTAGTAATGTAATTACATATTTCTATTGAATTAATACCATATATTATTTTTTCTATTATAAATACTATAATAATCTCTAATCAGGTATATTTTCTAAAGACATAAATATGGATGAATATATACGGGAAGTGACTTCGGATTTTAGACATATAGCAACTAGCACTGGGTTTCGATTTAATCAATATAGTGGTTCAGTCGACTGGGAAAATTTAGGTAATTAATTGTGTATAATATAAACTAGGTATTAAATTAAATTTAAATTACATATTTGTTATTTTTTTTTTTTTGTAATATATTAGATATATAATTTAATTTTTCTGTTAAATAAATTCTATGTAGATAAATTTGTTGCCAATACTGTTGTTGAAAAATCTGATGTAAATTGTTTATCAATGCTTGTAGCTAGTGTTCTTAGTTACAATATTGATAAAATGAGTGTTTCTAAAAAAATATTTCGTCTTTCGCAGTTGATCATTGATTTTTTATTACACTGTAAAAAACATTCAACTTTCAAATTCAATGACAAAGTATGTTAAATATATTTTCTAAATACACAATAAAAAATTATATAGTATAACTTATTATATATCTAGATGGATTCAATGGAACTATGCGAATTATGTGGAAAGATGTTTATAAATGTTAATTTCTTAAATAATTGTTGTTTTCAACGGCATAAAATCAAATCTTGCACTTTTGAAAATTCACCTGAAAATGAATATAATAAGAGTTTAAAGTCAGAAAATACACATCTTAAACCACAATTGATAGAAAGAAATTCAACTATTTATAATGAAGTACAAGTAAGCAATAATTTAATCATTAAAGTATATTTTACTTAAACTTATTAATATTGTTTTACATAAATGAAATGAATTGGTTATTTACTTTTGATATTTTAACATTATAATATATATATAAATATATTATATTTAATGGTTTTAGAATTTTGAAATTAATCATAAAGAACAAAACATTAATAATTGTAATGCTGTTCATAAAAATAAATTATTGTTTCATGTAAGTTAGTAGTAGATTGTAAACATTATAATTTTTAAAATATGTATATTGGTTATTAATTAAGTTAAACTATTTTTATAGTTAATACCACAACCAGGTGATAATCCTATGCAAACACAAGAATTGTTTTGGAAACAAAAGTATGATAGCTTAGAAGAAAATTACAATAATATTAAAATTAAATATGAAAAAAATAAAAATACTATCAAAACTACTAATGGTAAATTATAATAATTAAAATAAATCTATAATTATAATATTTTTATGAATTTAATATTTTCTATGATAGTTATTTAATACAATTAAAATTAGTTTATAAAAAATAATATTACATTTAACCAGTAAGTGGTACAGTAGAAAAATATAACACTAGTCGTAAAGTGTGATCTCCCAGACCGCTCAGTTTTTTTTAATTATATTACATTTTCAATTATTCCATCAAATAAATTAGAAATAATATCATTATAGTATTAACTTTTATTTGCTATTCCCTTTTTCGACTCAGATGTAATACGTTTAAACTTTAAAGGAATTATTTAATTTTTTAGAAATTTATAGGATTTACCGTGCAAATTTCTACTTGATTTTCAATAAGTTCCTAAGGATTTAAAAATAAAATTTTAAATCTAATCTATATATTGAAGTTGATGTCATTTAAAGTAGTATTAATAAAAATCCCATTTAAAAATTTACGTTATGAGACATGAATAACTGAAATCAAAATGAAATAAATTAAAAATCATGTAGGTATAAAAATTGTTTATATATATATATATATATATATATATATATATCTGCTTATTATCAACTTAAATAGAATATGGTAGCATAAAGTATAAGAGTTATACATATAACTATATAAGTATATTAAAAATTTTACAAAAACAAATATTTTTTGAGGTAAAATAGTCACATTAATGGTACAGTGTGGTTAGGTTTATTAGACCGCTTAATACATTTAAACAGCATTGATGATAAAAGCCTATCTTAATATCTTAACTTAATATCTTATTACTAAAACAAAAACAAAATAGTGTAGCGGTCTGTTAGACCATTTACGAATTAATATAATGTATTATTTAACAAAAATAATGTTAACTAAAAAATATATGATTATATTATTTTGCCCTCTAAGATAATTATATCTTTAAATAACACATTTTGTTTCAGTTTTGCATAATAAATATCAACAATGTGATTTAAATAATATTCAAAAATATTCAAAATATGTACAAACGCAATCACTAATTGAAAACTCGACTTCTCCTAAACGGCCATCAAGAAAAATTGATGTTATGTATAATACAAATAATGATATTTCTGATAAAAATAATGTTAATTCAATACATCATGGTTATAATGTTGATGTAAGTTTAGATAGGGATTTTCACGAATTAACAAAATTAAAACAAGAGGCTCATATGAATATCATTGAAAATAATATTTGTGAAGATTATAGTGAACTATTATGGTCGTCTGATTATGTAGATAGCATAAAATTTGTATTAAAACTTGAGCAGGGGCAAGTAAATGAATTATTCAAAAATGTACAATTAATGGATTTAATAACCTTTGATATAAAGGAATTAGTAAATAAAAGGCTAGAAGAGTATTATTTGGTTTTAAATAAAAATGATGAACCAGATAATATTTTATATTCAAAGGTAATAATGACTAATTAATAATTAAAAACTAGTATAATCGTTTTATAGTAATGAATTAAAGTTATTTTTTTTTTAAGAATTCCAACAAAAATCAAGAAATCTCTGAAATTTCTATTGGCGAAGACAATAATATAGAACTACATAGTTCTTCAAAAATTGATTGTGATAAAATTCCAGTTAAAAAAAATAAAACAATTATGTCAAAATTGAAAAAAAAAGCATTGCGGTTAAGCAAAGTTTTCTCTCCAGGTTTAAAATATTTCTAATAATAAATTTTAATTAACATTCATATTTTTTTTAAAAAAATAATATAATATATATGAACATTTTATGTTTTTAAATGGTTTAGATTCAAAAAATATTGAAGATGAATTTATTACTAAAAAAGATACGGATTGTTGTCGTTCAAATGATAAAATTAATAATGACAATGGTAACATTATGTAAGTAATTTATTATAGTTGTTTTGATAAATTCAAAAATTAATTAATTTTATTTTTAGGTGATTGCATGTAATTATTAATTAATAATTATAATATATTATATTTCATTGTTCTAGACATAGTTCCATTGTTCCATCCAGTATAGTTTCTCAATAAGAATGAAGATGACAATATTTTTAATATAATGCAATACACTAAATAGTAAATATTTGTAAATATTATTATGTATATATAAAATCATATATATTATATCAATTCTTAATAAAAAAAAATTATTTAAATTTATTAAATTATTTTAATATTATTTTTTTAAATTACGTACATTACTTTTATATTTTTGTATAGGAATTTACCTATTCTATTACTATAGTGATATCAATATTAGAAACATCAAATAAGTAACAATAAAAAATAAATAATAATTTATTTTATTTTATTGGTTTTATGCTTCTATGTAAAACATATTATTACTTCTGCTTCCATAGACGAAACAAGGTTTTTGTTAAATTTTTGTGTAGGTGTGTGTTGTTACTATAATTTTTTTAATTTTAGCCCATAAGATTTTAACGTATTTCGGAAGACTGAAACATAAATTTAACTAGTTGAATATTTATTGGTAGAGGTAGGATTTTAATGTTCCGAAGAAACCAAAAAATGTATTTATGACTTAAAAACTTTAAAAATGTCCTAAAATTGTTTGTATAATAACGAAATACCCAAATATAATTGTATTTAATTGATTAATCGTTTCATGTGTTATTAGGATAAATTTGAAATTATTTTTATTTACAGTCTAAATTACCTGAATAATTAAAGGTATATACTATATAGTATAAAATTATATAAATATTTATATTTTAGTTACTTTTATTTTTTTATTTTTTACTTTTGTAAATCAATGTGATACTCATATCAAAAGAAATCGGTAAACATTATTTCAAAATATGCCATAAAAATAAAAAATAAAAAACGTCTTTATTAGAATATCTAATGAATTCTTAAAATGCATTTAAAGCAATATGTTAATTGTTCAAAAAATTCGTTACAATGGGTGGTGGCCAGTGGGTGCCACATTCAGAGTTACATTTGACGAGAGAAATAATGAAATAAGTAAATAACTGGTGGGTAATAACTTCAAAAATAATGGTCCTAACACAGAAACTACTTTTTAGATTCTGAGCGAAGCGAAAAATGCATTAGTTTTACAATGATGTGAATTTTTGTTTTGTTTTTAAGTATGAAGTCACTTTTACTACCCGAAATAATGCTCCGATTTTCACGAATAGCATATGTTTCCAGTTGGAAAGTGGATGTAGTTGGTACCTACTTTATTTAGGTCATTTTTCGAATTTCTCAAAATTAACCCTAAGCGGTAGAAAAAACGGTAATTTTTAAGTTAGTGACTGTATTGGGTGTTGAAAATTGTATCAGTTTAAAAACGATGAAAAAACGGCATTTTTCACGAAAACTGAAATTTTATAGCTGTTTAAAGTTGATATTTTTAGTTTTTTGTTTTGTTTTATTTTGTTTTTATGTCTGAAGATACTACTACCCGTCACCTGAAATAATATTTTAGATTAATCGTATTATGCGTATGCCTATAGTCCTATACTAATATTAGGTAGGTAGGTATTAGTAAATATATAAAAAAAACCTACCTAGTAATTTTTATTCGTAGGTATACAAATATGTAATAGTAACCTATTTATGTTTAAATTTATAATTTATAATTTATTTTTAGATTAATATACGAATAGTCGAATTCATACTTTTCTATAGACTATAATATAATTCAGAATTCAGATTATTTTTAAATTTGTCAACATATATATAATACGTTTAACAAGATACAAGTACAAGAAGATTACAAGTATAAGTATGTGGAAAATATTATCTAAAAAAGTGTACCTACCTAATAGGTATTGTAATATTATGACAATATTATTATGTTTCATATGGGTTTAAATTCAATAGGTGATATGGGATTATGGGAATAGATTGTTTGCTAAGTGCGTGTAAGCGTAGGAATATAGATATATATATATATATTGTATATATTATTATATAGGATATTAGAGTAAACTTAGACAGGAAACTTAATTTTTGTTATCGACGTTGTCGGTAACAGACACTTATATAGATATTAGATATACCTACCTAGTACCTACCTAATACCGATATGTTTTCAACAAATATATTTTAGGTGTGGATATAGCTTTAAATTGGCTTTACAGCTAGGTTTTTTTTATTACGTTTTTTGTTTTTTGTTGAGATTATAGCTAACTACATACCTATAAATATTTTATATATAGATTTTTTTTTTCTGGCAGAAAAGAAGTTCTAAAGTTTCATGTAGGTATTATGTATACCTTTAATCTTTATTTTATATATATATATATTTTCTTATATATGATCAAAAATTCATTACAGATTTTTTATACAGTAGATGACCTTTTAAGGATATTGCATTTGTGGCGAGCGCCGGGAACATTCTGGGATGCTCGCGCCGCGCGGCAGGTAGCTATAATTGCCGCGTGTCGGGTGGAGCGTTCTAGAATGTTCGTGCGCCGTCTCTCGCTTCCTCGAGAACATTCTACTGCCTATATAAAGCGCCACAACCAGACCGAGTCAGTCAGTACCGAGTCAGTACCTTACCGCGACGTCTCTAGTTTCATTTGTCATTTTGTTATATTACAATATACAGTTTAAATTATTATATTGGTTTAGTGTTCTTGTATTTTACTTTACCCACACACTTACCATAGTGGTGACCTCGACGTGATGCTGGAACGGGACGAAGTTTGGAAATAACGTTCCGGAGATTCACCACAAAATCTGAAGGTTCAGGAGAGATTGAGCAAGGAGATAAAAACTCACCATTTTGGCCTGAAGATCCCGCGGTATGGTTTGCACAACTTGAAGCTCAATTCGCTTTAGCTAACATTACTCAAGACTCCACCAAATATTATTACGCTATTTCACAACTCGACGGTCCTGTTATTAAAGAAGTGAAAGACATAGTTTCCAATCCACCGGAAACCGCTCTGGCACGTAGTCAAGAAACTGACCCGGAACTCCGAAACCTTCTAGATCACGGTTCAGTTCTCCGCCTTGTTAAAGTCCCTATTCCTGGATACGATGAATCTCTTTATTGTGATACAAGCAGTGATAATCCTCGCCCGTACTTGACGCCTAACTTCAGACGTCAAGTCTTTGATAATATTCACGGCCTCAGTCATCCTGGAGCAAATACTTCAAGACGTTTAGTTTCCCAACGTTTTGTTTGGCCATTAATGAACAAAGACTGTCGAAATTGGTCTCGTTCCTGTCTTCAATGTCAGCGAAGCAAAGTCTCTAAACACATTTCTGCGCCACTTGGTAATTTTACTGTTCCACCAGTCCGTTTCGCACATGTACACATCGACTTAATCGGTCCTCTTCCCTACTCGAATGGATTCAGATACTGTTTAACTGCAATAGATCGGTACACCAGATGGCCAGAAGCTACACCTTTGCAAGACATAACTGCTGAAACTGTTGCTAAAGCACTCGTTTTCTCCTGGATTGCGCGCTTTGGCGTTCCATTACAAATTACTACGGACAGAGGACGACAATTTGAATCTCAGCTTTTCCAGTCACTAGCCAAACTATTCGGTATTTCCTTGTCTAGAACAACTAGTTATCACCCACAGTCAAACGGTCTTGTTGAACGTTGGCACCGCTCTCTTAAAGCTGCCATTATGTGCCATGAAGACTCTTCCTGGTCATACGCTCTACCTTTAGTGCTCCTTGGTCTACGCACTGCCTGGAAGGCTGATCTCAAATCATCAGTCGCAGAACTAGTGTACGGAGAGACATTGCGAGTCCCTGCATCACGTCACTCAAGAAGTCGCATTTTTGTTCATCAGGATCTAGCAACATGCACTCATGTCATGCTACGCACCGATTTGGTTCGAACCTCTCTCCAACCACCTTACACTGGACCTCATCCTGTTCTTACTCGTAGTGACAAGACTTTTGATATTTTGGTTAAAGACAAGAAGACGACCGTGTCTATTGACCGCCTTAAACCGGCTTACTTCATCACAAACCCGTCCAAATTAACTCAACGCTTTCCAAAAATAACAGCCGAAGAAGAATTTCCCAACTCTTCCATTGATGATGCGTCTTCCACGAACAGACCTACGGTAACAACTCGATCAGGACGACGTGTCCGGTTTACCAATTTTTCTTCAAGCATAGCAACACACTTCCCAGGGGGGTGATGTGGCGAGCGCCGGGAACATTCTGGGATGCTCGCGCCGCGCGGCAGGTAGCTATAATTGCCGCGTGTCGGGTGGAGCGTTCTAGAATGTTCGTGCGCCGTCTCTCGCTTCCTCGAGAACATTCTACTGCCTATATAAAGCGCCACAACCAGACCGAGTCAGTCAGTACCGAGTCAGTACCTTACCGCGACGTCTCTAGTTTCATTTGTCATTTTGTTATATTACAATATACAGTTTAAATTATTATATTGGTTTAGTGTTCTTGTATTTTACTTTACCCACACACTTACCATACATTCAAAGAAAAACTAGTAACTATACCTATAGGTACCTAAGAAAAAATTAATATAATCTAATTTACGTCTAAATTCGATTATAGTTAAATAAACAATAGATATAATTGTATACCTATAACAATAGTGTAATATATTCACTACAATTTATAGGTACCTAGTTTCAAAAATCAATAAGTATAAACACACGAAATTTAATAGATTATTTAATGTAGGTTGGTATTATGTTATATTGTAGAAATATTATATAGATAATAGATACCTACCTAGTACCTACCTACCTTTATTTATCCATACAGGTACAGTGTACACTACACACACAATACCTATATGATATAATATTTTTAATTACCTATAATTTATTTTGGTTATAATGTGACTATGTGAGTTATAACAATGATTTAACCAACTTGTTTTTTTGCATATTACCATATTACACTGAGACTGAGTAATATACCAACTAATAATAGGTCGATACCTACATGTACTAATTATATTATACTTATTACGTGTGTTATAATAATTATTGTAATAGGTATGTACCATCGTATAATTTACTATAAGAATACATTTTTTATTGTTTTTCTAGTTAATTTTAATATAACAATATAGATTTTATAATTTTAAAATGTATATAAATAATTTATACTATGATTTTAGTGAGGATTTATAATTTTATATCCAGAAATATAAGTCCCTACTTGTTTTTGGTCTTGAACAAAAATATGAATGGTAATATGGATGACGAAATGTGAAAAAAATTAAAATTTAGGTACGTCTTATTATAGATATAATATAACCAATATAAGTAGTAATAATTTTTTCGACATTTCAAAATTATAGTTAAACGATTTTTTAGGTATTATGTTTATTAAAATTATTTTTTTTATTATTTATATATAATATATATCAAAGTTCGTATTTGTATTGAATGCATTATAATACGAGTACGAAAACTCCCAAAACTTTTAAAATACTTTTACTGCATGTTTTTTTTTTATCCGATACGGACTTCTCAATTCCTACTTAAAGTTCGAAACAAACGTCATTGTTCATTAATTTATACAAAATATAAAATAACAAATATAAATGTAATGCGTTACTATTTAAGTATGCAAATAATCGTAAGTAAGAACGCAATAAGTATCTCGTAAAATACAATATAATATATACCTATAGGTACGTCATCATTCTAGTAAAACATATAAATTATAAAAACTTAAAATTGATATAAAATGTTGAAAAAAAATATATATATTATATCAAGTACGTAGGTATACTATGGGAGTTTTATGGGTTCAAACCTCCTAAGACTTGTTCGAAAATTATAGTACCTAGTTAATAATCAAATATTTAATTATTGATATTCATATTTACAGTAAATTTTATGTATTAAAAGAAACTTGATAGGTATAACCTATGAACCCCTCCTTCGAATTTTTTATTTGTATGCGCGCTTTTATTATTATTATATATTAATTGTTACATATACCTACAACAAGCTACAGTGGCGGCTATTCTGAATAAAAAAGTTTAAAGGTATTGACAAGAAATAACTACTAAACCCATTTACCTACCTATAAATTGGTGGTCTATTCTTCACTTAGTACCTATTATGAAATATGAACATTATTAAAGTAATAGTGTTATCGAAACATTCGAAACGATACACGAGTATACACACATAATGTAAGTACCTATCTATTATGGTTTTTCTACTATGGTATGTTATAATGTTTTAAATGTCTAATTGTTATTTGCTATACTGCTATACATAATATTAGCTAATGTTAGGTATATGTTCGTTTATAATTAAATTTGTTTTATTCATTTTTGTGGTCATATTAAAAATCACATGAGCTATAAATTATAATGTTAACCAAGTAAAAGAAAAAAAATTAATTATATAAATATGAATTTATTGTGTTTTACACGCGTTTAACATCTATATGGTAATATAATAATATTATGTGTGAAAATGTATACGTGTAATGCTGTATAGCGAATGGAAATAATTACCGGCTTTTTATTTTTTAAGTTTAGTGAAATTTATAAATAACCAGTTTATATAGTACAATATTGTATAGGTAACTAATAATTTTGACGGGTATATCTATATTAATTTCATAAAGATTTTTAAGAATTATGTTAATTTATTTAAGAAATTATATTTCTTTCATCATTATTTGTAATTATTTAATCTTATATCGTGAATTGTAAAATTAATATTATTAATATTATAATGATAAGTGTTACCTTGATAATTATTTGAAGAATTTCAGATGCATAATTAATTAATCGAAAAATACAGATAATAAGGAATTAATGATATGTTAAAATATATCTTTCATGTCTCGATAATAAAGTAGGTTATTAATTATTATAAATTATGACGTCATTAGATACTAGATAGGTAGGTATAGGTAGCTAGTTACATCAGAATTAAAATTTTCTCAAGAAATGAAAAAAATCGACATCTTTGTTAAATTAGGAGATCGCAACCCATTCAAAATTATCATATTTATGTATTCTTAAAAGTTATTTACTTTTTTAGGAAATGCTTAAATTAAAATGTAATATAGATAATATTATAATCCATTAGCTAACTAATAATTTATAAAAATGGCATTCAAGAATCTTAATATTTCGCAGAGATATTTCAATAAGTAAATATAGATTTTGGACATTCAGTATCACTCTGTATTATTCACGTATAATTATAAAATTAAAACTATAACTACAAATCTACAAATAATTAATAAAAAATAAATAATATTAATATAGCCCATGTCGTTTATATTTAAAAAATATACTAAGTGTAAAGTGTAATAATGTAAAACTGCGTACCTATACCGAAAGTCACTATTTTTTTTCTATAGAAAGTAGTAGGGTATAGGCGTGACAAAATAATATAAAATTTGGATTTTTCTGATTAATTAAATTTAATATAATTTGAGCATTTTACGCATTCTTCTATGAGTGATATTAATATTATTAGATAAATTATTTATGAGTATATTAAAACAAGTAATAATTGCTGATGAAGATACTTTTTTAACAAAAATAATATTATGAAATAGTGTTCTATATTTCTTATATTTAATGTGTAGAAAAAAATATTCACTATTTCGTTTTTATGTTATTTATGATAAATATTATAGTAGAAAGTAGATTATATATATATTAACTTAAGTAGATTAAACAATATAAGCATGGATTCACATTTATTTTACCAATTTATAAAAGGTCACAGCACCCATTTCATATTTTTATTTTTATTATTATTATTTTCTTTTTTTTTTAGAATAATAGAATAATATTAGTTTGAAATAATTAAATATTGTTAAAAACTATGAAATATACACAAAACATTAAAATAATATAATAATTTAAAATTTAAATAACATTACAAAATTCTATATAACTGTATACTGATTGATAATATTATATATCGATTATATAATTCAGAATCGTTTTTTTTTTTTTTTATGATTTATCATTAGGTACCTATATTTAATATAACAAAAATAAATATTTTACTATAGAATTTTTTGTTTTATAAAAGTAGGTACCTATTTAGCTATATTTATGATATTTTTTAGGCCATAATCATATACCTACTGGGAAATATGGAGACTGCCGACTACTAATTTTTAACAAAAATTCTGTCAGAACTGTAATTTAAACTCGGTAGGATATATACGTATATAATGTGCTTAAGTAGTAAAAATGTTATTCATGAGACGTGAATTGTTACAATTGTGTACAATATCATATTTTACTACTCACTATATATTAATTATTTATTTATTTCTAATTACACCCAACCATCAACGGTTACATTATAAACATTGTGACTATGCATGGAATCTATATTTATATATATTGTTAAAAATGTATTTAAATTGTTTATTTAGTTATTTATAAAAATATTGCCATCAACGTCATAAAATTTTTACAATGGCGCGAATATATTGTATTTAATAAATTTGTTCCATCAACAATAAACAGAGGCTGTGATTACTGATTAGTTATTCCGCGAATCGATTGTCACATAATTGATTATATAATTTAAAATTAAACGAAACTAAAATATATTACAGTTGATATATAATATATTCAGTAACTAGTAAATTATAATAATTTCAGTCAAAATTCAATACAAATATATAAACATTGATTGATCACTAGGTAGCTGTTTTATCTTTATTCATTATTTTATTATTAAAAATACGACTTATCATGTATATTTGTTAAATATAATAAGAAAAAAACTATAAGAACCATTCAGATTAAATTACGTTAAAACATGCGGAAACTGACATCTAGGCCACCTCAATATAAAAAACCAAATACAGCTATGGAAAATATACAGCTTTGGAAAGAATAGTATTTTATTTTGATTAAAATTTGAATATAATGAAAAATCATGGCATTTGAAAATACATCTCTGAGCAAAGTTTACTTAAAAATACGTATACGAGTATACAGGTGTAGGCACTGATTATATTATTCGTAAATTTTTAATTAATATTTTCACATATTTATTAAAATGCACACACATTTAAATTAAAATATATTAACGTAAGTTTTAAAATTTAATCACTTATACATAGTACGTACATATGTAAACATTTGATAAAATTTTCAAGTTTGTTCCCCGAGGCACGAGTTATCGTAAAATATTTAAAATCAAATTCGTCCAAATTAGATTAGTTATCGTGAATATAGCTATAATAATAATCTTCATTTTTAGTAGTTTTTTTGTGTTTTTAATTTTTTTTTTTTATATTAATCGACTAATTTAGTTATATGCTAATAATAGTCTAATATCGACTTGTTCATTAGTCATTTATTACCATTAATGCACATCACCTATGAAATAAGTGTCCATAAAACCTCTATATTAATGAGTCTTCAAATGTCCATATCTGACTGAACTTCGCTAATAATAAAATGATAGTTTTACATTTTTTTTTTTTTTTGTGAGTTCTTTGTTATTAAAAAAATCCAAAACAACTATGCCAATCCTGAAAAACTATGATAATAATCTCATAAGCGGATCTTATTATAGTTTATATTTTTCTTTCCAACGATTTGAAAAAAATGCATTTTCTCAAATAATATTACCTTGAGAATAGGTAACATTTTTATTTTATATTTTATTGTTTTTATCATGTTATAATATTATTAATGTGCAATAATTTTCAATTTCACGATAATAATATGTTCTTTAATTAAATTGTTAATATAAAATGATAATTTAACAGAAAACATTATATTATTATACATACGAGTATAATATTATGGTAATATGCATCATTGAATACACTATTTTCATACTTTTGTTACAATTCAAAAAGTAATGATCTCGGAGGCTTGAAAGTTGGATTTAAGATTTACATTATTACGTTCTAAACAACATAAATAAAGCTTAGTGGAGTATATATTGTAATTTAAAGACAAAACCCAAACTTTGCGTACAAACATACACATATAGAATACATATTATATTATACAGCGTGTTTAAAAGATAAAATGTCACAGGGGAAATTTAAGTGTGTCGTTCCATTGTAGTTATAAGGTTTATATTTTCCAATGTATATATTCGGTAAACTATATTATTTGAATTGGATATTCGTGTTATTGAGTTTTGAAATAAATATATAGCAAATACATGTTATGCACTAAGTAAACGACGTGAGTGAGTATTTGTAAAACACATTTTGTCAAACAAAATCATAAAGAAATTTATCGCTATATTTCACTGTATAATATTTGCCTACTATAATATATTCACACTTAAAACTTCTTAACCGCGGTGAAACGAGTACTCGTATTTCGATTTGACTATAGGTACTAAAATTATAGTTTTTGGAAAGAATAATTTTTGGTCAATTTTTTTTTTATATTATAATAAATGAATGTGATGATGCTCGATAAATGATGAAGATATTCGTGAGGTTTACTTACGTGTAGGTACTTACAATCCGCTGAAAGATGATTATACGATCTGCATCTGATTTAAAATATTAAAATATTATTGTAACTCAATTGAAGTAGGTAATGATTATCTCTGATCATTAAAATGAGAATATTGAATGCCATTTGAATTAGGCAACGTTAAGTCATGAGTATTCAGCATAATATACATTCATAATATAATACCTGTTATACGAATATATTATAACATCATACATTGCTGTATTATATCAGATTTAACTATTTATTATTTAATGATAATCTATTTTATGTCCGTCGTCAGTTTAATATTATCTAGTTAATAAATAAATACTAGGTATATATTATTATAATATACTTGTATAATAATGATTTTATCTATTTCTCATAGTCAAATCTCAATAACATAAAATGATTATAATCACTTATCTAGTTATCTGTTTATATTTACCAAATACTTTTTATTATTTTATTTAATTAGGTTGTTAATAATTGAATAATTAAGTTAAAAATAATTTATACCAAATTTTTACATGTCTAATATTATATTAGGTACTATATTTTTGTTATTCATAAAATGCAATGAAAATAGTAATTATATAATTTAATTTAAGTATATTAATATTAATAGGTATGACAAAATAATAAAAAAAATTTACCAATATAACTTAAAATTTCATTTCATTTCACTAACCCATTATTGTAGACTAATATTATCATTATCGTCTTTGAATGCAAAATGCCAAAAAATAAATAATTTTATTGATTTTTAAGAAGTTATAAAAGTCTGGTAGTTATAAAGAATTTCTGAAATTTACCTAGTCACGAACGATGGAAGTTTTATTAAAAAATAAATAAAAGATGAATTTTAAAACTTAATTTATAAAGTATTTTACTCATGCTGGTTCTTGTGTAAAGTTTTAAGTAAAGAATCAGTTGACGTGCATGTATTTAACGTAGAAAACTTGATTGTCTGCTTCTCTTCTTATCTTGCATGAATATTCATTGTTTGTACAATTCAGATGATGGTCACATATTTTTAATTATTTTCGGAAAAATTAATTTTATCATAAAGTCATTGTTTTCGTAATGGGGGTTTTAACAGATTAAAAAAAAATGCTTATAGCTAGGTATATACTAACGAGTTATTGTTTTGACGAAATTTGACCTTCTTGTTCGTTAGTTTGAACAATGGACTTCATGACGTTACCTTTGTAGTTTTTTCTAGGTAAATGATTATGATTAATAGGAATACAATAAAAAATAAAACAACAATTTTTATAAATTATGATCCCTATTGTTTATTGTAATTTCTAAATATTGTATTAAATTACACACCTCTATATTATATTATTATTATCTAAATTCTAAATAAATACTAGTAAACTAACTAAATGATTATTATTTCTACATATTCAGCTTATATATTATTATATTACTATAATCTAGTAAAAACGAATTCCATTTACGGATTAGGGCTCATTTAATCCGTGAACCGGATTCGTTTCTTTTTCTTTAAGCGTTACAATAGTCAATGAAATATTATATTATTAAAAACTACATTGGTAAATATTGTCGCAATGATTCTAAATATTATAAATATCACATTTTTTTTTTTTAAAAATTATATTTATGTAAATATATGAAACGTTGTATATATGTATATATATATATTTAAGAAAATTTTACATTTTAAAGTACAGATTTGATGTTACCCTGTTTTTAAATACATAATTTTAATTATATTTACACAATCGATTATTCATATTTAAAAATCTCTATAAAAATCTTAACTTAAGTGTGCTAAAAAATTATTATTTTTTAATTGGAGGGGGAGGGATTATTTATAGTTTAATATATATATATAACAAGCCAAATATTATTTAAGTTTAATTTGATTAAGAATATTACGAATATATATATATATACAAATTATAATCATTATAATAATATATTATAATATAATATTGTTTTACATAATAATTTATCGTAAGACTTAAATATACCTAACAGGCTGTCAATTTAAAATCTAATAATATGCTTATGTGTAAATTATAATATATTCGTTCATCAATAAGTAAATATGTATGAGTAGTAATGGTAAAGTAGGTATAATACATTAACACGGTTATTGCTAATTTTATACTTGTATTAAAATGCATTTTTTGTTTCATGTTATGTAAATACAAGATATGCTTTGATTCATAGACTCATTTGAGTATTGTTTAAAGTTTTTTCTTATGACGTATGAAGTATTATAATAGTATTTGTGCCATTTGACGATCAGGATTATTTTTTGATATTGTACCTATCTATTGCAAACATAATAATTCACGTGTAAAAAAACGAAAATTAGTAATTCATATTTTTTTAGTATTTTTAGTTTATATTATTTTTGGTATTTTAGATAATTAATAAAAACCGTATAGGTATAATATAATAATATATTTATTGTAGTCTTGGAAATAAGTCAGTTGCATTATTTTTAGGGCATAACGCGTCCGCACGCCTATGATATATGAAAGTCTCCTTTCATCAGTCTGGTCAACGTTTTCTTGAACTGATGATTGGCCAGCGCATAACAAAACGGGTTTATTGGGCTGTTAGCGTAGCACAAGAAGTACGAAAACAGAAAGAGCCTTTCATTGGTGCACGGGGGCTTGGAACAGAATCCCTCGATCAGGGCCAATATATGGTACGGGGTCCAGCAGGCGACGAATGCACCAAGTATGAACGATATAGTACGAAAAGCCTTGCGAGCCCTGTTCTCTGACTTGGACTTCTGACGACTGGATACTTTGGGCCGTTTCACTTTTAGCCGTTTGCCAATGGTCCGGACAAAATCACCTCGAGAACTTCCTTCGCGCTTATCACAGCTGCCAACACCACCCCCACCACTTCCCCCACTTCCACCACCACCACCAGCTCCGCTCTTTGTAGTTTCTGACGAGGATTTTTCCGCAGTCGCTATAACGGCATCATCGTCGTAATCATCATCGTCATCGGTTGCTGTCACTACCACGGTCTTGGTTGTCGTTAACGTCGTTGCTCGACGGTTGTTAATCACAACAGCTGTGTTTACTTTGTTCACTGTACTTAGAGATGATTGATTCATCTGTTGGGTAGCGGCCGCCCTGATGAGTGCTGCCTGTAGCAGTGACGAAGAGGCCGTGGTACCGTGGGCCGGTGAACACTGTGCCGATGACATAGTTTCGTTCATAGAACTCGAGCTATTGGTTGGACTCTCGAACGTCGGAGACTTGATCGTGATGGAACTGTCGTCCATATAATGTAACTCGCCGGTATCCATGCCGCCAAGCACGTCTATCCGGCTGTTTTGGGGCGATGGTGTTTTTGACTTTTGGTTGGTGTTGTACTGGTCGGACGTGACATCAGCATTGTCGGACAGGGACGATCTATTTCTTACGACTGTATTATTTCCGGTGCAGTATACAACAGCTGTGTTGGAAAACGACCGAACGATGACCGAATTATTGTTGGCCGGAAGTTCCGTACCGGAAGTGGCGTACGGTATGAGATTGTCGGACGGCGACAGGTGTATGCCGCTGTTTGAACGCTGCACGAGTGCTGATTGGACTATCAGTTCGGCCACAGACTTCTTCCGTGGCCAGTTGATCTGTTGCAGTTGCTTCTCGCCCGTAGTGCTTTCCTCGTCCGACTCGAATGCCGGACTGCTGGAACGTTCTTTGTCAACCACCACTACGGCTCCGCCGTTATCGTTCTGTTGGTCGTCCGAGTATACTTCGGCATTTCGACTCGCGGACACTCCTGAGTTTTCGCTGTAAGCGTTTCCACCATTGACCGACGCTATGTTGCCGCTCATCGGTTGTTGCGATTGCTGTTGATACGGTTGGTGTTGCAGTTGCGTCGTTTGCTGGTGCTGTGGTTTGTCTTGGACCAGCAGAGTGCTCTGTGTCTTGGACATACCGATGCCGGCTGCGTGACCCGCCATACCGGACACCGTGCCAGCGCTCAGTGCCACCATGGATTGCATCTTTCGTTGTTTCGCCTCGCTCTTCTTTTGCATCTCGTACGCCACCTTGTAGATGCCACCGTACAGCACGAATAGTACGATGAGCGTAGTCCAGAAATAGCCGATTATCAGTGCAGTGTTGAACACCGGGTCTTTGAGAAACTGCACGGCACACTGGCCTGGTAACAGGTCTCGGTAGCCAACAAAGTGTTCCCAGCCGAATATGCTAGTGAAGAACAACAATGCGGGGATGATCCACGTCAGAACCACCATCCACATGACTTTATCCTTGGTACGCCATCCTCGATACTTGGCGGCTATTTTGACCGAACAGAACCGGTCAACAGTTATCAACAACACGGTATACTGCGACACCAAGCACACGGTGTAGTCTACCGACAGCCACAGATCGCACAGTAATGGTCCCAAATCCCAATAACCTTGAAGTATGTACACGCAATAAAACGGCATTGACACTGTTCCTGTTCCCGGTAAACAGAATATAAACACAAAATCTTATTATGTAATATTATGGTATAACGTGTTTAATTGAATTTTTTCTAAAATTTGCCGACATTTTATTATTAAATTGCTCTGTCAGTCACCAAAAAATTTTTTTCAAACAATAATCCGTTAAACATTTTTCATACTAACAATTTTATTCTTTCATTATGTTTTAAATATTATGGACATTTTCCTTGCAGAATATTTTATAGCTATTAAGATCTATAATATTAATACTTCTGAACACAATATTATTTAGTAATTTAGTAAAAAATATTTATGTTTTTATTTTATTTGTCAGAGCAAATGTGAAGACAAATGTGCAAAGGTTCAAAAGATAAAATTGCAATAAAAAAAACAGTAAATAATTTTATGGCTATTTATGCCGAAATGTGTTTTGGAAAGATTCAAATATTTCAAAGTCAATTAAAAGTTAATGCGAAATGTAATATTATAATATAGGTATATTATTATGCATTTTGATATTTTTTTTTCTAATCTAACTTTTACTTCTGTTTTCGAATGTGTATTTGTTTTTATGTTTCAACTGTGTTTGGCGCTCACCGATTAACATGTCCGTAGCGGCGAGTGATGCAATGAAGTAATTACTCGGTTGCCGGATGGTTCGGTCCACGATGAACGAAACCAGAACCAATATGTTACCAGTAATGGTTAAAACCATGCAAATTCCTATGACCATCACGATGATGACCTTTTGCCAGGATTCAAACGGCGATAGAACCGGCGCGAACTCTGCGGGAGCCATCGTGGTCCAGTTGGACGGGACCACCGGGCCCGAAAAACCAGACGTGACGTTGCCAAGAACCGCAATGGAACCATTGATGATTATAGTTTGCTCCATCTGCGAACTAAACGAATGTTGTTAACTATGCCTAGTGATAATATCAGATTATAGTTTCCAAAACGCAATGCGGGAAAAACGCTTTCGGAAATATAAAATGAAAACCGCTCATGGATTGTGAATATTTTAATGTTATTTCGTGAATATAATATTATTAATATAGTATATTTTTTTTATAAAACACGTTTTTATTACGAACGAATAAAACGTGTCTAAAGGCGTTGAAAATAATTATAATACGATAATATTTGTGCGCATGTATTTTTAAGTACATATTTTTATATAAGTGCGTATACAATTTTCGAGTGTCTACGAGAAAAACTTTTCCGTGGCGTATCGCAGGGAAATCTGTTTGTTTCATTAACTTTACTTTTTCCAGAATTCTAACAAAGTTTCTCATATAGTTTTCATTATATTTTATGAATAATATTATTACATTTTATAAATATACATAAAAAAAAAAAAATTATCATATTATTCGAAATTCGCAATTACGTCATTTCAGGTGGACGAAAGCGTTGAAATGGTATAAATGACAATTATATTCGTGCTCTATTCAATGGAAATATCGTACATTTTGCATCGGCAAACGATGTGATGAATTTCATCGTTAGGTATAGTACGAAAGCTTGTCATTTTTTTTTTTTTTTTTTTTTTTGACAACACGAACAATATAATATACGTTTTATTTTTCGTTTAAATCTCTTGTTATGCTATTGTATAGTAACTGTCATTGTATTACGCATAAAATTATGAATAATATTATATCGTATAATATAATGGAAAACCGTTTCGTTCGTTTCACAATAAAAATTTGTTTCGTGCGGTGAAAAATGTAACCGCACTCCAATTTATCGAAAGTTAGGTTATGCTCGCGAATAAAAAATATTGTAGGTACATTTTGATTATTTTAAAGCACGCCCATTTTACACGTACGTATGGTTTTACCTGAATTCGAATTCAATCGCATTCAGCAAACAATGTTCACCGTATGGTATAGACTTAATAAAATTATTATTATCTTTCGTCTCGTTCTTTCATAATAATATTATCGTTGTTATTGTTTTTCTACGATATTATTGTGTTTACAATGTTCGGATGGACTCAACCGGGTCGCGGTTTGAAAATTCGCATCCTTCACAACTACTGCGGTTACCGCGTGTACGATCTGTGAATAACGATAAAAAAAAAAAAAAAAATTAAATTAAATTTAAAAAAAATGGATATATATTCATTATAATAATATGGCGAAAAGCGTAAAAATGATGGAAAAATAAAAATATGATTATTATTTTAACGAGTTCGTTTCGTGTTATTTCGCGCGTTATGTTTTTATTTTTATAACTTCAACTTCATTTTTAATCGAAATAAACGCGTCACCATAAAATCGAGATAAAATATCAATAAATTGTTATTGGGTCGTGTGAGTATGTGTGGACGGAATTCGTTTCGATCCTATTTAAGTCCCGAGCTCGTCCGAACTAAATAATTATTCCCGATGCCGCCGACGAACTCTCCCAAAACGGTTTCTATATTATTAATGTGGTCGTTAAACGCACCCAAGTCCAATTATTGGCTCGCCAAAAGCAATACAGTAGCCTTTTCAATATACAAATAAAAAATACGTTTAAACGTATTATTATTATTATTATTATTATTATTATTATTATTATTATTATTA
>JAIUCT010000007.1:22029927-22046419 GCA_021307375.1 Tetraneura akinire | reverse complement strand
TTATTATTATTATTATTATTATTATTATTATTATTATTATTATTATTTTTATTATTATTATTATTATTATTATTATTATTATTATTATAGGACCCGGCGATCTGTTCTCGCCGTATTCATAATACTTGATGGCCTCGATTTTCCACACAGAGCTCGATTCGAGACCCGGTCAGATTGTACCGACACGAGCACAAGTGTATTGTACGCTGTAGTAGCTGCATTTCTTCAAAGTTTTATAATATCCGCGAGACCCACTTACTGGCACCATCACGCTCCACCCTTATCAGTTGGACATAACTTCCTGTTCATACAATAGACATTACAAATTTAACGTTATTTTTCTACGTATTCCGTCAAAATCGCGAACGCAAAATGAGCGAAAATACATATTTTATTTTATATACTTAATATGGTAGGTATTTTAGATTTTGAGCGAAATGAAAAATGTATTGGTTTTACGATGATGCGTGTGTCTTTTTGTTTTATTTTTGTGTCTAAAGACACTTTATCTACCCGAAATAATGCTCTGATTTTCATGAATAGCATACGTTTCTGGTTGGAAAGTGGATGTAGTTGGTACTTTATTTAAGTCATTTTTCGAATTTCTTAAAATTGACCCTACGCGATAGGATAAACGATCAATAAATGACAAAAATACGGCATTTTGGCAATTTTGGGATTTAGGTCTGAACATTTTTCTGAAATATACACACATATTACTTTACATGGAACCAAAATATTAAAAAAATCCCAAATCTCATTAAATCCATTTAATAATATTATTACTATAAATTATATCAGTAAGTAGAACTAAAATAATATTGTCCACGCTACATTTTGATATTCTAAAGCTGGAATCTTATCATTACTTAAGTTTTATTTTAGCGTTTATCACACTTAACATGATATTGCTTTGTTCAAGCATTATTAACTGTTGTTGTTTAGTTGCTTTATCATATTAAATAGGTACCTACTATTTTCTTTTTTTTAAAATATTTTTTATTCGCTCATTATGATTTCGCTATTTTGACGTAGAATCATTTTTCTAATTTCAATATGTTGCAAGAATTTCTGTAATTTTTAGCCAAATATCGTAATAAAGTCGACTATAAATTTACTATTATCTAAACACGATCTAATGGAACATAATATTATTATTAGTAGTTAAGTTAGACGTGTTGGAAGTTGTGATTTACAATTCGTCCGTTATATTATAATCGACATACCTCCTAACGTTTGCCATGTTTTCGCTAAAAAATTACTAATATTTTCGTTTCTTGGATTAATAATTATTGGTACCTATATATTATATAGTTTTATTATTATACTATAATTATTGTAATTTTAAATATTATATAAAAACAAAATGGCTGTATCAAATTTATAATATTTTAAGGGTTTTCAACATGCAGAGGTATACACAGTTCAGTACTAATATATGGTATAAAAATTAAAATATTTTACGTACTTACTTATATATTAAATAAAAACAAAAACGAAGATAATAATATAATATAATATTTTTAATTGTTTACTAAAATCGATATGAAATATTTTACTCAGACATTTTTGTACGTAACACTATAATACTATATTGTTATTTTTTTTTAAAAAAAAATACGTATATATGCTCAATGTATATATATATATAGATAAAAATGACATAAAATCTAACATTAGGTGAACATTTTTTTTGAATCTTGATAAATTTCATCTAGTGATATTTTGACAAATAAATTTAAGATACTCGTATTAAGATTTTATTTTAGATAAGTTGTCGAATATTTTCTTGTGCGTACAAAAACGATTTCGTCGAGGGAACATTGAAATAATAATAGCAGCGTATTATTAAAGTTTTTATTTTATCGAGTTTTCTAAAATGCAGATCTAGAAAATATTTAAAGAAAAAGGGAGACGTTGTTTTTTTTTTTTATTTTTTTTTTCGAGTGCTTTTATTTATTTTGTTTACATATAAATATTTATAGTATGAAAGAACGCAGTAAATAAATAAAATCGCAATTTATAAAACATTCGTATTAATTTTTTATATGTAATTATAACATTAAAGTGTTATTTCATCGTGAAGTAAAATTAATTGTAAGGATGTTCATTTCTTTTTTTCGTATAGTTAAAATTTGATATTTTTTGAATTATAAATTATGTGAGGCATTAATACAACTATGAAAATGATATATTCAGACTTTTAGAATTTAAAATAAAACTTAAAATGAAACTAATTAATAATTGAGAAGCTCAGGAGAATTTCTACGAATCACGTTAAGACGTTTTGCATGTCAGTGTTACACAAAGCATTCGAAAAATGAATTATATATCCTCAACCCTCTCATAATTATCTTCCATCAGAAGTTAATAAATATTACATTAAACAATTAATAAGTATAAACAAAGAAATAATTTCTTGTAGCAGTTTTTTCTTTTACCATATTTATATATAAATTAGATATGATATTATATTATTTTAACTTATTATAGAATTTCATATTTTTACAGATGACATATAAAATTATATTTTAAATATTTAATTCTATTTACATATTTTTTTTTTTTTTTTGATGGACTGACAAAGTAAACCAATTATTATTTTTATTTGTTATTTTATTTGATCGAATGATAATGTTTATAATTTACCAATTACGTTTTACGTGTAAAGTGTGTAAAATATGCATAAATTATTAATACGAGAGTATGGGATGTTTACGATAAATTTTTTTTATAAATTATCATATAATATCATTTATATTATAAATGCCTTATATGTTTTTTATTTTTTATTTATTTTCAATAAACAACTAGGCAGGTTATTAAAATTTTTATTTTATTATGTAATATAGGTAGTTAATTCAATGGTTTATTTTTATCGGATGACATTGAATAAAGTAAGTAATAGTATAATTTCAAATTGCATATTTTAGTCTTACGTTAAATATTATTAAGCTTTCACAGAAGATCAACCTACAGTAACATGTTTATTTTGATTTTTAATATTTACATATTTATATAAATTATATAGGTAGGTGCATATATAAATTGTAAAAATATTTCATGGTTCCTACGATCCAGATATAATAATATTATATAATATGTATGTAAATATCACATAAAACAATTTTCATTTTCCATCTAGATACATCTTTATGATATTCCAGACAATTTCGTAGTGTCAATAAAGATAATAAATGCCAAACAGTTTAGTATTGGGGGGGTTAGACAAAAGGAAAAAACGAGAAACGCAAAATTGAGTCTTGAATTAAATATGAATTTCCCCGGCACCTATAATGTTTGTTTACACCGGGTACACCGAGCATTGATGTTTATAATAGGTTTTCGTTTTGTTTATACAGACGACATGTCAGTACATGTACACAGTATAATTATTATTTTTTGAAGGGTACACTAAAAGAAAAATAATAATTATTAATTTTTAATGAGTTATTAAAAAAAAAAAAAAAAAGGAAGTGTTTTTTTTTTTTTATATTTAAACGATGTATTTCTTATTAAATAATCCAAAAATAAAATTGATAGTTAATATGTTAAATATATGTTAGTTAATTATTGATAGATAATATGTTATGTTATTTATTTACGTATACTTATACCTATATACATAGCTGTTTGTTCGTGTTTCGTGTACAACGAGTGAACGCATTTATCTTCAATCAGATGCAAACACAAATACCAATAAACATGTTTGCACACTTAAACTATTCCATTAATAATAATAAAAAAATTATATTATAATATATCATAATTTTTTAAGAATTAATTCAATATTTATATAATATTTATATTACGTTGTACAATTTCATAATTATTCTTCTTAAAAAATTAATAAACAAAATTATTTGAAACTTCAATATTTTGAATGTGTTTATTTGAATTTTATTAAATGCAAAATTGTAATTAATTTAGTTTAAAATTGCAATCGTTTTACATGCCCTGTGGGCACATTTATTTCAATACGCATAATAAATATAATAATTATAATTAATAATCATACGAGATATTGATTAATTTACGAGGTATAGGTTGGTATATAATTTAGTATCTAATTTACATATATAATTTGAATCGAGTATTAAACATGCATAAATCAATAATCAACAATTTATAGTTAGGTGGTTAGGTTAAATATTCTTATAATCCTAATAAAATATTTAAATAAAATGTAAAATTTGCGTAATTTTGATTACAGTGTAGGTTTTGAGCGAAGCGAAGGAGTATATATAATATATGTAAACACTTTTCCTATCTGAAATAATGCTCCAATTTTACGAATAGCATATGTTTCCGATAGGAAATTGGATGTAGTTGGTACTTAATTTTGGATATTTTTCGAATTTTTCCAAATTTTCTTAAGTGAATATGTGATAGGAAAAACTAATAAAAAGTGACAAACAAAAATGAATTTTTCACGAAATTAGGGACTTGAAATTATTTTTCGATGTTTACATAGGTACTACATAAAATAATATTATACGTGATAAAATTTTGGAATGTTTTCGTTAATAATTTGAAAAAATATATGAATATTTCGTAAAATTCTCGTTTTTATATACCTATATAATGTTTTATAAAATTGGAAATTTTTGGCATTAAGGTCTGAAAATTTTACCGAAGTATATTTACATATTACTTCTTGACATCATGTCAAAAAATTAGAAAAATCTCAAGACTCAATTTTTCTTTTATACTGTTTAAAAATGATATTTTTTAGTGTAATCGAAAATCTAAGAATCCATATAGGGACATATAGTAACAGGTCTTCTTTATAATTTAATTTTTAAAAATATAACGTAACGTTAATAAAATAAATTAACGTTTATTAATGTAGCATTTAGGTAAATATAATATTACATTATAGTACATATTATATTAATGTAATAATTCAGTTGTCTATTTTATATAATTATTGACAATAATATTGTTATCCTAAACGAGTATATTAACATTATAATAATATTATGTCAGTGAAAATTATATAACAAAATTATATTACTTATGAAAAACATGCGGAGATATTATAATATTATAGTTTATTTAAAAGAGGATAATAAATTTCTATTTATCGATTCTATTTTTGAAATTTGAAATTTTATTAACGAAATTATTATAAAATCAATTATATTATTTGGATCTCTTTTATATAGAATTATACGTGTATCGAAATGAGAGATTTAATAATGGTTAATTAGTAAAGCGTTGTTATCCTGTAAGCCCTTTAAACTAACTAAATACGCACTTGGGCTCAAATAGTTTTTAAAGGTTAATATTCGATTACAACACGGAATATAATATTCATACTTCATGAAGAGATTTTCAGTTTGTATAATATTTGAAAAAAAAAAAAAAAAAAAAAAAGATTTTATACCGGTAAAAACGAATAATTATATGGAATAAAGATTGTTTAAAACAATATTAATATTGCAATAATCAATACATTTTTGATACGAATAATTATTATAATTCTATGTAATAATATAATTGAATAATATTTCAATGAATTTGGATTTTGTATTTAAATATTACATCTACGTTATTTTAAGGAATAATTTGAATATAATACGTGCACTGTGCAGCGAGAAAAAATGCTATCACTCTAATTGATTACTATACGGATTACAATTTTCTTGATGGTGGATGCCAGAAATACAAATATTTTTCATTTTAAAATGGCAAGTAATTTTATTTTTTGAGGTAATTTATATATGAGTATACTATAATATCTTGGCATCTTATATAAATCATGCTATTTAATATGTTAGTTTAATCTTTCTAAAATTTTGAAATACGAATTTTTTTTATGTAATTTCAGTCATATTTCATAATATACTACATAGAAAAATATTATTTTCATAAATAATTCATGATAATTATATTATCAAAATATTTTATTACAATAAACTTCATTGGTTTTTATAAGAAAAGGTAATCGAAGGAAAATAATATAGATACCATTAAGGATTATATTAAGTTTATATTATATTAAATCGATCTTTATTAAGATATAAATTGGTCATTATGAATTTTAAATACAAATTTAAATATAATTCTTGTTTTATTATATTTAGTTTTTTCTCGTATTTAAAATGATTACTTATATTTATAATAAAAAAACAACGTATGCCTATTAAAATATAATACATTTTATAATATTTTATTTATTTTATAATAATGAAAACTAAATAAAATTTCTCATTTAATATATAGAAATAGAATGTCTTGTACAGAACTACAGATAGTAAGTAAGTAAAAACATTTCATTTTATAGTTTATATATTTTACGTTACATATTATATACCTAATATTATATATTTTAATGACCGGGATAAGTTTCAAAAATAAGAATGCTTACAGGGAGGTGCTGGTTTCATCCCATTGGCTTATATGGTTAATTACATTTTTGATTTATAAAATACTTTTTTTTATTTTTATTAATAAATAAATAATAAATTCTATACCTAATCGTTTTTAAAATTGAAATTTCAGTATATTTGTAATTTATGTTCTAATTTATATTTTGAGTAATATAAATTAATATTTATTGTATAAATTATTATTCTATAATTTAAAAATTCATTAATAGTGTTATATACCAAATTTTATTTCTCATTTATTATTGAATTTATTAGATACATGTAATTTCTATTGATAAAATTATTCAGTGGCCTATAAAATGCAAACTAAGTTTCATCGCTTTATTAATTAATTCATATCTGCTATTATTATGATTTTAATGACGTGGAATTAATTTGACATGTCGATAAACGATATAGAAGAGATATTGATAATATCTCTTATAATAAAATAATATTGCCAAATGAATATAATTTTTACGACTAATAAAGATAAAAATAAATATAATAAATAATAGTCGTAAATATAGAATTTTCGATTATTGGTAAATTTTAATTTGACAGAGCAATTTTTCGTTTGTCCAAAAATTAAAAGAAGATATAATAGCAATCGTTAAAAAATAGGTATAATTATCTTTTCTTTAGAATTAAGGTTACGTATTAATATATAAATTTTTGGACTTAAAAATTACTATAGTTTATCTTTTTACATTTTATTCTGTGTTGTAGTATAAATTTTTATGTACGTAAGTACAGTAAAAATCGATAATACGATCTTTGACGCACACACACATACAATATAATATTATAAATTATAATAATTATTATAACATAAGTTTCGCAGTATATAAATTATAATATAATATATAATAAAGTCGCCGTTACGCCCATTTACTATATTATGTGCACCGTAATTATAAAAGTCGACTTGTCAGGATTAAAATGTAAAAGCGAGATAATTGTATTTCTGGTGAAAATAAATTGTCCAACACGCGATACGGTTAAGATTAGAGAACTACCGATTTTATAGGTATACTTGCCATTCTATCTCGGAGCAGTGTTCCACTGATTTCGTATACCTAAACCTAGGTATGTCGGTCGACGTTGACCCGTCCAATCGCTTTTCATTGTTATCCATAACACGACAATAAGATCATTCCTGCAACTAAAGAAATAAAAAAAAAAAAAATACTGTATTGGTGTATGGTTACTTATGTTATCGAAATCCTATTTTTATGACGTTATAACTTTCATCCGAATCCACCAATATTTTATTTATACACACATATATTATATTTTTAACGAGTTACCTTTATATTTTTTTTCTCTTTTTCCTTTTTTTTAATAAAACATTTTCATATTATACGCATTATGATTTGTAGAAAAATCTAACGCGGTAAATATCAATATAAACCACGTGGTTGGTACGCGATTTCTTATTACGACTCGTATTATATATTTTCTGTAACTATATAATTTTTGGTACCTATAGTATTTGTTTTTTTTCGGAGGAATAAATTTCGCAACTTTATTAAAACGCATAAAAAAAAAATCATAATTTTTTTAACGTTTCTATAAGAGCAGCCTAAGTTTGTATAAATATATTATTATGTAGGCATTTGATATTTCTTAATGATTTATGAATATTATAATATTTCGGATTTAATTAAAGTCTAAAACTATAATGCTTTATAATAATTTCGTTAATAAATCATGCCGACGTAATATCACATTAAACTCAAAACGGTCTATAATGGATCATTGAATAATGTTATAACTGTAAATATCGCATTCGTTTTTTCATTATTATTATTATTATTATTATTATTATTATTATTATTATTTTATTGTTGTTGTTGTTATTATTATTTTATTATAATTATTATAATTTTATTTTTGTTGTTATTATTATTATTTTATTGTTGTTGTTATTATTATTTTGCACATCCGACGGCGTAGTATCATTCCGTTGTAGTTGTTATTCACTAAATGGTTTGGAAGTGCTCTTGCAGCGTACACGTTTAAAATAATATTTCGACCGCGATGCCATTAAACCGCCGGCAAAAGTTTATCAAATTACCAAGTTTCGTTCAAAGGAATAACTCGGTTATACCTGGGTATGAGTTCGCGTATATTATTATATTATTCAGGTAGGTATGTTTATTGGTTTGCCGCGAACATTATAATTTTCAATCAATTTGCAGAACAAAATGATATTATCCAATAATAACAACAACAACAACAACCACGGTATAGACGAGGCATTTTACATTGTCGAATGAAACGCGTATTGAAAATTTACTCGACGAGACGACCGTTATAATACGACCAGAACAACTCTAACTCTGGTATGTTATTGGCAATTTTCCACTACTACTTCCCAGAAGCACACACCGAGAGTTTAACATCATCATTATTATTATTATTATTATATACATACCATAGGCGTATCATAAAATATTATCATAATAACGATATAATGATGTAATGACGGCGAACGACTGCAAAATTCGATATTCGGTTTTACTACAAAATAAAATCGACTCGAAATTATTTTGTAACGCTTACGTAAGTTTAAATTATTTTATTTTAATACGTTTAAAACAAAAATAATGTAACGTTTTAGTATTTTTGGTACCTACGTGGCTTTTTAATTGGTAGGTATACAATTTTGTGTGGAATGAGAACCCTATAACCTGACCTAACCGCGCTAGAAAGATTTTACGATAATTGATTAAAATTTAAAATTCGAATTCAGTTTTGTATTTTTAAAATCCACCTTAAAATACGTGGCGAAATAACTGCTCAGCTTTCTTTAATTGCGCGTAGAATAATTATATCACATACATTTTTATTACAAAAGTTGTAATCTTGTCCCAATAATGTGAGTGTATACATTTTCAAACGTAAACGATTCTAGTCTGAATGTACCTTATCTTTTCCGTTTATTATTGACAATCACAGTATTTTATTATTGCGTGGTTTTAACTTTTAAACTTTGGTATCTAACTTACAGTAATATTAGTAATATCATAAAATATATTATAATTCCTATTATAATTATGTCATCAAATATTTTCGTAATAAACAATTTTTAATTTTTATACAGTTGATTAGGTAAGATGTGTAAGATTAAGAAAGCTTAATATTGTGAGTGATTTAAACCTCCGTACCATCCTTAAAGCACACTCTTGATTTGTTTAATGAAATTTATGTTATATGAACATTTTTGATATTAAGGAGATTTTATACATTTATACGAGTATAATATGAATTTTAGATATTAATTATTATCATAACTGCGTTAACATTAATTTGAATATTAAACGATAATAAAACATTATTCAGTAATATTTTAAATAATTATTCGGTATAAACCGACAAGAAACCTGATAATTATTTATAATCACCTATGAGATGGCGGAGAGGTGCATTTAATTTAAATTTGATTGTCATTAAAAAAAAAAAAAAAAAACATTTAATTTCAATAATTGGATTATAATTATCGAGTTTATCAAATGGCTAGTTTTCAAATTCATAATATATTGTAAATTTTAAATAACGATATCAATATTACGCGTGATATCAGTAACTATTCGAATTCAATTTCTTTCTTTTCGCAATTAAGTAACAACAAGTGGGTAATTATTATAACTAAGGTGGAAATTTTTTTGAATAAACTATATCCTATTTTTCTATTCCTCAAAGGCTGTTAAACGGATAAATACACGTTTTGATATAAATCAGTAATTATACGTTTATGGTTTATCCCTTGTACAATGAGCCACCGAAAACTATGTACGGTAGAAGATTAAGTAATCAACTCACAATACGTTCGTTAGAGTATCTCACTGTGGTATTAAAAGAAATGTTGTGGTCGCTATCGTTGCTATGACGACAAATAATAATAATTGTAATGGTCGCCATGATAATAAACTCTCGATAAAAATCCGCTCCTTCGCACTCTATTACCAATTTTCTACCACACGATATTGACACGACCTTCACGGTGTTCAACCTTGACCGTACTCATCGTATATTATTTACTTCATTACGCTTTTATTTTTATTATTTTTATTTTTTTTTTTTCAATGTTTTTATATTTTTTTTTTACCGTACAATACAAACATACCATTACCGCGGTTATTGTATCGAAGCTTGTATTGTATGGTTCGATTTCGGTACATTAATGTAAATAACTATTAATTATAAATTATTGGACGTGTATTAATTAAGTAATGTACTTCGAGAACTATCGGAGTATTTTTAATCTAAAAAAAAAAAAAAGAATCTAAAATAATCACGAATTCTAAAACACATTTTATGATTTTACGATTCTGTACCAATTAAACGATCGTTACTTATTATAGTAGTTAGGTACTCATAATTATCATAATATAATTTTGTAAATCACAATGTTTTGATTTTAGATATACCTATATTATATTAATATAATATATTAAAAAAACACAAAAGTAATTTCCTATAACATAAATTCATATTATTAATATTTGATAAGATTACCTACTTTTGATATGATATTATAATTTGTTAAATAAAATAATAAAACATATCAATAATAACTGTTTTTCACCCTAATAGTCGAGTGTAAATTATAAATGTCCACGATATCATAACTCATAAGTATAGCCTGTATGATATTGTTATACGTATAAATTATATACTATTGATGATTGTATACTCAATAATTTATACTCTGTACATTCGTCTGTATTCGTCTGTACATTAATTTGTATACCTACGTATAACGTATTATTTTATTAGGTCAATTTGTTCACACGTGTGGATGAATATCATTGTTTCACGAATAATAATATTATAAAATTGGATTCGTATATTATCGTTTGTAAACGGAAACCGCTTAAAAGGCAAATAATTCGTCCGACTATTGTTTTTATCGAAGTTTATCAATTTTATTCAAAAGTTTAATAAACTCTTCAGATTTAATAGGAAATATTTTCATTTATATTATTTCCAATAGTTGAAGTGTTTTGATAGTATCTATGAAACGGATTTTGAAGTAATAATAAAGGACGTATAATCATAATCATTACATATTTACATTTCAGTAAATTGTAACTAACGAATATAGAATAATAATTGATAATTAATATTAACGACCGATTGTTGTTCGGCACATAATTAATTAAATTTTGTACCCTATAGTCTTTAATATTCATAATATTATTATTGTATTTGTATTTTATTTCAATTTTCTTTGTTTACATAAAATAATATGGAATTAAAATCGCGGCAAATTTATATTATTCGATTTGTTTCACATTTTAGTTTAATAACAGGCAGAAAGGCATTATAAATAGATGCCGTTTTTCCATAATATGAAATAATAATAATAATTAAAAAAAAAAAAAAAAATTATAAGCAGTTACAATAGGCTCGGTTATGAGACAATACCTAGGTACGTTTTAATATTGCATTTTTCTGTTTGTTTTTATCGCATTAAACGATAATAACATGAATATGGTTAAAAACTGAAACCGTGTAATGGTATAAATTTATAATTATGTTTTGTTTACAGAAGAAAATATGAATAACCACCCACGGCATGTTTTTTTATCGGTTAATATTTAATAATATATTATTATTATTAAAGATTTAATAGTATACGTCATAATTATATTGTTACGCAAACAATAAATGTACAACACACGTTTTCAGAAGTCGTCTGTTTAAACATGTAACGGGTACGTTTATACGATTTTTTATACCATATTTTAACGTTATATTTAAGTATACACATTTGCATATGAATATATTTATATTTTACATAAAGCGTATATTAGATTCGTTTTATTTCAACGTTCTAATAGTTAATGATTTTTTTTTTTTTTTTATTAACGCGTAATATTATAAACTCGTGTGTATAAAATGCGATTTAAAGTATTAAACATTAAACAGACGAGTTTTTTTAAACCATAAAAAAATAAATATATAAAGAAAATCGTTGGTTTAGATCCGCATGAATATTGGAGTGATACCTTCTAAAGGTTCACATTAGTACAGCATTATTTTTTCAACTCATTGCCATAGGTAGGTATACCTATATATATTTGGACAATTTTTCATTTTTCAAAATTCAAATTTTCTATTGTTTGTCTAGGATGTAAAAAAAAAAAAATCGTGCATTTTTTCTTTTCTTTTATTTCACTCGAACAATGGATCAGAGTAATTAAAAAGAGCTAACCATTGTTTTCGTCATTCGAACTAAGAAAATAATTGTAGTAACACATTGTTATTTCTTGGCTGCGGTGTTTAGAAGTACGAACAAAATGTATGTTAGAAAGACTATATCGTTTGATATTTGTATACCGGATACCGTAATATGAAACCGTATTTTTATATTTTTTATTTTTTATTTTGAAGTGTATAAAAGAATTAATGATAAACAAATAATAAAATAAAAACGTATACTTTAATGAAATTCGCATAGTTTCAAAAAGTATTGTATTTTTATCAAATTTATTCTTGCGAAACTCTTAATTTTTAAATTATCGTGTTTAAACATAGTTTTGGCGTTTTCCAGAAAACTAAAAAAAACTAAGTTTTTTAATTTTATTCTTAGTATTAATTTCATGTTTGAATTTAATAAAAAAAAAAAATATTGATAACAAATAAGTATAATATGTACCTATTGTACCTGTATAATATAAGATTCTATTGTTTTCGTATACCCATATAGATTTTAATCCGTCCGTATAAGACACAAACGCTTATTCTTCGGACGGAATCGCTTCGGTATTAAAACATCACTTCAAGTTAGGTAAGTACAATAAAACGGTTTATACACCACTGAAAATTTTTCAGTCATCGTTTTACTCTTTAAAACTCGCCTATAATGTGTAAATATTATTCATAAAAATTATAGATAAAATAATTATTTTTAGTCGTTCAAGACTACAGAATTTTTTATTAGCCTATGAATCTAGAAATGTAATTTATACTTTGTCAGTGCACGATTGTCGTGAGGTCGCGTTTGTAAGGCCGTTTAAATTAATCAGACGTAGGTATAATAATTGTTGAGATAATAACATATATAAAACATATAACACGCGCGTCGGCTTAATTAACGTCGGAGTGCGAATTCGCGTGATTGTCGGTCGTCACGGGAGGCATAAAGTTTTAACTATATCTATTATATATATTCACAGGCGGTAAGGTATAAGATTATAATATATATCATGAAGTAACCGCGGTTCAGTTTGTTTGGGTCACAGAAATTAGCGATTTTTGGCCTGATAATAATCGTCATTATCATTTTCGTTGGGTTGGCAGTGGAAATAAAAAACGATTTCTACCAAAAGTTAGTTCGGATTTTAGGTACCCCAATGTATAATTTACACGAATTATTCAAGTGCTGATGATACAGGGGAGACGAAGGTGCATCCGTCGCTTACACGCATCGAGGGTATGTTTTATAATATCATGAAAACAAATCATAATAGATATACAGGGGGAAGGGGGGGGGGAAATAAACAAATATAATCAAAACTATTGTAAATGGTCATTTGAAAAACCAACAACCCTAAATAATCATTATAATCAATATTATTAATGGGCTACGCGTGTCTTCGGCCTATCTGTCTATTACATTAGGTATAATAAATTGTTGTAATACAATAATACTTAATATAATTTTGTGTATTAGATATCAAAATTAAATGTATCCAGGGAACTTAAGCATAATTAAAAATAAAATAGGTACCTACATCAACCATGAAATCACGGTGATTATTAAAAACATATGAAACGTTAGAATTACAAAATTTAACAAAGAGAAATCTAGCGGCTGTAGTTTTCATTCCACAAATATCACACAAAATTTCAAAAATATTCAAAAAATATGACTTGGACATAGTCTCATTGAGAAATTATAACCTCACGAGCCCATTGGGCAACATAAAAGACAAAATAATTGAAATCGAAAATTCAAGAATATATCAAATTCAGGGCGAAGATTGCGACAAATGTATTATATTGGCCAAATAAAAAGAAACATAGGTACAAGATTTAAGGAACACATCAGAAGCATGAAAAATCAGGAAACTGATAAGTCTCCTATAGCAGAACACTTTTTAGAATTTAATCGTAATATTAATACAATAAAAATTATTAAAACAAGTCACAAATAATCAAGAATTAAATATAAGAGAAGCTATAGAAATAAAAATAATCTGTTTAATTGGAATTTAAATCCATTACAAATTAACTTGTTAAAACTATTGCTATAATAATTAATAATGGATAATTAAATCGACATGACGATGACTCATCGTGTGATGACGTCATGCGTGGGGATGCAACTATATAAGGAAAATGTATACGCCGATAACGGTCAGTCTGTGTTTTGCACTGAGATGGTAACATTGTCATCGATATACGTATTTTATTAAATAAAAATAAATTTTTGTTATGTATTTGGGTTTTATTTAATATAAATAATTCAACTATTAAAATTTTAAGAAAAATAATATCATTAAATTAGTTTCTCAAAATTTTAATTAATATTAAAACAAAAAATTAATTTTAAATACTTAAATAAAATATACGATATTCGTATATCTACATTATATATTTATAGAAATGAAGAATTATAACTTGTTTATAGTTAAGAAATAAATTGTAAAAATCAAATTTAAAAAAATAATTATACCATGTAATATATCAAATAATATTGACTGGAACAAACTTAGTAGAAATATTGATAGTATAGATTCCAGGTAATCGAAAGTTTCAAAAATTCTTATATATAACGTTATTTTATTTATAAAATTAAGATAAGCGTATTACTTTGATAAAAGAATATCGCAAGAAACGAAATTCGAAAGCAAACGGTTTTATGAAATACAAGGTAAATGTGACATTATATGAACTTTTAAATTGGTAAAAAAAAAATCGTTACTTTTACACGACTACTTTTGATAAAACTAAATATTACTTAATATTATTCGATCGGAAAAAAATTACCAAAAACCACTCGTTTCCGAGTAAATTGCGGACTTCGTGTGGAAAAAAGACTATAATAATAATTCGTTTTTGTAGGTACCTAATTGAAATTTACGACAACCCGATTTTTATACGATTTAAATTTCGTTCGGAGTTTTCCCGACCGTCGTGTCAACGAGATTTCACGTCGGGAATAAGTCATGGCGTTTAATTCACCACGAATACCTGTCACGGACCTATTGTTTTTGAGCCTATTATCGCACGGTGATGTCGTTTCTCAAGTCGAGACATAATATTATTCACGTCAAGAGTGAACGCGCACAAACGACCGTCTCGTCTAGTCAGGTGCCTGTGTTGGCGCCCATTAGGGTAGGCATTTAACGCTGAAACTTACTTATCCGTTATACGTTACTGGTATTATGTACTTAACATGCTAATATAATACGAAATAGACGTGGATGTTAAATTACATTTCAAGATTTGTATCGTTTTGATGTTTGGAATTTGCCTATAGGATTGAAATATATTGTAATTTTTATTCTTATCTCGCTCTGTTACTATAATATATGTGATAAGAATATTATCGTTTTGAATTTTTTTCCTTTTTTTCTTATTATTATTATTATTTTATTGAATATACCGTAAAACGTTTTAATAATATTTGTGTACGTTCGTATTACGTGTTTACGACGAATTTCTATTTTACGTTTCAAAATTTGATACTGCGGTCGTACCACCGATCTTATTTCGACGGACACTCAAAAATCGAAACGGTTTTATTCGATTTAAACGTTATAATAATCTATATATTAGTTAATGTTTACACATTTATTTAATTCGAAACCGTTTTTACTCTCTTTAAATTTTAAACTGTCGTGATTGTCGTTAAAATTATGTGTATCAACTTAAAATAATACAAAACACAATATTAAACTATGATAAAATGCATTTATTTTCATTTTTAGTGTAATATTCAAACATATTTACTAGTGAATTAGTATATTTGAATATAATTATGTATCTTGTAAATTGTAATAAATTACTTAGATAAGTTTACATTATAACATTTATTTTTACTTAGAAATAAATAATAATAATAATAATAATAATAATAATAATAATAATAATAATAA
>JAIUCT010000007.1:21998257-22029917 GCA_021307375.1 Tetraneura akinire | reverse complement strand
AATAATAATAATAATAATAATAATAATAATAATAATAATAATAATAATAATAATAATAATAATTATAAAAACTATTATGTTTTTTATCCTTTTTTTTTTATTTACGTGATAAAATGGATACGGTAATTGTATGCAAATGCAAATGGGTTTTTCTTTAATAATGCTTGTACATTTTGTATTTTTATAAATGGATTTGAAGATAAAATTAATGGGTCATGGAGAAAATAGAAATAGATTAAGAAATACATAATGTGTAATTTACTTAAATGTATTACATTTGTATTAAATGATTAGTTGAAATTTATATCATAAATAGAACCTCAATCATCATAATATTGATACGATATTTAAGAAAGTTAAATGAACTTTATAAAAATTTTAATTTAAAGTCTATTTGGTATTTTCTTTAATAACATTTTTTTACTATAACCGTACGATTTATTTAATCCAAAATATCAGTATAAAACGAAAATATATACCGTATTGTATTTATATTTTGTGGTTAGTTTGGGGACCTTCTGCGCTTTACAGATAAGACCATATTATTATAGTAAATAGATTTTAATGAATAGTTATAGAAGCGGTTGGATTATGATAAACAGTATTCTAAATTAAAGTAATATATCTATATTATATCATGTTCTTTTATAAAGGATAAGTACAGTGTATATTAAGTAGAGAAAATTTGTAAGATTTTAGAAGGGATTATATTATACAGCCGGGTAAATTATCTTATTGAGGATACATAATGTTAAGAAAACCAAATTTATATGTATATCTATATATAGGTTTATAGGTCTTCTAGTATAACAGAAAAATTTAAATATTACATTTATATTTTATCAAACTCTCTCAACTGTTTATGTAAAAAATTATTTTAATCTTTATCTATCATGTTTTTCATTATAATAACATAAAAATAAATCTAACGCGATAGTTAATATTTAATATAGTGAAATTATATTACCTCTCTGGTCCTATAATCAAAGCTTATCAACTTCTAATCAGAATTCATCCATTAACGTATAAATTAATTTTAAATCAATTACCCGGGATGGATAATTACAAAATTGTAACTTTGGTAATGACAATTTGGAATATGAATTCATTATTTCATACAAAATTATATATTTTGTAACATGATGTAAATAATTTTATAATTATAATTATTTATTATTTATAAAATATTGACCAGTAATACGGCGTATTATATAGGCAATATTGATACATAACAGTGTATGTATGCATAACTGTATATAACTTCTAAAATTTTTTTTATTTGATAAATTTGATTGAAAAATCTGTAAATTTTTAAAGTGGAGACCACAAATTTATCATATTTTTTGTATGTAGCATTCATACATATATTATGTTCTTTTTCTAATAGTAGGTATCCATAAAAATGTTCATATAAAATCTTATGTATTAGATGTTCCTTTAAGTATTTATATTTTTTTTAAATTTAATTTCAAATTTACATATTATTAATACGTGTAATTTTTAAATTATTTATGTCTGATAATGTAATTATTTAAAAATATCTATATTTTTTTTTTAGCAAATTAAGCAATAATAAATTTTAATACAGTTGAATTAAAAAAAAAAAAAAAAAAGAAAAAAAGAAGTTAATTACGGACTATAATAAATTTGATTTGCATAAAATGATTGGATTAATAACATTATAATAATATTAATTAATCTATTTTTAGAAAAAATACTTGTATGAGTTGTCATTTGATCAGCTATTTTTTTTTTTTTTTTTAATTATACTTATGATGACAGAGAAGTTTCGACCAAAATATTTTCTACGAGATGAGTTCTTAATTTTTTTTATTGCCTTTTTATATTACTGTTAATATTATGATCTCGTAAAATAAGCATATAGTTGAGTTTAATATGAATATTACCATATTAAATGAAGAGAACACGGGTCAAAAGTTCAACTATTGTGTTAGTTTCTTACACACGTTTATGTCAGTAAAATTTATCTAAACGATAGTAAACGTACTTCCGGAACATCATAACGTCTCCAAGATATATAAAAAAAAAAAAAAAAAAAAAATACTTTATGTTTAGCAAAGTTTCTTAAACGGTATTTGAGATTGAATATTAAACCTAATAATATACAATGATATTATATTTTAATTTTTGATTTATTGATTTGAACAACTTATATCGAAGTTAGGTTATGTTATAAATTTATAATTTATATTACAAAACTAATGCTATTATCTAATTGATAAGATGAATTTAGTATAACTTTATATTAAATATTATTATTATGCGTTGTAGAAGTTATTGAGTTGTGTTTAATGAAAAGATATCGATATTTCAAAACTCATTAATTCACATGATAATTTCTTAATTTTAAAAATAATAAATTAAAACCTTTAACATTACTACTTTACACTTCTTACTGATTGTTTAATTTAAGTCTTTTCATTCCAATCTTATTGATTCGTTATATGATTATTCGGAATTGTATTAGTGTTATATATTCAAAATTCGTATTAACACTTCTAACAGCAATTATTCAACTTTCCCATAACATTATAAATGCATATTAATTAGTTTTTGAGATGAAATAATACTAAAAACAATTTTTTAATATTTTTCTATTTACGCGCTGTAATATAAACAAATATGATATATAACTACCTGTATGGTAAATTACTATTTTGATTTCAATATTAATGTATTATTAATATGTAAATTATTAATAATAAGACAATAAGGCGTTGGTAGTTTGGTTGTATGGTTTAACAATTACGATTAAAAATAATTCGTTTACACGTAAATAAATGTAAAAGTTAATAATTTTAATGTAAAGCGTGATATTTATTTTGAAACACTATTACGTTGAAATCCGTATATGAAAAGTATAAAGTTAGACGCCGAGAAATTTCTCATTTATTTCAGGTAATTTAAAAGTGTTGTATTTTCATTATTAATAAAAATCCAATTCAAGTAGTCGGGGTTCTGATTTGAACACCGCGGAAATGTAATAATTCAACCATAAAATACATCTTCCCGATAAAAATATGTACTCGTTGATGCAAAAAAAAAAAATATATATATATTTATATATCATCAATTTTTGTATATCTCACGGTCCAATACGCGTTTCGGTTATCTCAGCAATTTATTTTCTATCTCTTACTATATTATTTTTCCGAGTACATCGAGTTTATATACTTATGATTTTTAATCCGATCTTACAAAATTTTAAATCATATTTTTTTTTTTTTTAATAATAACTTTTAATTATATTATATTTTTGATTCGAATAAAATGTAAAATTATAATTTGTTTTAACACGTTTTAATTTTGTTGATGTGAGTAAGGTCTAACTCGAACTGGAAGAATATTATATTGGATAGGGTAAACGTTTTATTAAGGTCCTTAAAACAATTATTGTTATAAGTATAATATGAATAAAAAATAATAATTTCAATCGACAATTCATTCGAACGTAGATGAAAAAAAAAACTATAATTTTTTTTTCGTTTTAAATAAAATTTTTATCGTAGGGTACATCGGATTTTACTTTCTATAGTTTTAAAAGTTCGATAACGTCTACGGTATACGTGCATGTAGTTTCCACAGAGATGGTATCAAATTCGTATCGTTTTGTTTCATACTGAAACATTATAACTATTTTCGATCGTTTCGGGTCAGCGATACGTTTTAACGTTCCGGTGAAATCGTAACAATAATACAATAAAGTATGATTGTGTTAGCAGAGGAGAAAAAAAGAGCCGTTTTCGCTCATCTCGCCCACATCGTTTTTAGTTGCGAAAAATATGACCGATCGTCGCGAACGACTTAACTCGTCATGACCGTTGTGGATAAATCGTTTTCTATTCTGTTTTCATTTTCACACGTGAATAACATATCATCATGACGTAATATCGTAAAGTCGTACGAGATATTTAAACGTAGTTATTTTTTCAAAAACTACTTTTATGTTATTTTTTTTCTCTTTTATCACAGTATTACACGCGATTTACCTACACAAATCGTATAAAAATGAAAAATATTAAAATTAGTATAGTTTTTTAACAACCAAACGAGTAAAATCGAAAGAATTGGCGGGGGAAAGTGAAGAATTGAGGAGGCCGCGTATTGATGGATATAATGGCCTATAAAAACTGAAGAAGCAGATGAAGAAATAAGTAAAATTGATTGTTTTATCTTTTCCTTTAAATTTTTCGTTAGAAAAAATTATATTATGGTAAAATACATTTTTCGTCAGAAAAAATTATACGGTAAAATACATGGCGAAACGTTGGTGTAATTTTATAACCGCGGTTTGCAGTCGGGTCACTGACTGGTATAAAACCGAAACGCGTGAAAAAAATTAAACTGACGGTTGGGCGATTCACACGGGAAAAAGGAAACGGTCGGAGTGATATTTTGAATTCGAATCGAGTTCGCTTTTCGCGGGTTCTTATACACGCGCGCGTACGTATTCCGTACGGATTTCGTTTCAGCAAATATTTATGGACCAAAAGGAAACCTGTATAATATTATATATAATATAATATAATATGATATTCGTACCACGTGTAATTTTGTCAAACATTGTTTTTTTTTCATCTTTACCCCACCACCTACGAGGGACGACGTGTTTTTGGAATAGAGAGGAGTCTTGGGTCACTAAAAAATAAGAATAATTTATTTTAATTACGCGTACGCGTTATAATATATTTTAATAATTAGTGACTTTATGAGTATCAAATTTCACCGAGACCCAGGTGAAAACGTGAAAAGTTTAACGATTACTCTTATCACTCTTATACTCGACAAATTATATTAAATTAAATGTCCGATAACGATTGAATATATTTACATTTTATTCTTCTCGGATTTTGTCATCGGACCTTTTTTTCATTTGGGATTTTTCTTGAACTTAATAATTGTAAAATATATGATATCTAATTTACACTCATAATCTTCCAATGTAACTCCGATTCGATCGATATATTTTCAAAATCGTTGGACAATTTATGAATTTTTTCAATTAACTCAGTCGGTCGAGTAATTATTGTGATACCACTGGACTCATGATTTGCGTCATGTTTCTTTAAAAGTTATGTTAATCTTACGTTGGGAACGCGTAACGATATCCTACTATACAAATTTCGACTTTTGATTTTAGATCCGAGCTTGATTCCGTTATCGTGTCACGTTTGAAACTATATTTTTCTAATAATTATACAATAAAATTAATTCAATTATATAAATGAAAAAAAAAACAAAAAAATATTTTTATTTTGTACGGAAATACATTATTTCTATTTTTTTTCTATTTTTAATATTATGAACATTTCAATAGAAAATATATTATTCATTATAAATTATAATATACCAAACAAAATAATATTTTCCTAAAAATATTTTTTTGATTAGAAATTATAATACCTACATAAAAATACGATGTAGATTTTACGATTAGCAGTATTATGTGCCACGGTCGAATAGTTAAATATATCGTAAATTTTATTACAATACTAAAAACGCGATTTTTATCAAGGTAAAAATATTTTTGTGTTCATGATTTCAATTTTAATAAAGGTGAAACTAGCTTATTATTATTATGATTATTACACTATTAAAGTGATTGTAAAATTATAATAATTTAACGTAGTCGAAATGCATTATTTTTATAAACGCGTTAAAAAGTAATCATCCTTATGTATTCCGAAATGAAGTAATTTAAAATAAAAACTGTCAAAGATTATAAAATATAATTAATAATTATACCTGTGTGTTAATAATTTATTTTTATTTTCGTTGTGTATAGTGAACGATTTAAATTTCACCGAATTTAATTCGTTTATAATCAAATTTAGTTTATTAAAAGTGCGTACATAGTAAAAATAAAATTTAAAATATTTTAATATTATAAGATCGTTAAAAAATATTACACGTGGAATTACACGAATATTCCTCTGAGTATAAAGTAAAAAATACAACAATTTATTTATAGGTATTGTCATTTTTATAGAAAAAATAATAAATTTAATTGAATTTTTATTATATATGTCATATTATTTCATTAAATTATTTCTCCCTCTACTATTTCATTTTTCCAAACGGAATTGTTGTTTTTCAATTGTTTGTGGACATTTTTATACAAACTGGTCAAATAATATTTTAGATATATTTTTTTATGCGATCAGATTTTCTTCGTCAAAGATTGATCGTTATTATATTATTTTTAAAACAGTTATTGTACGAATTTTCCACGTCGTTTTATTGCATCGTGTGTAAATTACGTATACGTACTTAATTCACAAAATCAACAAAATGCTGATTTAATCCATTATTCTTTTTCATTTTCAAAAAGAAAAAAAAAACTATGATATCTACATAATATATAATATGAGATTAGATAAAAATATTATTGATCGTTTTATTCGTAACAGACATTTTTATACCGTTGTATAAAGTTTTGTGAAAAGGGATTTAAAGTAAATCACAACTTAAACGTCGAATAACTAAATATTTTCGTAGAATGCTTTAAAATCCATTGGTAATGGATGGTTTTAGAAAAATAATGGGGGGGACAAATGAAAAACATGTTATTTAAACGCGAATATGACGATGGTTGTTTTTAGGTTATAGTAGATAGTATTCTTTTTAAGTAGAAGTATTTGTTGGAATCCGCTATGTCTGAAACGAACGATAAAAAAGCCACTTTTTATATTTTTGATAACGTAAATTTGTTTTATTTTAAACCCGTATTATTGTAGGAGTTGTCATAGGGGGCTTTGGTTTGTGCTTACGCACTCGGAAATACATAGAGCGTTTAAATCTTGACAATACAAAATGATGAAATTTATCTTTTACAAGCATGAAAATAATAATATAAATAGAAAGATGGATACAACAGTTAAATATATTTCTTATTATGGAAAAATATTTCATTTTCACCATTTATAACGCAAGAGATTTAATTAATTCCATTAATCAAAACTGCCAGTTTAAAAATAATTATCACTTAAAACATTGAAAACTCTTAGTTACAGAAAAACAATAAATTAAACATATAATTAATCTCTTTTTAGCAATTTTGCTTACTATGGTCTATTTGGTTTTGTTTTTTTTTTTTTTTTTTTTTTTTTGGTAATTTTTATGGAAACAAAAAATTAAGGGAGAAATATTATACTCTATCGGATGTAAATAATGTAATCATTAAGTATAGCGTAGACGGTAGACTATATAGAGTAGGTATCGTTTTTCACGTGATACGTATTTATCAAAGATAAAAATTCATTATAAAATTACTATTTATTATAGTAGGTGAGAAATTAATTTGTTTATTTTTAAAATAAGTATATTAAATTAAAAATTAAAAATTTTAAAAGTATTTTATCAATTCTTTCGATAAACAAAAAATATAATAGATTAAAGTAATTAAGGTTTTGTTTATATAACTTAATAATTTTAATAAATCGTTAAACAAATTTAATAAAGGTTATAAATAGTTTAATTAATTAAAAATGATATATACATTTCTTAAAACGATTTAATGTTAGGTTATGTTTGATTGATTATTTATAAAAAAAAATTCATTTTATTATTACTAATTATGTTGTAAAGTCGTGCATTAATATTAAGATAAATATAAACTATAATATTCTATAATTTGGATTACGCATAATTCTTTTAAATTTTGTATACATTTTCATTTTTTTTTAAATTTTTTAATATTTAACCATTATAGCAATAAATTATAAAAACAATTTTACTATTAGTTTCTCATTTTTTTTTTTTTTTAATTTTATAAAATATTTACCTTATGCTACTCGTATAATTTTGTGATAACATTTTATTTTATTGATAACGATTTTTTTTTTTTTTAATGATATTCAATTCTTTGCAAATAGTCTATACTTGTATAAAATCAAGAAATTGAACAATCTCAAAGGAAAAATATCACACTGTTAAGATATACTTGTACGTATAATATGCAAGGTAATTCCTTTAAATGGGATCGTGTTTTTCCCTTAAAAAAAAAAAAAAGAACCTTATGATTTTACTGTTAAACTGTTTGTTATTTGTGTAAAATGTATAAAACTACCAAGATACGAACTTGATGGAGTTTACGTTCCCCCATATATTATTACATCCGAAACCGTCTACCGTAATTTAAATTAAATTAAATTTGTTGTTTAAAAAAAAAAAAGTCTTTGAACAAATGAGACTGAAGTCTAATTAAAATTTGTTCCATTAACTCGTCAAAAGCATTAATTTGTGCAAAAATTATACCAATGATACTATACTTATTTAAACAATAAACACATTTTATATCCCATTTTAATTCTATACATTACTTCTGCTAAGTAGTTATTTCTTTAAATGTTTATTAAATTAATATTATAATAATTCTTTTTGATAGAATTAAATTATCAAACACTTTATACTGTATAATTAAAATATTACTGTGGTTATATTATTATAACGTTTATATTTTGTTTTCGGTTGAACATTTAATTGATTTTTTACCCCTAATATTTCGAATAACTGCAGCCACATTTATCTAAAACTTTGTTAAAATAGTGATTGTACAGTGGCCAAATATTTTATATTTTTGTATTTAATGAAACAAATAAATAAAAGTTGAAACAATAGGAATTGTGAATAATACAATTTGAATTTATAATTTATAATTAATATTAAATTGTTACAAATTTTTTTTTTTTTTTTTTACGTGTAATATTACGATGTTCGTGTATTGTATATTGATTCGTGATGCGGTGTAAAATTGGTATTCCAAAAAATCGAGCTTAATATAATATCATGCTGTTTGTATGAATAATAAATAATTAATTATCATTTTTATTATTATAATTAATATTTTAAGAAATAATTGACGTTGTATAATTTTTCACATTTAGCATTCAACTATTTATACCCCAAAGCGCAAGAACGTGTATTCTCAGAGATTATTATGTTGGAACATTTATATTTCGTGAAGGTTGTATAATGGAAAACGAATGGCCTTGTCACAAGACACGCTAGTACGCTACCGTGTTTGAATATACACATACAACCACGGTAATTACCTCTCATATAAGTTGGGTATAATATTTTTTATATTTTCCTATTAGTGATACGCTATATTATTCATGACGTTAAACATTATTATATTTAAGATGACTCGTACGATATAAATCAATTTACTAGATGAACATGTAGAATATAATTTATTATTGGATTAAACTTTTTACGGTATTATTATTATAAATGATCAATAAATTTTATCAATATAAAATATGTAAGTCAATAATGCGTGTAAATAGAATAATGATTGAAATAACATGCTTAAATAAGCACTCGCATCACGTTATGATGGAAATTATTATTAATTTTTATGATGTCTCGTATGTACAAATAATATTCAATTTGTTTTGCGAAATAAAATATTATTTTTTGTAAAAATAATTATTCATAATATGAACACCGTCAAAGCGAATTTTTAAAACGAGATAGCTCATTTTAATTTATGAATATTATTTTTTTCACACTGTATTATATAAAATATATAAATTCCGTTTTAAACAGATATATCCTGATTATAATAATATTATTTTTAAAATTAATAAATTTATGAAATTTATTGAATTTTCACTGTGTTATTCGTATCATTATAAGCAATCTATCTTTATATCGATTTTATATAAACTTTGCCCATTAAATAATTTTGTCGAATCTCGAAGTTTTAAGTTATTATATATAAAAAAAAAAAAAAAAAAAAACATTTACCAAGGTGAGATTCGAAAAGATTATGAAAATGTTATATATTAGAATATTAATTAGGTCAGGTATAAAATATTATAATTATATCAATCGTGTTTACTCGATAATTATTAATAATACAATATTTATATGGTATTTTTTATAATCTTAATTCGTTGTATCGCGTGTGATTATTAAATTTAAGTTTTGATACCTAATATAATAAAATTATTTTATTGTTACGATAACGACCATATGCAAAACGAATCGTATAAATGTGAATGTTTAAAAATAGACATAACTTTTTGAATATTAAGTTTAATTCGAAAAAAAAAAAAATAATAATAGTTATTATCTGAATATTATATAACACGTGTCGGTGTATGGTTTTCCATGCGAAAGTTTTTTTACAATTATTTACTCGTATTATACGTATTATTATATTATTATTGTAATAAATGCGGATAAAAATCTATATTTTTAATTATATACGGGTCTGATATAAAATTACCCCTGCCGTCATTATAATAATAATCGTGTAAAATGATTACGTTATCTTTAAAATAAATATTATGTCGTGTGTTTTATACTACCTACGCTGCAAACCAAAAACGCGAATGTTAATATTTCAGTCGATCCGACTTGTGCAGAACTTTAGACTTAACAATAATAATTATAATTTTAAAATGCAAATAATTCGATTATAGATGCTAATTACGAAACTCACGAACTTCTTCGCATATCAAATCGTATTCCACTCGTTTTGAGAGCGATATCTCGATAGTTGTTATCACAATATTTTGCGTTTTTAGTAAATATAAAACGAGCCATTTCGTACGTCGTGACGTATTTCGTTTACTATAATCGACTCGTTGAAAAAAAAAAAAGATTCAATTTGTAGCTATGAATCGGAACGAATTTTTTTTTCCTTTCCTTCGTTTTAATTGTAATTATTTACGGATTAAATTCGGCGTTATATTTTTGTACGACGATAAAACGATATTTATTTCGTTTCTACTGGAAATTTAGTGGACAATAATTCAAAGAATTTCGCGTCTTTAACGTTACAAGTAATATGTGTGGTCATCTCGTAATATGACCGAACGTTAAAATATTGATTAATTTACTAATTTATCGTAACAGATTACAGGCGGTATTAAAATAAAATTTTTCAGCGGTTCGCCAAGACGAGACAACTCTTCCCCGGCACTCGCACTCGCAGTAATGACAGCTGAAGATATAAAACAATGTTATTATCTCTGAAAATTACATTTTTCGAAAAATTTATTTTTTACTTATACATAAACCGGGTGATATTACGATGATGATATTATTTCCCCGGGTCTAAAATTTTTGTGCAAAAAATTACGAAAAATACCGTTCCCATGGGCGCAATTAATTGCCGCGTCACGCTAATTTACGGTGTCGAGTCGTACTCGCGGGGCTACTAAAGGTTTTTATCGAATGCAACAATATTTTATTACACACGGCTGGGCAGTGGAAGGCGTAAAAAATAAAAACGAAAATAATGAAAACGAAAAAAATGAGTTTTCGTAGATTTAAAAAAAGCTACATCGTTATTTTTCCAAATTTTGAGAAGACATTAAATAATATTTTAATAAATTCCGAGCTTTAAGAAAAAAACAAATGTAAAATGTACGACCTCTTTGAAAATAACGTTGTCACTTTTGCAAAAATAAAAAAATAAAAATAGGATTATTTTATAGGATAACCTACTACCGTAGGTATTTTTATCCCTGTAAAATATTATGCCGGCGAGGACATAAACATAATAATAATATTATCCTAGGACGTTGCCGTCTCACGCCCGGAGTAAAATTGTCCGGGGGGAGAGGGGTATGGCGGATTACAATTAAACCGTATGCGGTATTAATTATACATTATTATTAAATTTGCCGGGACGGCCGAGTTTGGATTTTCCGAGCAGCCGTCGGGCCGTTTCCAACGGACATATACGACGATGGATGATTGCGATAACGGCCGGCGGGCCCGGCGCGATGCGCGCGTAATTAAATTGACTGCGCGCTGCAACGGTTAATCGGTGTGCGGCCGCCAAACGACGGCCGGGCGATAATCGTGTTAGGGCCGGAATTAACGGAGAAAAAGAAACGCGCGCGCGTCTCCCGGCGGTAAATATGGCCGCCGCGCCGCCGTCCGGAAATTTCGCCACGTTTATTTCCCGACATCTGCGGATCCTCTCGCCGCGTTTTCCCGTTATGTAATACGTCGCGTGTTTTGTACCCGGAACCGCGCGCGCCATAATTCGATTATTCGCGCGCGCATTATTCCATCATCACGCGTCACAGCGGTATTCCGATAATATCCGTTTTGCGTGTGTCGTGTGTGTGTGTATAATATAAAACGGTCGTCGGTGGTAATATAATTATATAACCGTATACCGGGTTTGTGTTTCACGCGAAATCGTCATCCGTCCGCGTTGGAAATTAAATATAATATCATATATTGTATTCTATTATAGACGCCGGATATTAAAATCGTCATGAAACGATGAAATTTATCGAATTCGATTCGAATCCGTTGGAAACGTTACGTTATTATTTTCTATAACGTGTTGTAGTGCTCGGTTTTAGTATTTTCAGTCTAGTTTTAATGTAATAATATAAATTATTAAACGTTAAAGGGATTGAACGAAAGATAATTTCATCCGGTAACGTTTTCCAATGTTTCGTTAGAATTCAAAGTTTACTGTGATCTTCCGTTTTCCAGTGTTAACCGAAGTTTATATTTGAGTAATCTCCTCGTTCCGATTGAATTTTGTTCCATTTAATGTTTTCGATGGAAATTTTGATTTTATACTAAAAAAATTGAATTGTTTGTATATTGTTTATACCTACGTAATAAATATTAAAATACTATTATAAGCCAATCGATGTTTCACTGATGACATTTTTGTAGTTATCGATAATAATAGAATAATATATAAAAGTCAGCGTTATTAATAGAATAAATGAAAAATAGAATAAAAAACTGTTTTATTAATTATAACCTGGTATAGTCTGTGCGTGTGACCACAATATTGTTGGCCTATACGATTGTGGTAATAACGCGTATATTTTGCTATCACGATATAACCACGTTTCTGGATTGGTGGTCGAAAGAGAAAAAGTATATAACACTGTTTGAAAAACATCAACCAAAACTTAATATTGTATGGTCTTTTATTACCGTACTGGTAACGATTAAAATTATCATATTATTTTATACGAATTCGTTTCTTGATTTTTATTTATTTTCGAATGGTTTTCGCAAAAAAGTTTACGTTAAAAAAATACGAATAAAATATTGCAATTTAAAAATACGTTACCTGCATAGAGCTTTATTTTGAATAATATTATAACGAAATATTATTATTGAATTAATAATAAAAATACACAGATATAATTTTAATTATGATATGCATATTATTAATATGTTAAAAATAATTTGCCTATACCTATTTTGAATTGTTAAACAATAAAAAAATAAAAGGGGTAGTTTATCGGATTTGATTGTTTGGAAACAAATAACTAAGACCCATAAATATTATTATGAAATTCAAACTAGTAACATCCTGTTGTACTTGTATGTACATTTATTTCGTTTACAGAAGATAATTAATTAATTTACGTTTAATATGTTTTTATTATTGTTCGTCAAATAATTTTAAAATATTGAATATCTTTTTTTTTTCGTTTAATCCATACTGTTTATTATACACAACTCTAGTGCTTCGCTGAACTAAAGGATAAATTAAATTTAAGACCTTTTTAAATTTAATAAAAAATAAAATATACGTTATAATATATTAAAAAATATGCGCATTATAATACCTATAATATGATCTTTATAATTTTTCAAATTAAATATCAAACAAAAAATTTACTGTATCGTTTTATACAATATCGTATACGATTTAATTTATATTATAAAAAGATCGCTGCACGACTTTATTCATTTTTTTAAATCAAATTTATTTATCAAATTTATAACGTAAATTTTCTGCCGTATAACCGAGTGTAATTAAACAAAAATTAAATTTAACCCGCGCATATTGTGTGACCTATTATCAGTCTGTTGGTAAGAGTGTGAAATTTCTCGTTAAATTAAAATTAACTGACCGTTATTCCGATTGAGTTCGTACTAGTCTTTTTTTTCTTATTTTATTCAAATATTTATTCAGTTTTATTTAAATCCGTATTTTTCTATTGTTTTAAAAGTTATCGTTATGTTATTGGAACGCGATAGCGATTTATGTCTGCAGATAACATTAGACGAACGTTAATTAAATTAAAACACGGGGATTCAAGAAGTCATTCCGATATTGATATATTATAATGTTTAAAAATCAAAACTCGCGTTATCTAACGCCAGGTATAAAGTTTTGGGTACGCAAGTTTTGGGGTCCGGTTCGAGGTTCTAAAATCGCGTTGAAATTAAAATTGAATTTTTTTTTGTGGGGTTTCGTAAATTATCCACTACGATATTGTATCGTATTATTATTCTATCGTGAGTACAGCGCGTTGAATTGGAAATACGAATATTTTTGGTTACCGTTTTTTGTTTTTTTCTGGTAGTTTTCATCGATCGACAAATAAATAATAATACGCTTTATAACCTATAAATAATTATTTATCGTTTTATTTAATTTATAATTTTTTTTGAAATTTTGTGATTTTTTTTTTCTTTTTCAAATAAGTACAAAAATTCGTGTTAAATTTCATATTTTCATACAATTATTGTTATCGAATTCTAGACGGAAGACTATAAGGTTTCATGCGTCTGCGTAAAGTACAGTACGCGAACGTTATATAAACCGCGTTATATTTTCACGTCCTATTTTACATAATATTATATTACGTTTCCAATATACCGATACCGAAGTCACGTGTGTGGTAGTGAATTTCGCGTGTCTCATAAATATTCAGTCGTAATAACAGGCTGCGTGCGACGTGTAGAGTTTGATTGACGTACTAATACGAACGATATTATAATATAATAATAATATCATATCGTAATCCGATAAAACGTGAATCGGAAAGCGATTGTGTAATAGTATAATACGATATAATACACGTTTGTAATATTATTTTATACCTATAAACGTTACACGACAACAGTTGTGGTGTATACGAGACGATTCTGACGAAATGAAATTAGTACCGTTTTTTTTTTATATATATATATTTCGAATACGGTTTAAACGTACTACGTATTAAACTTCACGAGGCACACGTGTAAGTACATTATACAAAAATATAATACCGCGGCTCAAAGAGAGTGTATTTTTTTTTCTGTATAGTAAACCTGGTTACCATAAACGCGGTGGAGAAACTGTTTTTTTTTTTTTTTTTGTCTTTTTTTAATGCGCTTTTATATTCTCTTTGAGATACAGTTTATGTTTGTACGGGAGAATACATACACACACATGTATTATATATTAAATTCGCGTGTGGATACGACGAAAACGACGATGAACACGCGTGTGTGTTAGAATAACGCGTTCGGATGAACGGGCGGAAGAGATAAATTCACGCTTGTAGTTCGAGCGTAATCCGAGGATTAAGGTGGAAACGCGGACCGAACGACGACGGCGTGGATGCTGCCGGGATGCCAATAAAATAAAAATATCAAAACGTATTCGAGAAACAGAATAAAATAATGGTTTCTTGTGCACGCGGAAAAACGGCGTGACGAGGGGGAGAAAATAAGAGTACGAGTAATAATAATAATAATAATAATAATAATAATAATAATAATAATAATAATAATAATAATATGATATTCGAAATGAAAAGAAAAACTCGCCCGACGAACCGCTCGTTACGCGTCTTATTCACGTATTCGACGGAATAACCTATTCAGATTCGTCCAGATGAAATCGTGCATTTCGCCTTTCATCTCATTCCGAGTCGTCTGTTCCTCGTCGTATATTACGACGATGTATTAAAAACTAACAATCTTGAACATGTGAGAGGGGGGGTTAAACGGTTATCATAAAACGTTTCACAAACGAGCGATAATCTTTACGATCACGTGATTACGTCGTATCATTGATAACAGAAAAAAAATAAATAAGTCACCAATCGAACACCAGACGTTTATTTATACAAAATTCGTACGAATCGGAGATCGAATTATATTATAATAATGAGAAATACGTTTAATTTTTAAAATTTACCAAAACTATTTACAAAAAAATATGTTATACAAGTATGTACCCGTGTATTTTTTTGTGTATATTGCGTAATATCCGCCGCAGATACGCTACGATTAACGAGTGAATTTGACACAGACGAGAAGAATATTATGTTATTAAAATTATCTAATACCGCACGTGGTTACCGCCGTATAGTGTAACCATTTTTGTTAACCAAAGATATCTCGACAGGGTAAATGGAATGTTGTTTTCTACAGTTTCTTACCGTTCAATCACAATACGTTTTTTCATAGAATATGTCATGTCCATTCCTAAATAATTATTTATTTGCGTTTGCGATCTGCGGTTGTACCGCACGCTCTCGTTGTATACGCATAGACGGTCAAATCGATTCCCGTCATTGTCACGACAACAATAATATTATATTATAATAAACCGCTAACGCGGTTGGTCATTAAACCAATTGTTTAACGCCTTTAACATAATCATAATAATTTTGTCATGGTAATCATTATCATAACTACTATATAATACACGCGTACAAAACCGCACATTATAATAATATATCATAAGTTTGAATTCCCCATACAAGCGTTTAACGTATCGATTAGATCGGATAGCATCGTATACGCCGAATTACCCTGGGCTCTCTTTGTAGTTTATTCCCAATCATCTTTTCCCAATTTATAACGTTTGCAATATTGCCGTTTTCGTCGTTTTTCATATTTATATCAAAATGCCGTATTTATGTTACTATAGTACCGATTTATAATAATTTCAAATTTCAAATCTTATTCTATGCGAAATTTTCAATAATTCTAAATGAACGTTGGTATATTTCGAGTTAAATTATAATTTATTCGATTTAAGAAAATATTAAGAACACATACGATTTATCAATCAATTTATTATGCGATCAAAACATAATTTGTTAAAATTTAAATTAATTTCATCTAGTATAATACGATAAAATATTATTTCTAATGTATGACGAAAATCCATTTTTTTTTTATTATTATTATATAATCGAAATTCGCATTAGAAAAATGTATATTCGTAGCTTTTAAATTCGTTTATCCACATGGTATAGAATATCCAAGATAAAATTTAAGATTACACGTACGCGATACACTGTACATAATATTTCAGTGGGCTACAATTATTATATTACATTAAATATTATGTAAATTTATCTTCGTTACTTCTAGATATTTCATGACTTCATAAGTAATTATAATTTAAAGTTCATATGGATACCTCTATATATAGTAACTGAATGTTATCGTGTAATTAATAATTGGGATGTGTATAAGTTTAATAAATCAACTTTAGTGTATACCAAATTTATATATGATACCGAATAATCTTAACAAATAATCTAAATAGTAATTAGTTTTCAAGAACTTGAAATACCTACCTACCCAACTACCTACATAAAAACCGAAAATAATTTAAGTACAATGGATATATTTTATTTTTTTGCTGTTGTGTGAATTAAAACGTTTATCGCTGTTTTCAATATTCTAATAAATAATTAATGAATTAAATATTATATTACATGGGAAATAAATTTTGGAGTGTAATAAAATACGGCTCGATCAAAAAAACATTAATATATTATAGAATTATAAACGATGTGAAATGCTATACAGAATTACAATACGTATTTGGGTTAAAAATTAATGCTAATTCGATTTTCAAAGTTGATTACTGAAAGAAACCCATTTAATTGTTTTAAACATAAATTACATCACGTTTGAAACGTTAAAAAAAGTGTACGCATTTAAAAATAAAAAAAAAATTGACCAACTACAGCCATTTAATTGTTTTCCGCGTCCAGTAGTGAATACTTAAATTCAAAACTAAAATTGTATGCCATTTTTAGTATTCTTACGAAATAAAAAAAATGTACGTTATTAGTTATTACGTTGTCGTGATAAATTAAAACCAAAAAATAAACATAAATGTAATTTTTAACAATTTTAATTTTAAATACACTATTAGAAAAAAATTGTTATTGTAAAACGAAGTAATCGGGTTTAAATTATTAAATATAAACAACGATGACATATTCTAAAATTTAAAATACCTACTGTGTGAAACTATAGCGTGTTGGCGTACCATAAAAATATAATCTATTGTAATAATAAACGAATCGCATATTTGTATCGTACCTAAGTGGTCTCTTACGATGAACTATAATATTCGTTAAAAAAATACATTAAATAATGAATTAGACGGTACATTGTGCTATAATTGCGATGTGTTGAATGAAACAGTTCGGATTGACATAATAACAGTAACAATATTAAAACATTTATCATGTCTCCTGAAGGCTCAAATTATAATAATATTATTATTTAGTTTGAAACGAAATTAGTATTATATTATATAGTATGATTTGTTTCCAAATACGGTTTATTTATTTATTTTATTAAAAAAAAATACCCCCAAACGCATTAATGTCCTGTCAATTAACCGTTATCCTATCATGTTACATTGAAATTTTACGTGTTATTCGTGTTATATTAAATAACAAATTTTTGTATTAATATTAAAATATATTTGGATAATTACATTTATATACTTAGATAATATTGTATTTAAAAATGTACAAATTGAAATTATATAATATAATTATATCGTTTAAATTTTTATTTTTATTATAATTATTTAATATTGCTCATGTAAAAATAATATAAATATGTTTTTATATGTTACAAATATTAACTTTTAAATTAATCGCTATTATAAGAGATAATACTCAATAATTACGTTTACACTCGATGAACCGTTTAATGTTTGCTGACTAAGCGCATACGGCACGAGAATTACGAATAAGGAAAGACAATTATTGTATAGGGCAAGGATATGGAAAATCAATAACACTGACCAAATGTGTAACATTTTATTCACTGCAGTTTTCATATTTAATTATATTATATTTTTCATCGATACGATTTTTATTTTATTAATACCAAGAAAGAGTAACGTCTATACAAAAATGATGCGTATTATGCATAAGTCGTTTACTTAAACAAATATACGAGTAAATACCTGTGTTGCATAAAAGGAAACTTAAAATTGCCTTTGAAAATTGCTTTGGTCTTCCCTGAGAAATGAAAATTTTATAAGTGCGATATTTGAATTTTATGATTTACGTAAGTAGATTTTTTTTTTAACCTATTTTATACGATTAATATTTAATAACATTAAGTTTAATCTAAATAATCGATTTACATAATTGAAAAAAATGTTATACCATTACGTATACAAGGTTCTAATAAAAAATAATATGTTCTATTATAATATTGGATAGCTATTTTATGATTAATTCGCTACTGAAATAGAACAATACCATCATATTTGTGGAAAATTATATTATATCAATAGTATTTTAATTTAATTTGAAAAAATATTATTTATTCATTTTTATTTTTATTTGTTCTTAACTTGTAATTAATTTATTGCATTAGTAATAATTATAGAAATATATAATTCAATTATTGAGGGTCACATCAATTTAATATTCTTTGCTATTGTCGAGTTACAAAAATTGATGAACGTTATATTTATATTTAACTAAAATGGAAACAAAAATTCAGATACCTGACCTACATTGTGTTTTAAAAATTTTGTTTCAAAGTTCATTAGCAAATTATATAACGTAAATATTTTATACGAATAATTACACACAATTATTTATATCACAATACTGATTGATAAATTTTAATTATTATTTTTTAAATTGAATACAAAAGTATACTTTTTATTCAAATATAAAATTATAGGTACCATATGTTTCTGATTATTTATAATATAGTTAAATTTATTCAATTTATGATGACCATTTTGTGAAATTAGAATATTGTATTTTTTCAAAAAAATGTTAGGTTATTACAGCGTTAATTTCTTGAAAGCATCGTTTTAAGTTTGTGTTATGAACCTGGTATATTGTTATATAAATATATATTAGATGCTATAATTTATCAACATCCCCGGTAGTAGAATTTATGTGTGTTTTCAATTTGTTTGAAAATCGAACGTGCTCAGGGTCTGTATATATTCTTTAGAATGCCAGCATGATATTTACTATCGCTGTTGTTCGTTGTAGGTTCAGTGGGAAATAAGACCACAAGAAAATAAATAAAAATGTCAACCTGTTATATAGGTAACACGAGGAAATGACATACATTGCCCATAATATTACGGAAAACAGTGCTATACTTGAATCGTTAAAATAGTAATATAAAATAAAGTAAATAACATTTTGATTGTAATATTTATTTTTACATGTAGGTATATATCACTTATTTATTCTTGTTAGACTAACGTAACGTTTTATATAATATTATAATATTCTAATAGGATCGATGCGTTGTTCTGATTTAGTTAAACGTGTATATTTTGTGTTTTAAAATGTTATGTATTATCATAGGCGTATAAATTTGTCATTTTTTTACAAAGTGGAAAATTCTTATATTATAGTGATATAAATTACGATTTAATCTCAAGAAATCTGTGCGTTCTGATCTTAGCCTTTATAAATTGTGAGCATATTCTAATTATATTTACTGTTAAATTTAACTATACATATTATATGTATAAGTACATCGAATAATAAAATTACGTAAAGTATATTATATTTTTTTACAAAATTTATAAAATATTAAAAACTATATATAAATTTCCATCTGTGCAGTTATTTATTTGGAGTAATCTTTAAAACTATATTATTTTTTTTTTTTTTTAAATAATAATATTTAACTTTATTTGTATTTTTAAAAATCAAAAATTTTTTTCCCCAAAACTTAAATCGAGTTAAATAGTTATTTATTAGTATAACTTTGGAACTTGTTTAAAAATTCAAGAGGGGTATTGACCGTCTTAAATATTAAAATGGGGCAAGTCGCCCCGCACTAATTTAAGCCTATGTGTATTATATTGACAATAAATACATTTATATTTATTTATACTCATTCCATTTTTTATATTCATCTTTACTACTTATTACCAAAATACACAATTGTTCGTTTCGATAAAATATTTTTTAATATAAGTAAATACCTACGTATCACTAGCGTACGAGGTTCGATTTAACTGTATAACAAAATTTAATATTTTTAAAATTAAAATATGGAATAATAATTTATTTTATAATAATATTTAATGTTGAATTTATTTATTTTGCTTAATTTATTATTAATTTATTTATTTATTATATTTTATTTCATTACATTGTACAAAAACTATTAGACATTACTTAGTACTAAAATAACATTCTATAACATATACATACTATTCATGTTTTAACATAAAATTCTGATCACCGCACGTGTAGAACATGATTTCAATATCATGTAAAATAATTTATTTTATACTGTATGCATATTGAATGCAGAGTAAAACGTAAGGAATATATTGATTTTACCATGATGAGTTTTCAAAAATACTCTCAGCGTTGTTTATAAAAAAAAATTTTATTGGTAAAAACAAATAACAGAAGAGACGGTTAAAAAGTAATTTTCAAAATAATGAAAAAATTCAATAGGTAATATATTATATTTTATATTTTTATGTGTATGTTAGGTTTTTTAAATTTAAATTAAGAAAAAAATTTAAAAAATGTCATGTAAGTTTTAATAATAAATAGGTATATATAATGTTCAAAATGCTCAAATTATAATATATTTTGCTTTATGAATATATATTTATTAAAAAATTTTTAACGTTAAAATTATTTTTAATAAATGATTACTTTAATGCTGCGAATCAAAATTATAATAAATTTATTTTAGTTTATGTACTAGTTATAATATTATTACCATATTCAATGGTAATACTTAATAGAATTTTATGGTGAATTAAATTCCCAATTAGGCAACTAAGATATAGTTTTAAATAATTTTATTAGATAATTTTCGCTACGAGTTGTAAAAGTATTTTAGTAATTTCTTTAGTTACTTATAATACTTTAAAATTGATATAAGAAAAAATTAATTTGATTTCATATTGAAACATAGAATACTTTTCAAAACGTAATTGGTAGAAAATGATTTAGATAATTTAATGTATAATAGAGTAATTTGTACGAAGGAAGCATATTAAATTAATATATTAATATTACACAATTTTTTCAATAACAAATATTATTGAGTTTTAAATATAATATTCATATTTTATAATGCAAAAATAATACTTGTTTTAATTTTATACAATATGCTAATATGAAAAAGCCACACTTGTTATTTTATTACTTTAAATATAACTGAAGAACGGTTGAATGTTTTTTTTTTTCACGAATACGTGGTTTTAAACATTGGGTACGTTATTTTATATGCAAATATAGTGAACAAATATTATTTATATTCAAATACAAGTTCAAAGGTTGAAACATCTGTGTGATAAACAATGCTTTATAACAAATTAAAAAATATATAATAAGCAATCATAGAACTAATGATAAAATGTATATTCCAATTAACATGAAAAAAATCACGAATTTTAATAATCATCATCATAATATTAATAAATGTTTTGATTTTGAATTTTCCATGATTGTAATATTTTTTTTTTAAATTTCTCAACACAAGTCTAAGACCATTGACTTTATATTTGCAGACATTATATATATATATATAATAATAATATATCAAATATGGATGTAATTACAATATTATATGTTTGAATTTAAATTTAAAAAAAAATTTTTTTAAATTTTATTTAGTAGTAATTTTTTAGAAATTTAAATGGGTTATTTTAAATTCCGCGATTTAGACAGAACGACTCTGATAGATTGGATGAAATTTTGTTTGAAAGTCTGTTTCTTTTATATTATGATAATATGATCTGTAGTCTGTATTTTTTATTGAACGGTAATGGGAATGACACAAGTCAAACAGTTAGGTTTCTCTCGTCTTTGCCATTAAGTACTCATGGGCGATAGTCTTGCATGATCGGATAGAAGGCGGTTTAAAATAGTTTGATGTTTTCTTGTTGATGGCTGAGGCCAAGGATAAATTGAACTTTTAATTTTGTTGTTTGCCAAGGTTGTTAATAGTTTATATTATATTATGATACGAGTAATAATAATTACGGTTAGGTATTTTTATTACATAATAGGTTTAATGTTGTGTGTAATACATTTTCTTTTCAACAACGCATCTATATATAAGTTTAGCGACGCAGCAAATAGTTTTGTAAGTTTATCATTTTCATGTTTTATGGAAAAATTTTAAATATAAATTAATAATAGTATCGTTTTGAAAACCAATTTATGTAAAATTAATAACACTATAGAAATTTAATATTATAATTTTATAATAAAATTCCACATTAATTTCTGATTGGTATTAAAGGCTATTGTTTATCGTAACTATAAGCATTGTGTCAGTGATATTGTATAGCACAACACAAATTAATAAGAACTATAGAATAAAATAAAAGATCATTAAAAAAGTTTTATTATCCAACTATATAGCTGATTTCCATTGAGGCATTGTGATTTTTGCCAACTAAAAAGTTTTATCATTTCTTATCTGCGTATATTAATCGAAAATTTCTATAATAAGATTTATTTTAAAATAAATTACTTGATTTACAACGAATGTTGAGCTAATTCGTAATTTTTTAGAAAAAAAACAAAAAAAAAAAACTTATTCTATGAATAATAATAAATTTCTAAATATAAAATATTATATATTCTTAAAATATCTAACGATATTTTTAAACATTCCTACGTAGTTTTATCACAAACATATTTAGGAACTTATTTTTCCTTTTCTAGTTTTAGTTTTTTCTTTTATTTATGTTTTTTATCTCTTTTGACCTCCTCGGAATAATTTTTACTTTACAAGAAACAAGAAAACTTGAATCTTCATCATACGTGTAATTGCCGAAGTTTGTTTTACGGAAGGATTTACTTGGTGCGGTTGCAGAGCATTTGGAATTATTTAAAATTATTTTGAATTTCACTCTAAATTCCGACATAAAGTTTTTCGATTATTTATTTATGATTTTTTAAAGTTTGTAAAGTACATTGTTGTTACATTGGTTAATTTCAAATTGGTTTTCGATGAAACGCATTAAATCTGATATTTGTTTAAAATACATTCCTGTTTAATTTAAAAATACTGTAAAATACTGCTACTGCGAACTAAGAAAACCACTTGTTAGTAATAAATGAATAATTTATTACATGTCTTTTGTGGAAAATCATTTTGTCACGACAATAATAAATTATAATATTATGTGTAGACTGTTACTCTGTTAGGTATATCATTAAAAGGGATTTTACAAACTAACCTAACAATTTAGATATATTTTGATAGTATAATGTTATATGCAATGTTTGTCGATTGACATTGATAATAACAATAATAATAATAATAATAACGTTAATAATAATAATAATAATAATAATAATAATAATAATAATAATAATAACAATAATAATAATTTTCAGTTAATAATAATTATAACGTTGGGATGAAAAGTGTAACGACAAATTGGTCTACGACACATTATAATTTAATTTCACAATAGAGTGTATCGCAAATTCTCGAGTAATTCATATATCAAAATATAATGACAGCCACGTTAAATAACATTTTTTTTTTTTTATATATATCCGCGCAAAACACGTATAAAATATAATATTTTTCGAACGCATGCGTGTCCGCGAAATCCATTAATAATTTAATAAAAGCTTATATAATCATATACTGACATCATATTAGGGTTGTTAGAGCCATATAATATAGGATTCGTTCTTTGTACGTACAAGCCTGCGACTGTTCGCCCACACACAACATATTATATAATATTATATACAGGGTAACATGCTGTAACATAAAATTCTGATCACCCTGTATATATATATATTATATTACACTCACATTGAAACTGGGTTACGCGCGTATAAAACGTTACAACGAACCAGAGCTTATGCAGTTTATATTTACGCGATGTGAAACGTTTCCTCTTCATTTGGCTGGTTAACGATTCGCTTTTTATTTTTCTAGAATAATTTTAATTGAAAAATAAAAAATAAAATACAAACACGACTGTGGATTCGCGTATAACTATAATAACGCATAATATTTTATACACAAAAATAATATATCGTTGCAACGCGCGTGTTATGACTACTACTCGTATTATGATAATGATATCACACTCTCGTATCTACAAGAACGCGAAATAAATCATTTTGACCGTTTTCTATATAAAAAAACGAAATAAAAATAAATAATTCCAATAATAATAATAATAATAATAATAATAATAATAATAATAATAATAATAATAATAATAATAATTAATTAATTAATTATTATCGGAAACGTTTAACGCAAACACGCGGCGTCTGTATACCTAAACTGTTATAACGAATCGCTGTCTCGTTCGATAAAATCCACAAACAACGAAATCGTGTCTTTTGTTATTTGTTTGGAAAAACGCAATCAAGTCTCGTCGACGAGGAAGCGAAACGTTTTTATTGTTTTTCAGACGATTGTACGGCGTATTGTGTCCGACCAAAATAATAATACACGACGAACGGTTGGAAATTAATTTCGTTTGCTGATTATTATTATTATTATTATTGTCGCCGAGCAAACAGTCCCGCGGAATATATTCTATAATAATTCGCACGTGTATAGCGTTTTATTTATTTATTTTCCGTTCACCGCGGTCGCGTTTTAAAGGTTACCACTCGATTCGGAATGGTATATACCTGCAAGAGTTATATTGTATACGTACGAACCGTTGAACGTCGGACGAATTGCATTTTTTTTTTTTTTTTTTTTACTGTCGTATATTGTTCGGAACGCTCATATACACTTGTTGGATTTGACTATATTTCAGAAATAATAATACACGTAAACATTCTTAAAAATCCGTTTTCCGGTCGTTTGGTATACGCGAGCTGCGAGCTCAAAACGCACCGTAAAATGTATATAAATTATGCGTGGTTTTCGCAAAATAATAATAATTATAATAATTTTAAAGAGATATTTCGACCGTATAATAAACGTGTACGAGAATTTACCGTTGAAAATAAAATGAACACAGGCCTCTATACGTTTATGTATAATATGCTTTGTGTGTGAGACCCTCACGGAAAAGAGGTGTTAAATCGATAAAGCTCAATAACGCTACAACGATTCCTACTTATTCTGCAATGAATAATTTTGAACGGATACATCAAAGCGTTGCATGATATTATTATTATAGTACCACAACCGCAGTACATCGTGGTATATCTCGCCATCGGACGGTATCGTGCGTGTAGGTATTCCTTTTTTTTTTTTTTTATACGTTATTATATTATATATGTATATATGCACGTCAAATGATTTTCAGTAAAAATAATAAATATAGACACATTTATAATGAGTTTCAAACAAACTCGGTGAAAACTCCCAACGAAATATATTCAAATATATTATCGTCTAAACTATAGTTTTTTGGGTTTTTGATTAGATATTATTAAAAAGATAACAATTAGCGATAGCGTTATTATTTTCTTCGATGTGTAATTTTTTTACTGATTTATTATCATTTCATTCAATTTATAGTAATCCACCGAATTTTTATTCCATAAACGTAAAATAAACAATATTAGAATATAATAATATGTATTATACGGATTACATGTCGCGTATTACCATTTTACTTTATAATTAATTTTATATAGGCATTGTTCGGAATTAATTTATTCTTCTGACAATAAAATTGTCGATAAATTCTCTTTGAAAATAAATTATTAAATCATTTCGCTCGGTATGTGTCTACAATGAATTAATTGAAATGGATATCTAGTATTGTCGTATTGACAATAAAATTCAATTATGTTCTCTAAACAAATGAAAACTGTTTTAAATTATATTACAATTCTAGCGTTAAAACGGATGTCATATGAAATACAAAAAAAAAAAAAAAAAAATTTAACTAGAAATATATCATTGCAACGTGTTATAAATAAGAATAAAAACAGAATTTTAGTTTTTATTTACTTATATTATTGTCATTTTTTTTCAACGGTTATTTTTATCGTTTGCATAATAAATAACTAATCTAAACATAAAATTAACACATTTATTATGTTTGTCTGGACTATCTTATTTGGCATATATTATATTTTATTTATACGTAGGTAGATACCTAATATGTTTTTAAAATGAAAACGTGAAAATAAAATATTTTTAAGTTATCTTCATGTTTCATTTTTTTTCATATTCATTGTGTTCTTAAATAAAGCAGTTAAAGTTTCTTCGTTTTTTTTTTAATCACATACGTAGTGTAATAATTTTCCCACTAAAATTCTCTTATTCACAAGTCGTATTATCTTCATAATATGCTACCATCATTGGCCCGATATATTCTGAGGATATGACGTGTTCTTTTTAATAATTCCGTACACGTTATTTCTTAACTGCCAAAATGAGGCAAAAGTAAGTCCGATAGAGAAAAAATAAATTCCTTTTTGTTATTTAAGAATTTGGTAAGGACATTAGTATAAATCATTTATTTGGCCTCCACAGAAAAAATATTTACTTCACTCGAAATTCTGGTATTATATAGCATTAATGCTCTAATAGAATTCCGAGTATTTTCAACTATAGTAGTTGTTAGTTACTTAGTTATTATTAAAGTACATCGATTTTAATTTAATATCGGAGAAATATGCTTACTTAACTATTTTATATTTTCGATATAAACTTAATTTTATTATTCTAATAATATATTAATGTAATTATGAAATCAAAAATAATTTACATTTAACGTTATAATGTTAATCTTATTATTATGTTAGCGCAAATACTATAATATAATTATTATTTATTTTTGTATTAATAATAACGTATAATGAACTTTTTAATTATATTTTAAAATGTAATAATTAGTTAGTTTAGTTGTAATTTATCTGTCGAACGTATAATCAATTAAATTATATTATTAATTACATTTTACCAATGAAATGAGTGATATATTATTATATTATGTTTTGTTGAATTTTCATTAAACACGAATACATAATAATAATATTATGATTGTTAGAAGAAATAAAAACAATAATAATTAATGATTATTCATGAGAAATATTATAATCATATTCTAATATTTTACTTTTGAAGTTGTATTTAATGACTAAATAATAAAATTATTCCAGTCTGAAAATTTTCAATTCACGAATGATTTTTCATTAATAAAAAAATTTAAGCTAACCCTTTATTATAATATTCGAACTCGTATATTTTTCGATTCCCGATAAGTTGAAAAACTAAAAGCTGGTATTTTAAAACTTTGTCTCATTTATACTTATTTTAGTAATAACCTTATCGTTAAGTTTTCATTTTAGTTTTCTTTTTTTTACGGATTTCGTTATGATTAAATTTCCCAGAGTTAAGTTCTTTTAATTTTTAATTTTTTCCCCCTCATAGAATAAAATCACCTTGTTTGGAAAATAGAAAAGTTTTAAAATCGTTATGGTCTTGGAATAAAATTAAATATAATAATATAATGAAAACGCTACCCACAGTCGCGCGTGGTTGTTTGATGAAATTTATTTTTTGAATAACGCGATGTACAAAAGACAGAATGTATTATCATTATTATTGTTATATTATTTACACAGCGATGGTACGAACGAGTCGTAAATATATTTTATTCCGTCTAAATAAATCCATTGTCTAATTATCGGCCGTAAAGGACAGTGGTGCGCAAAATCGCGTTAAATACCCCCCAAACGGTGTTGTGAACGAATTTTTCGAAATTATTACGGTCGTTGTTCACACATTAAATAGTCGACGAGCATTTTACCTAAATATTATAATTTATTATTTAAAATATGTTTTATTGTATTTATTCGGAAAAGGATCCTAGTAATGAACTACGAAACGATAACCGTTTGTATTGCGAACGAATTCGATTACGCGTTTCCTCACTTTAACTCGTCACGGTTACACTCTCCAACGAATTCGAAAATCTATTACCACTATTGTTGTACCGTTCGCGTGTAATTTAATTACACGCCGACAATGGAAATCGTTCCGAGCGCAGATAAAATTCTGTCTTTGAATCTTTTATTGGAATTTGTTAATTTACCAATGCCCACCATCGAAATATAATTATTTCCCAATATTTAAATTGTCACGAATTATCGACAACAGCGACGACGTATATTTACGATAGAGTTATACGATTGATATTTTAACAAAACCATTTTCAAACGATAATAATACGCGTGTGTCGTAAGGTGAGAAACGTCGTTTAGATTTATTTCGCATTCGAACGAAATCGTGATAAAATTTAAATGAATGAAACTCGTCGATCATTTCGAATAATAGTCGTCGCGCGTACAATATGTCGCGTTTTATTAACATAACACTGCTGCGTGACGGACAGTCCAGATTTTGATAGTAAAAATTAAATTTTCCGATTCGTTTTTCTAAAACGTCCGTCATTCTTGTTACACAAATATGGTCGGACGCGATGGAATCTTATCGCTATATAATTTTTCGATCGAGAGACATCAATAGTAACCGACAAATATATTATGTATTTATTTATGTATTTATTTATGTATTTATTTATATATTTATTGTAATTTATGTATTTTACCTACATATAGAAAACTGACAGAATAGATCGAGATACGTGCGACTAATCACGATTAAAAAATTAATTAATTGTAATTAAATTATTATCCGTAGAATGATCGTTGATTGGTTTACGAAAATTCGGTCGCAAATTTAGAACCGCGCGCGGTAACTGTTTTCTAGAAGCGAAAATAAATATGAATCCCCACACGCCGTACGATAATATTATTAGGTACAATATCTTACTTTCCGTTGGATTAAAAATTAAATTTTACGACTCTCGCGAACAATGTGTGCAAGTTTTTTTTCTTATGTGATGTATTACGCGCAACGACTATAAAAAATTCAGTGCTCGGTCGCTCGTTTTCAAAGAAATATTTTTCGGACCGATGTTGGTTGTTGCGTGCTGATAAAATTTCTACGAGACGAAATAAAACTTACGACACACGAACACACACTACGTGCTTAGTCGTACGTACGTGTTTTATCATCGATTTTTTTCGTATTTTTTTCGTTTTTTAATATTATATTTTACCGCTAAAAAAAAAAAAAAAAACAACAAATAATTCTACAGTGCATTTATAACGCAGTTCATCCTGTATAAAATAACTTTTCGGTCATCATCGAAGAGAAATGACGAAGGAGACGATAACCCATCACGTAAATACGAAAGAAAGAAAAAAAAAGATAACAAATATTGATTCACGTACAACGTGCGTGTGTGTGTGCGTGTATCACGTGGGCGTGCGGACGACCGGCGAGAGAAACAAATATATCAAACGTGACGGTGGCGCATGGCGTGCATCGAATCCGAATGAAAATCCGAGTTTGGAAAGCGAAAAGCAAACAACAACAACAACAAGAACAAGAAGAAAAACAACAACAACAACAACAACAATAGTAATAATAATAGGATAATATATTTTACGTCCGACGGGCGGCTGGATCGAACGGGAAATCGGCCGTGGCGTGACGTCGCGCGAATAAGACACCTGCGGAGGGTCTTTTTTTTTTTTATTAGTCAATGGCGCGCGGTTGATTTACGCGGTCCTCCTGGGCCGGTACGTCCGCCGGACAGTGACGGCTGTTCCGACGGTAATTCACGCGTACCTACGGTCCTGCAGGCGTAATAAAGTGCAATTATTGAAGGGCGTTCGGACACGCTACCCGCCGCCGTAACCGCACGTCACGTGCGGTAGAGCCCGAACCGAGTTTACGGACGCGCCCCGTACGATTTTACCGACAATAATAATAATAATAATAATCATCGTAATAATTTGTAGTCTCCACAATTGTTTCCATTATTATTACGTAATATTATTGACGGAAGGACCGCAAACGCGTTTACGGTAACCGAATTTCGTTAAAATTACGAAACGTCGATCTCCGAACGAGACGGTACTATAATATTATATTATTTTATGCTACGTCAATGTGAAATATTTTATATATCTTTAATTTGATTTAGTCTCCGCCGCAGTGGACCGTGAGCGAATAAAATGTAAATACGCGCATTCTACGTGTGTTCGAATATTGATCATGGAAGAAGATACGAGATCGTTATTATATCGTACGTGTATTATGGTATACGATATATTATTATTATAGTCCTCGGGCACTCGGCCGAAAATGCCGAACAAGACTGTAATTTGAGTAAAAAAAATAAATTCAAAAAGATTTATAAAAATACACTCGCGGTCAAACGTGACGGAGAGAAATTTGAAAATTTGATTACGTTTCGCAATTTATTATTCCACTTTAGAATCGCCAAAAGTCCGTTTTTATCGTGTATTCTACGTACGAGGTCCGTCATGTCGGAATTTTTTTGAATCTTTTTGATGCAGAACGTAAAAATAATTACACCCGTAATAATATAATAAATAACGATATAATATTATATATATAATATATTTACCGTTCCTCACGTTATAATATTATAAATACGCGCGGGTAACTATTACCGTTCCATCCCTTTCATCGATTACGTTTCATGTTATAATGTCCTTGAAATGCTCGTAACCATAATAAATTATAATTATTATTATTATTATTATTGTTGTTGTTATTATTTTATTATTATTATTATTATTATTATTATTATTATTATTATTATTATTATTATTATTATTAT
>JAIUCT010000007.1:21977756-21998247 GCA_021307375.1 Tetraneura akinire | reverse complement strand
ATTATTATTATTATTATTATTATTATTATTATTATTATTATTATTATATCGTTATTTGACCGTAACAAAAATTTTAACGAAATCCCGTACAACATACAACTGTGTTGGACCTGGAGATAATATTAATAATATAATATTATAATCGTCGGAATATGGGGAAAAAATAAAATGAAATTTAAAATAAAAACTATGGCCGCCGTTTTAGTTAAAAAAAAATAAAATAAAAAAATAAAATAAAATTCACCGTAGATAAAATACGTCGCACACTCGTCAAATAATTCCGAACGGTCGTTAAAAAAACATCCGGCGAGTGTTCTATTTTGAGTTGTGTAATACGATACATCGTACTTAGGCTCGTAAATTAATACCCGCAAAAAAAAAAAAAAAACCTGTGGACGTTTGAATGGATTAAAAGGTTTATCATATATTAATGTTATACAAGCGGTAGTTTATAAATTTAATGGTATCCGCGGTAACCGAATACGTTACTCGGTATAACGTATAGGTATAAGCGTTATGTTATTTTTTACCGAACGGATTCGGATTTGGGTTTTCATTTATACGCGTATTATATTTATATATGCTTTTTTTTTGTTTTATGGAAAAATGATAAAACGACGAAACACGCGTATTTTGTTTATTATTGTATATAATAAAACGAGTTCAAGACGTCAAATAATAATACGTAGGTATATTATTACGTGTAATGTGAAAACGAAAAAATAAATAAACGAGAAAAAAAATTGAAACCCATAAAATAAAATGTAATACTTTTTTGTTTTTTTTTTTTCGGGTTAGTTTAGTATCATCCTGTTCTTGTATATTACTTTCTTTCTTCTTTTTTTTTTTTTCGAATACGTTTTTTATATATATAAAAAAAAATTCGAGATGACTCTTTTTGATTATCCGAGTACACGCGATGTAAGTTTCAATAATACCAAATACCAACGTACTTTATTTTTCATATAAATTCCCGTACGTTTTGCGTTTCTGAATGAAAATATAAATTGGTTATTAGTAGTTGTTCTACCGTCATATCTCATATTATTATTTTTATATATCGGTTATCATTTTTCAAGTCCAAAACGCGGTGGCGAATTTGCAACACGCGAACGTCATAATATCGGTTAGACTATTGAAAAAAAACCCACGACAATTATGTACCTATATTGCATATCTAATACGCCGTGTTTTAAAAAAAAAAATACTGTTTAATTTATAATTGATAATATCGAACGTTTCATATTATTTTACTTATACTCGTATAAATGTTAATACAATTTTAATCAAAATTATATCGTAAATATCCGGATAAACAAATATTAAATTAGTTATACTTACAAAAATGATAATAATTATAATATTGTCCGTCTCTGTAAGTACTGAGCATTGAATTTTTACTTTTTTAACACTTTTATTTTTTTTTTTTTTCATCATCAATGAACTATTATTACCAATTACCATTACATACTTTGTACTGAACATATGTTAAATATAAAAACTATTTTTTAGGTTTAATAATAATATTATTTGATAATATTTGTCAAATTTAATCGTTTAATTCGAAAAACGAAATAGGAAATTCAATTATAATTTTTCTACGTTTAATTAGTATATTAATTTTTAGGTTTACTTTATATCGCGTAATAACAAGTAAAGTAAGTATTATGTACTTAAGTATACACATACAATTTGACAGTAATATAATTATCTAATTAAATATATTATAATAATAAGTAAATATAATTTATTTCGTTACATTTTTATACATCAGGGCACATAATTATTATTACTTTTAAATAATTAAAGCTTTAAGTTAATTTAATTATACATTTTCATTTGTTTTCTTATTTATTTAATTTTCAACCACACAATTATATTATACCGATATTATTACTCGGTGAATAACGTACAAAGTAATGTATTATTTTAATTAGAAAGAAAAAAACTTACTTCTAAACGACTTTGTTTTATAGTTTGTATAAGTTTATAACCCACATTATTATTTTTAACTGTAAAAACCTATAGTTGAATATTTCTTTTTTATATTTAGCGTGTAAGTAAAATATTCGCCACCTTCCTAATGATTATATTTTACTACTTTACGCTATTACCGTTAAAAAGAATAATAAAACGTTTATACTTGTAATTACTTATATTTCTAAACAAAAACATATTTCTTTTAAACAATAAAAATACATTATTTTAATATTATTATGAGTATATAATTTGCATGACATAAAATTCTGATTAAACGTAACTCCTTCTTAACTTCGAGTATTTTATTTTGAAATCTAATACATACGAGTATATTATATAAAATTAAATATTTTATAAATTGTTTTTTTTTTTTAAAATTAATTTTCCCTATGATGTGTTTTTTATTCGGTTTACTTTAATTTTTACAAAACCCCTGTGATTAAATTAAGAAAATTGATCTTTTACAAATATTATTAATTACTTTAGTACCTAATAAATGGTAAAATTAATGGGTAAAACACTATAGTATTAAATACAAATTATTAATAGCTCGTATAACAATAAAATTTCACAATTCGTTTGTATTTATTTCACGTGTTACGATTGTTTTTGTTTGTAATCATACTTATAATAATATTTTTATAATAGTAAAAATAAATATCCCAATACTCTTGTAAAAATATAAAATATTTTTTTAACTACTTTAAAAAAATAAACGTCGTCTTACAGTGATTCATCATTATTAGTATTGCAGTTTTTCGTGATAATACGACGTTCGTTGTATATAATTATATTTTAATAAAATATTTCGATTTTTCTTAATATTAAATTTGTAATTACAACTAAAAAACTAAAAAAAAAAAAAAAATAGAGAATTGATTTGGTCAAATTATTTTATGTTATTCTTTGGAAAATTTCATTTTTGACCTTTTACGTCTGCAGTTGATCTTTCCGACGATTTATTGATAACACTTTAATTTGTATTATATATGATATGTTTTACACTTACCTTATGTGGTCACCAAACGAATCGCGTTCGATTGTGTAAACGATGATAAAAAAAAAAATACAAAAAAATAAATAAATAAAAATTTCGAAAATTTCGACTACTGCTAGAAAAATAAAATTGAAAAAAAAATGGTAAAATTTTCGACGAGGGTATAAAAATATTACAAAAACTCAACGGGCGTCGCGGGGCGGACAGGAACCGAAACACCGAAACCGCATGCAACAGAGTCTGTTAGGAATGTCCACCGTGGAATACGGCGACAGAACGGTTTGGGACGGGACCGATGAGAGCGCGGTGCCGCAACCGTCGCGAAAACGTTTTCGAGCCGTCGTGTGCGCGCCGCGAGCGGACTGTTGCAGACGAGCGCGCTCGGCGGTTTCGTGGTGATTTTAACCGCCCCCGACAAGTCTATACGAACGTACAGTCGTTTAAAATATTCGAATATCGTGACGACGGTATTTTAAATAATACGTTATTCGTTATCATGAATAAGAATATTATATTTTTCCGTTGATAAGAATAAAAAACTAGTTATCTAAAACGTTATGAACGTTTGGAATATTACGCAAACCAATATGTTCCTTTTTTCTTTAATCCGTTCGATTCCTGCGTTTTTAAATGATTTCCTAAAAAAAAAAAATTGTAAAGAAACGTTAAAATTTTATATACGACCGGCCAATGACGTTGAATATTAATAATATTATTCAGTTAGCGAATAGTATAATTAGACTTAAGCGAAGTATTGAAATGCTATAAAATGTAATATGATTTCAACAAAGTACAAAAATCAAACATTAAAGAATATAATCATAAAATCAGGGATTTAATTTGAAAATGTACCTTGTCTCGTATTGATTAAATAACAGGAAAGAACGTCCTTATTGTGTTGCAGGATCTATTATGCGATACAAGTCAATGATGAAAATGTCGGAGTATATACAAATAACATTTTTTTAACCATACATTTCTTCATCGTTCGAATCACTTTTTCATTCGCGGAATTTTTTGACTAATAATTATGATCAACACTAACCGTACATTTAAATACGAAAATATTTTCCTTAAAATTTCACAACTCGATTATCGAGTATAATTTGTGACCATTTTCACTCGCATTACATGTTTTTAGGAACGATTTTGTTTTTCGTCATGATAAATTTAAATCATTAGGTAGGTATATTGTTTTATCGTCGAAACACCTAGAAAAAACGATAATATGTACGATCTATTAGAATAATGACAAGAGGTTATGCTTACGATCGATACGCGCGTAATGTTTTCGACCAATAAAAATGTACACTGTCGTTATATAAAATCATTTTTTCTATAGAATATCATAGGCTTAATAGAGGTAAAACGAAACATTTTCAATTTTTTTTTTTTTTTTTTTTGTGTCAATCTAAATTATGGGCTTACATAGATATAGAGATGTTGACGGTCAGAGGGGGGAAAAGAAATAAGGCGTGAAATTTACACTAAAAATGCACACAATTCATAAATAGAATGTTATATTACCAGTAAAATCGTTTGTTATATTAAGGGTTAGGTAACGTAACCGATGGAAAAAGAAAGATATTATTATATTATAAAGGGATATATTGTCCGCGAGTTATTTTGTTGTTATATACAGTGACGGACAACTAAAAACCCGTCGACCCCCTTTTTTTCTTTAAGTAAAAATTAATATTGTAAAAGGGATATCTTTTTTTGAATAAATATTGTTATTATATAAATTCAAATTATTATACCACCACCACCACATACTGGCGTATTATGTTATTTACGCGTGAAGACCTTCATTATCATATTTTCGATCACGACTGTCAAATAAAAGCTAAAATATTTTTTATTATTATTTTATGTTAATATAATATCATGAGTAATATAGACGTTCACTAAACTTTTATGCCTTATCGTAGATATCAGAAGAATATTATTATAATACAGTCATATACGCTGTTTGTAATATATTACAAATATTATCTGTACCAGTAATAATGTATTGTAATACTAACGTGTCGACGATAGGAGATTGTAAATAAAAAATTATTGATATACAAATGAAATTTATAATTCTTATCATATTTACAATAATATATATATTTCTAAAGGCATTTATCGATATAGACGAACAGATTTTTATAGACGATAGAAATTTTGTAATTTAGACGATAAACGGAATACAAAAACAGAATAGGTATATATTCACGTTTATTTAAATAATATTTTAAAACAATAGTAAGATTATATTGTATTTTTCAGGGAACAGAAAGCATTATAGTATTATGATATGTGCCATGAACCGGTGATATGTGTACAAACAATGAAATATAGTTCGTGGGATTATTATTGAGTACGGTTTCAAGAATAATCATTAAATGATGTAATAGCTAACTGTACACTGATTAATCTGACTATTGTGATTTCATGACTATGGTTAACCTCAAAGATCATTAAGACGTGTCTAATATTAATAGATAAAACAATTAACAATTATTTTACATAGTAAACTATATTATAAATAAATTATATTATAAATATTCAATAATAACTTTCAATACTAATTATAATATTATTATTATGTAATACAATTTTTTTTTTTTTTTTAATAAATTTTAATATTATATTATTACTTATCAAACAAGTCAACAAGCGATTTCTAGATATATCTAAATAATGATAAGTAATTGACATATAACTTAAAAAATTACTAGTTAGAGTAATAATTAATTTTAAATATATAATATTATGTTTCTTAAACCACTCAACCTAACTTACTACATTTATTTAAGTGATTTTAAAGAGTCTCCTAATCTGAAATTCCTTTTAGTGGTTCACTTTATAAATCAAAACACTTAAAGTAACTTACAGAAAACATTTTGTATACTTAGGTACCTACGTGGACTTAGGTTATGAGTTAGATTGAATGTCACTATTACATTATTAAATCACTAACAGAAGTTTACTTAGACAGATTTGAAGCTTTACAACAAATAAAAACAAAATATAAGAATGTAATAGTTATTATAAGTTTGTCAACTATTAAGTGTTACTTAGATCTATGATTGACTGAAGTACATAAAATGGTTTGCTTTATACGTATTATTTTAGTAACTACCGTTTGTTTCAAATTAATTTATAAATAGAAACATTGTTATTATAAAAATTAATTTTTTATTTACTTTAATAATATAAATTCTAATTAAAGTTTAAAACAATAATTTCACATTACCATTTTATCCCTGTCTAATTATAATATCAAATATTCAATTTAATAATAATAATAATAATGAATAGGTATTTAATATAAAACCTAAATAGTTATAAATATAACAATATTTATAAGTAGACTTATAAATTATTAACTTGTTAACAATTTAAAAGTAAAATTAGATGACTAGATTAGTAAGATGTAACTAATACACAACTAATAACAATCTCGTTTATAGTTTTTTTTAAAAATATATTTTATGTCTTATTTAATGAAATTTTAAATAATTTTCAAAAAAAAATATTTAACAACAATTTTTAACATTGTATGATATCATATAAGAAATTCAAAAATTGCATTAACTGTATTATTAACTTAATATTTATATTACATATTATAAAATATACTTAATCATAATAATTTTAATGTATTCCTTAATTTATACACGTTTTATATTTTTAATTGTTTATACATTATTCTCTTGTAAAGTATCGCATGTTTAATCCTCATCAATAGTCAAAAAAAAATATAAATAGAATATTATTTAATTATAATAAATAATTATTTTTAAATGTAATTTGAATTTTTTATTCAGATTAATAAGATGATCTCTAGATTGAAAAACAATTTTACTGAGGTTTTAAAACATTCTGCTACAATTTTATCAAAATTATTTTGTGTTTTCGCCTTGTGTAAATGTTTACATTATATAAACGATGAAAATATAAAATTCTTTATCCTATAAAATAAAAATAAAAATAATTGCAACAATAAACGTTAGGTAATGTCTTTAACTGAAAAGTTTTAATCTTGTTGTTATTAGAGGGTTTGACTAAGCTCTACACTTGTTCGGCCGTCGTAATAATACGAAGTAAATCCAAATTTGTTGAATGAGAGTTTGAAAATCTTTAGTTTGTTGTCTGTTCTATTGTATTTAGATATTATAAGACTGTATGAACATCAAGGATTACATAATATATTATATAATTAGTTTCCTACTGCAACGTGATGTATGGACCTTCTGAATTACCTTAGTTATAGCAAATCATCAGTCAAATGTAACTTTTAGGAAACTATTATACTTATGACAAAATGTAAAAGTTAATAATTAAACTCCCTTTGAATTATTATTATTAATTATTATTATTTATAAATGTTTATGTATTATAGTGGTTGATGATTAAAAATATAAAGTTTGAAATTTAATATTTAAAAACTCTGTAATAATAAGGCAGGTAGTTAATAGGCTATAGCTATACATTATGTTATGTAATCAAAGTTTGTTCCCTAAAATGATATTTTACTTTTTATGATAGCGATAATGGTCTTATAACTGTATTATTTATATTAATTATAAAACTTTAGCTGATAAAATGAACGTATTTTTACCTGATACAATACAAAGTTAGAACTTTTGTCATTATAATCTTTTTGATCATACACTTTATAGGTATCAATTCGGAAAATAAATCGTATCTACTAACAATTTTTTACTGTGTGATGTGATATTAAATTATTCTATTTCATTCTCCGATATTGAATAAATTCCATAAAATAAAATCATTTGGCATAATATAGAACAATACTATAAGATAGACTTCACTAAAAATTAAATTAACATAGGATATATGCAATAAATCAAAACTTATGTTTTACCTATATTATAATATATTATGTAAATAAATAAATAAAAGATAAATATTACTATTATCTGAAACTGTAAATGCATTATAATATTATTACCTATATAGGTATTATTATCGGCAAATTGCAATTCCTTTAATCTTTTGTGAATCTAATATCTATAACAGGTAATTTTGTGTGTACTAAAACGGATATACGAGTAAAATGTTACAAACAAGCAACAAACTTATCGGTAGATAAGACATCTCGCGCTATATATTTTTACTTATCGGTTAGGTTCAAGGGTTTTTGCTTGGTTGTGTGTTTTTGGTCTGTGTACTATACAAAACCGGCTGTATATTATTATTAGATACTATACAGCCTAATGCATTTTGAATTTCTCTCAAAGTGTAAAATCTGTTATCCGATTACATTGTCTCCCTTTCACTCAGGCTTGTTACCGCTCAACTTGAAGATGATCGAAATATAATTATGTCGTTTTTCCTATACAACAATATGCATTATATTACGTTGAATAGACCAATAACAACGAGAGAATGACAATGAAACAATTAAATCCAAATGTCGAGGAGAGGAGAAAACAGTGTGTCATGTTTAAATAACATGTGTAAGTATACATTTAAATACCTAATGCTTCTAAGCAGTTTTAGCGGCAAACAAAATATTGTTATAGATAATTCATATTGAATATTATAAGTCTTATAATATCTAAATTATAATAATTTATTAATATTTAATTATAAACGTCGTATTGAATATTAATATAAAAACAATTTGAAAATATTGTAAACGATTTAATATACATTATTACACCTGTTAAAATATACTTGCTATATAATAGTTAATAGGTTTTAATTTGATTCAAAGATGTGATGTTCATATCTGTAAAAATCATAATAAATATATTATTATATTATTATATAGAATTTATATTATATTAAAATATATAATAAACTAAGTAAAAAAGGATCCCTCATTTTTGTAATTATATTGTATAAATTATGTAATCATTTATGTTAACTACTATAATATGTACAAATTAAAATAGGGCTTGTCCCGTATATCAATAATAAATAAATAACAGTAATATAACTAGGGATTATCTTGTATATTTGAAAACATTTTTGACATTCTGAGGGTCACATCTTTTGATTAATAAAAGCAAAAGTTCTAATTTGTCATCAGGTCTAATAGAGTAAAAACTTTTCAAGAAGTTATTTATTAAAGAATTCCGTGCAACAGTTGAACAGAAATAATAATCTATTACGTATATATAAAGAAAGTTACATTGATATAAAGTTTTAAATAATTTGTGTTATTTAATTTACGAAAAAAAAATTACAAACTACAAATGTATATATTTTTTTTTTGCAAAATTAATAAAAGTAATAAAAAATTCTTAATAATTCTCATAATAATATAAACATTTTAAAAAGTTTTGTTATAATATATACATTGCTTAATAATGTTATCAGTTTATCACTGTAAAAAAAAAAAAATTGTTATTAATATTTAACTTTTCTTGTAGGACGCATACGAATGTTTCATTAAGTATATTAATCGTAGTTAATATAATGTCATTTTGGAGTTAATATTTTCACATGTTAGACAAAAACTTTTTGCATCTATTTAGAAATTGATCAATATGAAAATAAATGTAGTTATTTTTCGTTCGTTTTTATTTAAAAGTGTTTCATACACACGTTAACTATATATGCAAGCACAAAGAGAAAGTGCTCGAGGGAAGAAATACGTTAATAATGATGAGGAAACCGGAAATGCAAAGGGGTAACACTGAAAATGGATTGCTAGGAAATCAATTCGCGCTATTATGAACGTTACAATAGACGAACACAATGCGTGCTTTTCCTTTGAAATACGACATTTGGAGTCTGGTGAACCATAGGAATCGGAATTAGACACGATTTTATTGATTATAACGTAATTTTAGTTAAAGTTTTTTATTTTCATTTATTGAATGAAATCTGATATTTTTTTTTCTAAAAAATAATTTGTTATTGTCCATAAGTATATTATATTTCACGTGAAATACACGATTTATAATAATGTATAGGACAAGAATATTACATTATATATTTTTTCTATCTTCCGTAGAAAATATGATTTCATCGTTATATTTTCACCTTTTGATAGCTATGAACTTTTTACTACCCAACTATTATTATACATAATAAGCAAAAGCAATTAATCTAAAATGTTATAAAGCAACCTCTTCATATTCCCTCTACACTATGAAGGTAAAATAGATTGCTTTACAGTCATCAAAAAATAATTATTACTCAATGACATAATTTACGCTAAACAGGTAAATTTATACGTAGAAAAAATAAGAATATTTTAATAACGTTATCAAATAAATTGTTTCTTTTATTCCATCAAAATTAGAAATATGTATTCACATTTTTTTATCAAAATTTAATATTACAGACTTAGCAATTTCAATGCACTGCAGTTGATATTATTTAAAAATTAACGGTTTATTCAACAAATCATGCACGTCCTTATGATTATTGTATTTCGAATTTCTATCAAAACCGCCATTCTTATCTTAAGTGTATGATTAACATTATGGTTGTTAACTTATTATATTTAAATAAAATTATAAAATACTAAAATTTATTTTGTTTTTGATTGTTATTGCTCTTATATAAATCTAATTTGATTAATATATAAAAAAAAAATATGTATATATATAATTTACAATAATATATTACTATTTATAAATATTATAATACATTATTATCAAATAAATAGTAAATATAAACATTATCATAGTTTTACCCAATTTTATTATTAAAAATATTCTTAAAAGCATTCGTTGGGGTGATTATAACCCTGACACCTTGGTTACAGAACTAAAAATATCAAAATTTAGAAAATTTATGTCGGTAAATTACAACAAAAAATGTAATAATTTATGTAAATTTTACATTTCTAACTTTAATACAATATCCAAAATTAAGTTTTACAAAAATAAATTATATATTTTTTTTTTAATTTTTAAAATTTAATTTATTGTTCACTTTCATTTTAGAAATAATGAGATTTTAAACTATCTTACACATTAATTATACAAATAAACATTTAAATTTTGTTTCAAAATATAATATTATTGTGTCTCGTTACTCGTCTACAAAAAATTAATTATTTTTAGACATAATAATATAACATAATATTATATTAAATAAAAATAAGTATTAAAAACAGAATGAGGCGCTACATTATTTAAAAATTAAGCAATTTTCTATAATATCAAGATTAAGATTGAAGACCTGAAAAAATGTGCGAATATAAATCAATTTAAATTCTCATCATAATACAAATTATTTTATATTTGTTTTATCATTATTAACTAAATTTATTTAATAATACCAAGTAAAATTGTTGAATTTATTTATTTTATTTTTTGTTATATACAAATAACGAAGGGTAATGTATATTTTTTTGAATAAAAATAATCTAGGATTTTTTAACCATATTCATTACCCACGTGAGTAGGATATAATGGTAATTTTGGAGAATTGAACTTCGATTTATTTTAACGGGTTTGTGAAACGTCGTCCATATTTCTAATAAAATATCAATATTTCATCTCACGTAAACTATACATTTTTGTTTTAACTGTCATCGTTGTTTGAATGTTGGATTTATAAGTTAAAAAAGTCTTCTATAATAAAAATTTTCATTTGTAATAAGTTATAAATATTAGATGAAAATTTTAAATAATATATTTTTTGAATTTTCATATAATATGTATTTTATTATTATTTTACTATATATTATATTAAATTTTATTATTAAAAATAATAAACCTAAATTTTAATTTAATAAAAAAATAACTACAATCTAACCTAACATTTGTAAAATAAAATTAAAATAAATGTTTACGTTACATTCATAATATCAAAAATACAATAATATTATTTTAAATGTACATATTTTACGTAACAAAACAACATTAAATTTAAAATGGATATAATTTGCCCGGAAAGTTTTGTAAGAATTATAAATTACATTATTATGTAATAATTACAATAATTTAAATTTAAATTATCATTATCTTTAATGATTGTGTAGTTAAATTTGTTAACATCAAACAATTTTAAGTTTTATGATCTAAATAATTAGTTAAAATTAAATGTAATAATGCGTGATATAAAATCTTTCTTTAATATCTCTGCGCATAAAATCTGTTTATAATAGACGAAAACAATTAACTATTATTTTATTGATATTTTATAAACATCGGTTGAATTTACTTCTATACTAATAAAAATGTACACAATTTATCCGAAGAGACGTATTTTTTTTTTACCACGAATTATCATCGCTCGAACATCTTAATAATACCATGCGGCACTTTTATATATAGCTGGCAAGATTCCTGTGTCATTAATGCCAGTTTTCGGTCCTTATCGAGAATTCATTTCAAAACGTATTGATTGATATCAAGTGTGAAATTTATTTTTTTATTTCAATACGGTTGACAAGGACTCTGATTTGTATTTGATGGCAGAACGCGTGAACACGGGAAACGGAAATACACCACAACGATGCCGTGGTGTTATTTTAGAGTTTAGACGATGCGCAATGACTTCACACTACGAGAGTAAAACGAAAATTGATATTGTTGTTTATATGCAAATTAGATAATAATATTATATACATATAAATGACATGCAAATATTTAAACCCGTCTCAGCATAATTATTTTTAATTGCAATTATTTAGTTTTTTTTGTTTTTTTTTGTTTTTTTATTATTATTAATACTAACAAAGGCGTATTGTTTGGTTAAAATAAAATAATGTTCATTTTATTTTTATATATTTATGAATACACATCTAAGTAAAAGAAATAATATAAAACCGTCGAAAATGTCAAAAAAAGGGTGTTATTCAAATTATATAAAAATGTAAAAACATATTTTTCTGAAGTTATATTCATATTAGAATTACAAAATACTTCCCGTACATAGGCTTAATTAGGTAAGTAAAAATACGATTTACACGTTATAAGAGTGTATTTTTAATAAAAAATTTTGATTTCACGTAGATAAACAGATATATTCAATAAACAATTAACACATTAATGACACTAATGAGCTGTTTGATCTCCCTAAAAAAAAAAAAACGAATTTTTTTATTCAAATATATTTGTCGTAAAATTATCCACATTTCTATATCACGTCGTATACATCAAAAATAACATACGATAAATTTATGTCTTTATGATAATTGTATTAAGTTTTATCATATTTAACACATATAATACTTATACAACTTTGAAAAATAATAAACTACATAATATAACTATAGTACTTACAACATTAAGTAAAAATTAGTAACAGTATAATTTTAAGATTTAGAAAAAAAAATATTTATTAGAAAAATTATATCGACGTGACATATTAAAATGTACCTATATTTATTTATATTCTGAAGAAATAAAATAGGTTACTTCACTCAATTTTTTTTTAATTATAGTGACTGTCAATCATTTTTCCTTTGAAATATGTATATAATAAATATTACTTTTTATTATGTAAATTTATGTTATTTGAGTAGATAATATGATATTTAAATATAAATGCTTCAAAAAATAATAATAATAGTGATGCGAGAACTTAAAAACTTTAAAATATTACGTTCTGGAATAATTTTAAAACCTCAATTGGTTCAAAATTATGAAATTTATAAAATAAAATATAATACGTACCTACCAAACGCGTAATTCATATTAATTTTATTTCAATTTTAAATAATAATTAGGTATAATTAAATATTTAAAGAACTGTTTCGACACTGAAAATTTCCATCGCAGTTGTTAAAAAAAAAATAATAATAAAAATTATAATAAGAGAAGAATAATAAATTAATATTAATTAAAACGAAATTGCACTGTCTCGTTGTTAGATAAAACCATGTACAAAGCTTAAGTGCACATATCCCTTGTGTTTCCCCGTTCTGTCGGTGTCCTAATAAATTATTTTTAATTGGTCCGATAAGGTTGGTTAAAAAACCACTCCGAGATTTTTCTTTGTTTTATTTTTTTCGACAAAAAAAATTATCGACCCTTTGCGACGAAAGCTGCCCTCCCTCCATCTGACTCCCCCCCACCCATAAAACCCCCCGTATCTGTAACGAGATGAAGTGTATGAAAATAAAATTCGCTTTGACGTCCTGCAGCAACAGGATTTTGACCGTTCCTTTGTCTGGGTATAACCACCGCCACGAAATGAATAACACAAACTGAAACACCTATAAATAGCCCAGTTGCAAAGACTAATCACAGTCACGGGCGACCCTTTACAGTTTCTATTGTCCTGCCGATGGTCTATGGGCGGATCATAATTTCTATACCGGTCCTTTCGTCGTCCATATTCCAATCGTCCAAATTCCATGAAGAGTATATTAATTCATCGCACCTCCTGCGTATACCATGTGCACGCCGAGTCTGCAGAAATATCTTCTATTCATTGCACGAGGCGACCATTGAAATTAATTACATTTTAAACGTTGGACGATAGAGCGTCATTGGAATATAACCTCGTCGCAGTGAAAAGAGATAATCGTGGGCACACACACATTTTTTTTTTTTTTTTTTTTTTTTGGAACCGTTAATGAACCCGCCCATCGGATTGTTCTTTTTTACGATCTGAAAAATATTAATGGACGAATTATAAAAAAAAAAATACAAATTAGGAAAAAAAAACGAGAAAAAAGAAATACGATTCGGGGGCATTCAAACGCTTTTAATCACAACAATATACGTCATGCTGTGGGGTTTCAGGGACGGGGCGAACGGGTCGTTTATCTTCCACCGTCCTGCACAACAGAGTATTTTGGTTCTATACGCTTTCTCTGAATGATTTAACTGCGTATACCCTTGAAATGTAAATCCCTATAAAAATTGTTGTACATGTTAATAATATATGAAAATAAATAATGTAAAGTATTTACCCTTTTTTAAATACTATAAGTCCATTAATCCGCGGATATTCTTTAAATGTATATTTTTAAACCTAATTAAATATGTTCGAAATGAATTTTGGACTATTCAGTTCGTTTTTATTGTCAAGTGTAATATTAATATATTTTATATAGCATTATATAATACTAATCTGTACGTAACCGTACTTAATAAAACTGTTTTGCATTTTAATGATTTTCTGCTTGATCGGAACATAAAAACAATTAACTCTCGTCTATAAAATATAATTACGTTTTTAATGTCACACTTAATATTTATTATCCATTAAATATCAAAATTGTTGTTTAATATTTTAATATTATAAATAATTTATTAAATTAGTCGGATTCGCCCGTGTGCAGTTTAATTTTTTTTTTTTTTTTTTTTTGTGTGTCACCTTCAACTTTTTCTTTATAATATTACTGCTATAATAGGTCGTATTTAAATGTCTTGACCCGGCGTCGGCCGTAATTATTACGTCATATAAAAACTCACCGACATTTAAATAATATTTTAAATATTTTATTCATTTCAATAGGTACCTCTTTATTTACAATACTGCAGGTAGTAATCAGTAATAATAAGAGGGGAAAAAAATGCAAAATTATCATCACCAATATTACCACCGACGTTTAAATTTATATAATTTACTTTTTACAATGCCACAATACACTTTACAATTTTACTAACAATATTTGTGGTATTACCTTTGGGGGCTAAAATTATCAGACTAATGACAGAGCTAACTATAGAACACGCGAGAAACATTTCTTCTCTCAAATCAATATGTGTCCAATTCATCTTCATAAAGCAAATTAACATCAAAATGCCCTCTGGATAGATATTAAAGATTAGATATTAGGTATTAAATAGTAACATAATATAGTCAACAGAACTCCGATAATATTATTTCCATCGCTATCATATTATCATATTATGATTTTTAATTGGAATGATAGTACGGGACGTCATTTAGCCATTTATGTTCAATAGTTCAACAACCAGACTATTTTCTTCTTTTTTTTTTTTTTTTAAAAAAAATTAATTTACAAGAGCATAAGAATTTGTGTACTACATCGAATATACTGTGTGCGTCATCAATTTTAGCAAACACGATAATAATTATTGTTATCGTTACTGACACGTGCCGCAGTGTTTATTTTTATTCAGCAGTTACGGCTTTGTTGATCGATATTTCGAACTTTACAAACCCCTTTTCATCCCTAAGGGGACGAATTTTAAAAAATCCTTTCTTGGTGGGCGTCTACGTCATAAAACGAAACTACTGACCAAGTTTCAAACTCATATCTTCAGTGGTTCCGGCTAGACGATGATGAATCAGTCAATCAGTCAAGACAAGTTATTTTATATATTATATAGATAGATAGATAGATAGATAAAACTTCTTTCTACACTATGTATGATTACTTTTCAATTACGCGGAGAAACATTATACGAGTATAATAATTAATATCAATAAATTGTTGTTAACTTTATTATAATAACAAAATTAATGTTAATTTCATAAAATAAAAAATAAAAAATGAGAGTATGTTTATAATAACCTGAAGTTTAAATTAATAAAAATAAAACAATTTATTATGAATTATATGAAATTTAAAAATGAATTTTTAGAAAAAATCTTTATAAAATTATAACGTTCTTAGAAAATATTTCATTATTCATAACGGGATATAATTACTGGGAATTTATAAAGTTTACACATTAATATACAATTTATTATATTCAATATAAAATTATTACTATTTTATATTACGTATATACATCATTTTTAATCATTTTAATCGAAAATGAACAGACAAATTATTGCGAAATAATACTCTTCATTGTTTTATTTTATTTTTATTTTTTTACAAAGTTTTAGTATTTTTATTCCTATTATTTGTAATATTCAATCCTCATGATTGTAAAAATAACATACCTTTTATACTTTAAATATTCAACTATCCTTTCATGTTCATATTTTATACCATTATAATTATTTTTGTGCTTAAAATATTATTTATTTACACTATTAAATATAAAATAAAATAATACAGTTTATATTAAAATTTGATCGTATATAAATGTAATCATTAATATTATAAAATTTAAACATTTTTTCTTTAAATTTAATTGCATTTTATATTATATTTCATTAATACAATTTTTGTTAAAAGAAAAAAAATATTTCAAAAATCAGAATGACAATAACATCACTTATCTTTAAATGATCTTTAGTGGCGTTATAATATTATCACCATATAATTAACTTTGTTTATGCGTTATTCGTATAAGTACAATATAAAATCTCACATAATCACAGGGGTTATAACCTGTATACATTTTCTAGTTTAAAATACATTCTTTTAGAACGAAAAAAAATTATGATTACAAATATATTCTGTCGTTTAAAATCATAAATTATTAATATTCCGATAGGTAATTTGGAAAATTGTATTTTATTATCACTTGATAGATTTTAGGAAATATTTCATTGAATAGTTCCCCCCTCCTTTTATCGACGTGATTCGTGTGCCTATTTGAAAACTATATATTATATTAAATTTTGTATTAGACTAATGCGTGTAGTGAAATAATAAATTTATGAAAAAAATGAATAAATTGAATAAATTTCATATACAGGTTTAAATGCGCGTTGAATGTTATTATTATTATCAGTTGTTGCCAAAACACGAAAAATATTATGTTGCCAAGTAAATCTCATTAAAATATTTATTATCTATAAAAATGTAAAACGCTGATAAACATTATTATTTATTTATAATACCTACATAGATATATTTATGTAATATTTTTCTTTTGAGGCGACGTACAACGTGAAAACAATTGTATCACAATATAATACCTGTATATACATAGTTTCCGTTTAATTAAAGTTCGCCGCGACTTAAAAACTTTTTAATGCGTAAAACTGTATAGTAAAAACATAAAATCGACGCGGTTAAAAAATATCTTGGAAGATATTTTATGTATACATTCCAATTAATCGTTATGAATTACTGTCGAACTGGAAAACTGTTAGACGCTCGACAAATACGATAAAAATGAATAATTTAAATTTTAAAATGTAAATTAAATACTGTTCAGTGTTGTGTGTCCGTCGAATATTAAAATTCACAAAGACCTTCTCCTTTTAAACGTAACATGATGTAATTTTTTTTTTTTTTTTCTGTTAATTAAGTAACTGGCAGTTGGCGCGAATGCTAACCCGCGTGTTCGGAATATTATTGTGATAACACGTTAACGCGTTTTCCGTGTTTGTTGTCGGCATTGCGGTGTTGGAAAAATACGAGCCGACAATTCCGCAAGACCGTCGAGGTCTACAATAATTACTACTGCAGTCCGACGCGAAATGTTTCGTTTCGTTGTTTTTGTTACGGGTAAATGGTAATAATTTTTTTAAAAAAATGACCGAAATAATCATTTTATTATTTTTCGCGAAACTTGTTTATTAGAAACTTGTTATTTCGCTTAAAAAATCGTGGGCTACGACGATGTGAAAACGCCAGTTAAAATCTCACGTTATATGACATTATAACTGGCACGAATCGACAAAATACTACAATATTATGTACCATATAAAAATCTACAACCGACCTTAAATTGGACGATCCGACGAGATTACGAGTGTCGTCGAACGAGGAGAAAATCCGAAATCGTAATAACGAGACACGTGGGCGCAAACAGTCATTTTGGGAGGTCGAGATACGTCACGAGCACACGACGACTCGCGGACACGAAATATTATATTTTATATATGTATAAATATAATATTATATGTGTTTATAAATAATATTATGCTCCGTTGGACGTTCAAAAACCCGTTTGAAAGTTGGCGTGAGACGAGAGGAAAGCCCTCGACTACTTGGCGGGGTCGTGTTTCCGCGTAAAAATATTACATTTTTTTCCCGTTTGCACCCCGGCGTGTCGACAGGGGTCTCTTCGGAGAATTGCGTGTCGTGTACGGATGAATATATTATTATTATTATTATTATTATTATTATTATTATTATTATTCGTACACTCGCTGTAATATTTTATACGTGCATTTCTGTTAAAATAACGTCTCGGAAGACGTTAATTTAACAATCCAATTCGCAAAAACCTTGTTACGAAGATTCGATATTTTGTCGCCGACGTGGGGTGTGAAACGTTTTACTTACGTTCCTGCACAAGCACACACACACACACACACACATGAGTTCACGCGTTCAATCTGCTATACCTATACGATATTATTATTATTATTATATCTTGTACGCGGCGTGTTTTTGCGAAAATACGTAAAATGTAATTTTAGCCAGTAATAAACGCCGGCGTCTATATGTGCGACGCGACCCGGGGGCATATCAAAATAAACAATTATGAGATGTTTCAATTAACGTTTCACGGCGCCATATAATCGTGATGTTGTATATTATTATACGAGCGTCGAGCAACAAAACCAACCTCGCACGCGTTATTATATTTCATATAAACGCGAGTTGGTTGATGAATTTTTTCGTTTCGTTATATTATTCTTTTCTAGGTTCTCAAAATTAAACCGAATAAAAACATAAAAAAATATAAGAGAAGCCGATACAGCCGCGGATGGTCTAAAAAGGTATAAAGAGGATATTATGTTACCTATATATTGTTGAATTTTGATTCGAACGATAAATCGTTACGTTCGAAAAACGATTCTGAACGGAGTTCATCGGATAATTATTTATGGTATTGTTTAAAATTTGTACATTCGTATTACGGTCTCTGTAATATACATTCAAAATAAATGCCCGTAACACCCATAAACGAGACACCTAAACACCCGAATCTGACAGTATTCCGCTCGGAATCGTTTTTTGTAAAAATAAATAATAAATGTAAATCGTCGCGTTCAAATTTTTAATCAAAATTCAACACCTATCCTCTTTACACCTGTATCCCATTCACAGCTGTAACATAACAGTTCTTTTTTTTTTTTTTTTTTTACAGACAAAACAAATGAAACAGCTGTAAAAAAAAAAAAAAAAAGTTTAATATTCACAATTATTATTGGAATTGAGTTAAGTCATTTGAATTTTATTTAACATTATTGTAAAATATTGCAACATAATAAGAATAATCCATATAAAATAAATATCCAAAATACTTTTATATCATCATTAAACCCCTATAAAAAAAATTGTAGCTTTTCTAATATTTTGAAACTAAGATAACTAATATGTTCGATATGCATCAATAAGAATTTTACAAAATTGTTTTACTTTTTTATTCATTATTATTGTAAAAGTATTGAAATATAAAGGAAGAATACTTATAATATAGATTCCTAGATTTTCGATTACACAGCTATAAAATAAAATTGAGAATTGGAATTTTTCTAATATTTTGATAAATTATTATTAAGCAATATGTGAAAATAATGTAGTATGGTTGAAGAATAAACTCGAGAAAATTCTGGTTTAAAAATTAATAAATATTATATATATTTATATGAATATTGGTGATAACTGATAATATTATGTAATCATTTAATATGAATATAATAAATTATTATATTAAAATAGGTGAAGTTTGTTATAGAGAAAAATTCTTACTATTGACATATCGAATTTCTCTCAAATTTGTACACATTTTTTTTTTTTTTTTT
>JAIUCT010000007.1:21941787-21974656 GCA_021307375.1 Tetraneura akinire | reverse complement strand
CACAACACGCGGACGGTTAAATATTTTATTACTTCGGATGAAGTAATGGAGAGAAAAAAAAAAAAAAAAAAAAACACGTATGGAATATTTTGCACGCGGGTTACCTGGTTATTAGTGCATATAATTATTTTAATCGACAACACCTGGTTATCGTTATCATAATATTGCCCGCGCACTTGGTACTATTTGGGGGTATAAATACGTCTTATAATATCATAAGGGCGAGTCCGGTCTTATAAAAGATCTGTTTAAAAAAAAAAAAAAATTTAACTTATTTACTCGATAATGAAAAAAATAAATACGAGTTTAAAAATTCATTTACAAATTCGTTAAAATACTTCCATTTTTTTTCTTTTTTTAACAAAGTTAACGTAATTAAAAATAATTAATTAATATTAATATAAAATATAATGATGTATTTAACGTGAATTTCAGCACGAGGGAGAAAAAATTATCAAAACAATATTAGTTATTCAAATACTTTACGAGTTCAGGGGTGACTCGCCATACAATACAACATATTATAATATACATGAAATAATTACCCCTTTACATAGAAGAGCTACTTTAAAAAAAGAAAAAAAACACCGCCCGTTTGTGACGTGTCGGAATCATTTCAATCAATAACCCTTATAGAGTTATAAGTTTATAACAAATGTAATTTATACAATCGATTATTACACATTCTTATATAAAATGATAACAAATAATAACATATTAATACGGTAGCGTCTTAATAGTAAATACTTAGTCAATTGAATAATTTCTAGTTGGAAATTTAATGATTAAATTATCGGTCACAAGTATAAATTTATAACGTCTAATATTTTAGTACCTAATACATGTTCACGTTTTGAAAATTTTTGAAATCGGTCATATTTAAGTAGGTAGATATCCGACTTAAACGTATCGGCGTATCGCCTCATATAACCTATCGGACTAATTATAATATTATAAATTTTTTTTTCACTTATAAATATTATAAAATAATAATTAAAAATATTTTATTTTTTTGAAATATATAATGGACTGGTGAAGCATTTCAAAATATTATAATTTGTAAAATAAAAAGTGATAATACCAGAGGATATAATGTTATTATGCGACATAAACCAGTATTTTTGGACGTATAAAATATATGTTTCGGTGCGTTAAACAAACATAAATTTTGAAAAGTAAAATTTTAACAACGTGAATAATTTAAAGGGTGAAAAATGGAGAGGTCGCGTGTTTGACGAACCGCTCTATATATGCTCTGTATTTTGTAGAAAAGTTAACGTAACGGTTCCAAAATTTTATCACATATAAATAGTACTTATGTGAACTTCCAATAAAATTTTCAAGTCTCTAACTTAAAAAATTGCCTGAGTTATCATCAAATATTGAAATCGAATTCATCAAAATTTCAATTTTCGTGAAAAATGCCGGGTTTTCGTCATTTTTTGGTCGTTTTTTCTGTCGCATTAGGTCAATTTTGAGAAATTCGATAAATAACTTAAACAAAGTACCAACTACATCCACTTTCCAATCGGAAACATATGCTATTCGTGAAAATCAAGGCATTATTTCGGTAGAAAAAAGTGTCTCCAGACTTAAAAAAAAGACACACATCATTGTAAAACCAATATATTTTTCGTTTCACTCAAAATCTAAAAAATATTATTTTTATATAGGTATACTACACCTACTTCTACTTGGTATATTCTATTGCCTTTTGTATTTTTTAAATATTATAAAGCATGTTCATAGTTTACAGTTCACGTAATAATAAATACGTACCTATATTATATGATTTATTATTAAACATAAAAAAAAAAAAAAAAAAAAAAATGGGCCGCTATGTATGAATCAGTCCTGACCTTGAGTATCAGCTCTTCTTTTTATTTAAATAATGTTTGATAAATTATCGTCCCGATTGCGAAGAAATTTGGCACAGAGATATATCAGACATAGGGCAGACGGCAGAAGATAAGCTAAGTTAAAAAGTGAAAAGTGATAGGGCCAACCCCGGGAGGTGCTCAAACAGGGATTTTGAGATTACGATGGAAATTTTTGTTTATAGGATGGTTGCTATTAGTTTCAATAATAATAATAATTAGTGCGATATAAATTATTATTATTCCTGAATTTGTTATTATTTCTTTCCATGACACATGCATCTGTCACTATGACAATAAAAGTATTTTGTGTTATTGTTGTTGTTTTTTTTTTTTTTTTTTTGTTATAAATTTATAATGATCTAATTTCTGTTCTATGTAGTTATACCTCCCAATAAAAGATCGATTGGTAGTTCTAGCTTCAAGCACGAAAAATAATGCAATGCAAGCTTCAGAAACAATTACATAATGATAGACGAAATTGAATAATTATCGTTGTATACTCAGTATATTTTAACCGGTATCTATCATTATGTATAAAAATACACTGCTAGCATAATCACAGGTAACGAATTTAACACAAAGTTTGAGGTAGGATATTTCACGGGCTACGAGGTGCACGGGTTCATCTTCTTTATGTATAAAAATATACTGCTAGCATAATCACAAATTCACAAGTAACGAATTTAACACAAAGTTTGAGACATATATAACATTTTTAACGAGTTATGAGATGCACAAGTTCAGCTAGTATTAAATAAAATTGACAAAATATTTTGAAACAATATGAAAATTTTATTGAAACATACATACTGATATCATAGCTTAACATATTATTTCTTCTATTTTTAGAAAAATCACAAGTATAAATTTTTTTATGAATGTGTTAAGTTGAAATTTTAGCAAAATCGATATTTACTCGAAAAGTATTTATTTGCGGATACTTATTATTTTTCAATATTTTACAATAATGTTAAATTATATGGATAAAACAAATTTGAAAAAATTTAAAAAGTGTACTGAACTATACTTACTTATTGGTTTACATATTTTACAAATATTAGAAAAATTTGAAGTATCAATTTTTTTAATTTTTTTAAAGTTAAAAATTTGAGTAAAATCAATATGAAAAGTATTATATACTATAATATATGTAACTTACACAATAGGAGTAGTATTGTTAATATTTAACCATCTCCTCCGAACTACTTTTGAATTTTTTCTTTTAGTTGATGGTTTATCATTGTTTCTGATTTGGCCGTAAATTGCGTAGTTGTTCCATCATTAAAAGTAATTACTAATTAATATTGGCGCTTTAGAATCTGTTGATTTAATAATTTTCTTTGAACTTGATTGATTAAATATATTATTTGATGTATTTATAGATTAATCATCAGTCTGAACAGATTTTATAAACCATCCAGTTTAAAAAACTGGTGGAAATTGTGCACCAAATGTAAAACCAGTATTTGTTATAGAAGTAAAAGGTGCTATTGATCCAAATGAAAATTGAGGAGTCGGAAGAGATAAACTTAATGTTGATGGACGATGGAGTTAATCTAGTGAGTCCACTACCAAACATTGTATTACTTTTTACTTGTACCAAATACTATAGTCTAGTATTAGGAAAACAATTAATAGTAGGCGTAATAAATGGTTTATCATTAGTGACTGATCAAAATGTAAAAAGTTTATGCATTTTTTGGTCATTGAGTGAAACTTGATCTTGTTTAGCTAAAGAATCAAAACTAAATAGTTGGGAGGTTCTTATTAAATTAGGCTTTTGTTCTTCATTCGAATGTGAATGACCATTTACTAATTGATTAGAATTTGAAATTGTAGATTGAACAATTTAAAAACTTCCAAAGTTTATTGGGTTCTGTATAATTTTTTCTTTAAGATCATTGTTTTTTTGTCCAATGTCAATAACTAATAGATGTTTAATTATATTAAAAGATACCTGAGAAATTAATTTATCAATTTTTGTAACACTAAATTTGAATAGATTTCTTGATTTAGTTTTGATTTATTTCATATTAAAAATTCATGATCCATAGACAATTTGTCTGTATTTAATGACATTTTCGAATTAATATTAGTACCTGTTAACTTATTTGTTGTGACCGTGGGTGTTGATGAAGTAAAATTTAAATTCAATGTTTTTGAATTTGGTATGTTAATATTTAACAAATCAATCATTTCAGATTTTCTTTTTAAAGAACTTCTATTCCTACTTGCATCATAACAAAACAAAGAAGAATTTGATTGATTTATAAACTTTGAACTTTGTCTACTTGTACTTGGTTCACAATTAACAGCAGATATTTCAGGTAAAACAGCATTTATGTTTGGTTGATATTTATGGTTGTCAATTGACCTTGTAAGTGGATTTGTATTTACATACGTTCGATTATTTGCACTAGCAAATATATTATTAGATGTACATAATTTTTTCACAGGAGGTTGATCGTTACTTTTATTTGTTAATGACAAATCATTATCAGACTGTGATTCACCGAGTAACATATTCATTCATGTTGTACCAGGTATTAGTTCTGACACACGTTTAGAGACTCTTCGTATAAACGAGTCTGATTTGTCGTACGGTTCTATGATTATCAGCCTGGTCTATGGATACAAACAAATTTCACAACAGTGAGTAGTCACATGTAGCACTAAATGAAACACCAGACACGGATTTTTCAAAAATTAAAAACTTACTTTGGCAACTAGATTTCACGTTATTTATTTTCTTATAAAGAAATTCTTAATCATTTATATAGATAAGTAAAATACATAGAAAAATTATATTAAATATTATAATATTTATTGTATTTGAATGAAAACAGTTTATTTATTTAAATTAATATTTAAGTATTATAGGTAACATAGGAGGTGTGTTGAATTGTTATTTGTATATTATATTTTCTAACCAGATAGGAATAAATATACATTATAAATTAAAGTACCTATTATAATTTTCTCTTTTAAATACTTAGATACATCAGTACATAAAAACATTTTATTTTCCAATTAGGCATAAGTTTTATTTTTTAATTAATTAATTTAAAATATATTTTATTCATTATTAATATTAATTATTAATCTTTGGTTATATTTCTGATATTCAAACTTGGTTAGAAATATTGTACATTAATGTTTTAATGAAGTTTGTACATTTTTACTCAAAATCGTATTTCCGAATGCGTTCAAATTGCAATCAAAATTCAACGCTATTCTCATTACACCTGTATCCTTTCCCTTCTTTTTTTTTCTGTATATTGACACTTTTTAGATTAGAAATAAATTAAATTTATTTTTTTCACATAATTTAATTTTAATAATATAATAGGTATATAAAACGAATTATCCGCAGTTCAATGTCATCGTGTGATGTATTTCTTCAAGCTAACACTTAAATAATAACAAACGTAAAAACTGCTCGCGCCTCCATGTAAACTGTGGATCTAATATTAATAAACCTTAAAAATTAAATAAACCAACCAAGGTATAGACAAGTCACAAATACGAGTACCTATATTGATACTCCGCGAATCAAACGATACGTCACGAGGATAAATTATACGCTATATGCTTATCTTCGAGCACGAAATCTTAGATCGAAGACGTCAGGAATCACGTAATAATAATAATAATAGCAATAATAAGCTTGTACGCGTCATAATAAGTGAAAAAAATAATATACAATATAATATTATAAGTCTCTGTCTCGAATTGTTTCTCCGCGCGTAACGAAAAGTTTCCCAATGTTAGGTTAGGTAGTTAATTTTCACCGTTGTCGCGGAGGGAACTTCCGACCATTGTCTCGTGACGTTTACTTCCTTTAAATAATGTCATTCGCCACATTTTTTCTCCCTGCAACGCGTCCGTAGTGTAACGTCCATAATATATAATGGAAACCTAACCGATAGGTATAGTATAAGCGAACACCAAATAGAAACTTCCGAACACGTGTTTCGACACGTCGATCGTTATAATACGTGATTACCACGTGATATTATGATTAAGTTCGAACATTATTATATTTTGTACAGTATTGTAATGTAATACTGTACAATATTCTGCCTTGCTCTAATATGTTATTATTACATGTAAAATGATAACGGATCGAAAGATAATCAAATCCGTTGGTGGTATTGAGAAAATTCGGACAAACGATAAGAAAACGCATATTTAATTCGACCCATTATAATTAATAATTATATGTAAAATACGCAGTAAATAGAAACTCGGAATAAAAAAAAAAAAGTTTTAAACCAAAATACTTATAAAATCTCCCAAGGACATTATAATATTAAATTATTATTATTATTATTATTATTATATATTGTTTAATGGATATAAGTCTGCCGTTGCTTAGTATTATCTTGCCTTAAACAGAAAATGGTTTTGGTCCCACGAGATTCCATCTTATTTCGGAAATGTTATATGTATTATTATATTATTATAATAGTCGTACAGTGGCAATTTTCGTCTCTGCGTATTTTATAATATTAAATCGGAGAAGTGACGACAATAGGTCAAAATTTATTATAATAATAATAATAATATCATCACGACACATCGTGAAATAATTAAATATATTATTCTATAGTAGTCAGTCGAACGCGTTTGTTAATATTCCGATTCGGACGTAGAAATTCTCACCACGTATTATAATATAGTTTACAATATCGTCTTAAATATCGATTCGACGCGTCGACAGAATTAATTTTTGAATAATTCATGTTAATAATGGGGCGACATCTATAGCTGGTTTATTTGCGTGTTCGTCGCACGATCGCACCGAAAATATACAGTTGACAAACCCAAAGGTAAAATCGATTATTTATTTATGATTTCTATAATATATATATAAGACAAATCACAGTGTTAGGTATATATTCATTCCAGACGAATGGAAAACGTTTGCAGAATCTCTCAAAATTCAAATCGATTACTTTATATTAACAAATTAATTTTTGACTGACGTTCGACTTAATATCTCTGTCAATCCGTGTTTTGAGATTGAACGACGATTGAATATTCGTATAACGAAATTCGTTTGTAAACGAGTGTTGATTTACATTCCGTTCGATTTTGGCGTGTACTCTGTGATATAGAACTGCCGACTGACAGTGTAGTGTCTTGTGTAAGCGGCAATCTGTTCACCAGCTTGTCCAACTCCGGAGCTCGGACCGTCTAATAATAAAACGACCCTCGTCGAGAATTGGCAATAACTAATTATTATTATTGACAATTGAAAAAAAAAATGAAAAAAATAGTCGTGAACGCTGCAGCGCAGAAATAAAGTTCATGATATCATTTTTTTATAATATGACGAGTTTATAAAAATAATTCCTACGATGTATTTCTATAAAAAAAAATCATTAAAAAATTACGCGTCGTGCTTGTGTCTTGTAAAAAATGTAATTTATGCTCGTAAATCTGTGCATTTAATTTGGACGATTGACGTGTTATCACGTATTATAGGTTATTGTATATTTTATTTATTTAGTTTAAATCAAGTTTAAAATGATAATAAAATTATAAAGTATTTATAATATTGTACTTTAATAATAATTCTTAAAGTATATTTTGTTGTTGTGTTAAAAATTTAAAACATATCCTATGCATATTTACTTAAATATTATATCGATATTTGTTAATTTTGTTATAATATTAAAACGTTAAAATATAAGATTAAAATTAGTTTTCTCTTTAAATATAATCTTCTATAAATACTGGCCAAGTAACTTCTATATAATATCCTAGGGACATTTATGTGTATTCGTTTAAAAATAAATTGCTTAATAAAGAACCCATAACTTATTACATTTAGAATATATTTGTTTACGTTTTTTTTTTTTGTTTTTTATTTACTTTATGTAAATCCTTGTTCAACTATGAGTTGGTTCAAATCAATCTCTTCTACTTTTTTTATATTATTGTAATACATTGTATCATATTTAATTAAGTGTAATAAAAAAATTAATAATTTTATAAAAATGAATAATATGATTTCGTATTTTTATTAATAATTTAAAAAATATAAGAAACAAAAATTCCTTATAAATATAATAATTTTACTCAAATACCTCTAATAGCCTATTTAGTATTTGATAAGATTTGTAGTAACAACATATAATCATCTCAATTTATTAACATTTAAAATGTCTAATTATATTATTTGATAATAATTTGTAACGTATCAATATTACTTTCTAAATTAATTACATAAAAAAAAAATAATAATTTATGATCAAAATACTTTATAATATCTAGAGTTATTATGAGCGCTCATAACTAAAAAGTTCTAACTTTGATAAATCATATATTTATATACACACAATTTTAATTATTAAAATATATTTTTAGGTTAACTTACATTACTGATATAGTGAATTAGTGATATGGATTATATCGTATATACGATATACCTACCTGCTACTATATATTAAAAATTAAAAATAAATAAATAAAGTTCTTTATAAAAAGAAAACTAATTACATTTTTGATGATTCTCATATAATGTGTTAATAAATTATCAAAAGTACGTGTCACTTTCCTATAAAAAAAAATTCCATTATTGTTAGCACAATAACGTGTGTTATTTATTTAAAGTTCTCCCATTAGCTCAAATAGTTTCTGTCGTCATATTATAATTTATCATAAATATAATAATATTATATTACATTAAAAATCAATACTATGCGTACAAATGGTTATAACCTTATAACTTATAATACACTTGGATTATACGTTAAAATTAGTTACCTCCCAAATACACTAATACAGGTATCGAAATAAAAATTAAATTAAATTAATTTTATATTTGTTTTAAATTATTTTTTATATCTTATTTTCTTAGAATTAACTAAGTAATTTAATTAATAAATCGAAAACAAAGATTTTATAATCATGGTATAGGTACTTAAAGAAATATATTTAATTTAATGCAGTGAAACTTTATTTTATTTTTTATTAAATTCAAAAATAATGTAAAAGAAGGAATGAATTTTAAAATATACGGAAGAAAATGTATAAAAATAATCTATTTATACCATCCAAGAAGTAATTACTTATTAAAAATGTTTTCAACTCAACCAAGGGCACGGATATTTTTATCAATAAATAAAGCCAATGGATATTAATTAATATTACGAGGAACATTGTTTTTTTCACCAGAAATTTTCTTCGTCTCTCAGTCAATGTTATTTAAGTTTTAAAATAAATAATTAAATAAAAATCAATCAACTAATATAATAGTAATAATAATATGTAAAATAGTTAATTAAAAAAAATAATAGTAAATTAAATAAGCTTTTTACAATTAATTATGAAAAACAAAATCTAATAATTATACATTTTTAATAAATATGTGATTTCCTTTCATTGCAAGCGAAATATTTTTTTTTCTAGGTTGTGATTATGACGATTTTGTCGCATGCGGCGACCCGTGTCAAAATATTGTTTATAAAAATAACAATGTTAATCCTGTATTTTAAGCTACATTTACCCTCGTAAATACTTAATGAAATGTTCATATACGCGGATTGATACGAATTTATTTTTAAAAACAAATATGATGGTAACCACCGTAAAATTTGATTACAATTTTAATTATAATTATATTGAAAAATAAATTTATATATTATAGCATTCGGAATGTGTTCATTTTAAGTAAAATATTTCAAAAAAATATTGTTATTATAAATTTTTTTTCTAATTTCCGTCCTCGGGTCGTGTATATAATACTCTAATCGAAATAATTAAATTTACAACAAAACCGCGAACCATTGGCAATTTTATATATATAAAGAATTAAAGATGCTTAGTTGGGCGAGAGGATATGAGACGTGGGGAGGTGTGACATTTGACAATATTTAAAATGAAAAAAATCGAATAAAATCATTCACGAGTGAAGAAAAACATAATAATAATAGTTTTCCCGAAGGTACATTTGGTGTAAACCGGAGTTACCACTTACCAACGTTTCTTTTTCTTTCTTTTTTTTTTTTCAATTAACTTTTTTTCCCCTTATCTACTCCATAGCGTCTCGCGTCGCGTCCTCGACACAACGGCAGCATAATATTATTCTCTACAGAGTCCTCGAGAATCGGCCGTATCGAAGAGGTTTTTTCAGGCGGTAAATTCAATTCCACCTTTTCCTACTGTTACTGGGTGTGTATAAATGACTGTATAATTTAATACGACCGCTGTACCCTTGCAGACGGTGTTCCATCTGTAAAAAGTGTGCGATTTGCCATGCCACTAGATTTTATTACCAGCAGATTAAACTCTGCACCCTCGGCCACGATTTCCGTCGACGAAAATCTCAATTAAACTATACCCGAATACCCATTTAATTGATACAACGGCTATAATGAGAGCGCAGTCCGTAGAACTATTATTTTGTCCATCGTTAAATCCCCAATGGCTGCAATATTATTGTTTCTGCAGGTGCAAATTTTGAATTTGTCGTGATACCTTGCAAAATGATATGCAATGATAAAATTAACTGTTGTTATTTTTGTAATAAACGTTATACTCCTAAAATATTGTTTATTCATAAATTATAGATTATAATTATATTTGCAATTTATTACGAATACCTAATATAATAATAGTATGAAAATAAAATAATTAATTGTAAAAATGTAAATGTAAAAATTTTATGATAATAAAATAATATTATGAAAATCGATTTTATTAAAATTTCAACTTTAAACACCTATAAAAAAAAATTTAAACTTGAGATTTTCTAATATTTTGGAACTATATTAATCAATATGTAAATTATTTCAATAAAATTTTCTAAATATTTCAAAATGTTTTGTCTATTTTATTTATCATTATCATAAAAGTATTCAGAAATAAGAAGAATACTTTTATACTATGTATTCTTCGATTTTCGATCACACTAAAAATAACAACTTAAATATACATTTCAATATGAACATTGCGTAAAAACTGAAAAACAACCCGTGATACTTTAAATGTTTTAATTATATTTTTCTCAACAAATAACGTAAATTATATTTAAATTCTGTTTATTTGTGAATAAAATATATGATAATAAATACGAATATGTATTAGTTGTAATTTATACGTTATTTGCTATGATTTAAAAAAAAAAATTAATATTTAATTTATAAATATTCCAATATATGTTTCACTTCAATGTTTCCAAGTAATATTTAATATTTTTAATAACATCATACGTCGCGTGTCTAAAAACTATAGCATTCGTGTTTAATTAAAAATTAGATATATTTAACCATTAATTAAATTTTTATGATCAGTCTTACATAACATTCGAATAACTAAATAATACTCAAAAATTCAAGGAATTTCGTTTGGATGAACATTATCTAATCAAAAAATAATTTTAATATACCAGAGGGATTCTTCAACAATTTTTAATTTTAGATTCCTAAAATATGCAACACGAAATATTTTCTATTTAATTAATATTTATTATCTTATAGTTTGAAATAGATATTTTAATAATCCTATAACTATCTTATAATAACTCTATATATAATAATAATCATAATAATAATAATAATAATCATAAATTCATAATAATATTAGAAAATGATATACAGTACATATTATAAGTTATATTTTTATAAAAAAATCAAATTAAACCGTTAAAATTAATGTATTGAGATAATCGAATTACCCTCTATATTATATTTTTTAACGTTATATATTGTACAAATAAATTTTATTTACGAAGTATAGAAAATAACAATATATAGAGATTGATATCTTATATAGTTTTATCAACTATATTATGCTGGCAGTGTTCCCCGATAAATATTTATGTTATTTTATACGTTTATTTAATTTATGTATACATAGTTAAAAATGCGTGACATATACGCTCATCATTCATCATAATATTGTATTATATCTAAAATATTATTTGAAGAAAGAAATAATTGACGATTGCGATGAAATGATTGTTTTATATCACGTTGTGCTGAATCGTATAACAAACGATTTATGTATAGGTTTAAAATTCATTAAAAATTACACCTATTTTATAATTATTATCAACGACAAAATATATTTTAATACATATAAGTGGATTTAACGTGGGTTTTGATTTTTTTAACAAGTCTCCCCCTATCCGCCATGATTGCAACACTCCGCCGGTTCTCACAGAAACTTAATTTATCCTCGTTAGCTGACACTTGCAAAACATTTCTTTTCTCCGTAAATTAATTTCTGGTTCCATTGACTAACCAGTCCCCATCCATTACGGCTCTCATTAATTTTAAGATCCCGTCTAGTTGCACTCGTTATAAAACACCTTTCTGTGTCCCTCGGCGTACAACTAATTATATGATGAATGAACCGATTAATTTTATAACGAATTCATTGTTCACTCGGCAAATTCACATTTACATGATTTTCCGGTTGATATAACATTAATATATTATTATTAATAGTATAAATACGTATATAATATAGTTTTACCAACGTGTAATTACTAATTATTATCATAAACATTCAATTTTAAAGATTAATCATTATTTTTCTAATAGTATACTTCTCAACTAGTATAATAATAAAAATAATAAAAATAATAATAATAATAATAATAATAATAAAAATAATAATAATAATAATAATAATAATAATTATAATAAAAATAAGCTAATAAACTAATAATATAATATTAATACATTTCAAAAGTGATAATAAAAATAAAGAACTTATAATATCTAAGTACAGATTTTAGTCTGCAATATCAAAGGTCAAACAAAAAAATTTAATATTTGATGCTCTTGTGAATTTATTATAATTTCATATTTCTATTGAAGTTTTTGAAGAAAAAAAATACTATATGACAGCTTGAATAATAATATAATCTTGTATTGAACAATCACAAATTTAATATTCAAAGGAAACTAGCCAAAAAGCGCGAAAAATTGTTATTGATGTAAATTAAATTTTATTGTTTTATAGTTTTTTTTTAAAAAATTACAAAAAAATGACGTATGAAATATTAGAACTTTAATAAATTGGAAAATTCTTAAAAATTGTGTCATCTTGATAAAAAATTACTAATTAGAAAGCTGTCAACCCATCAAAATTCTCATAAAAACGTAGTCATTTCATTTTAAAACTTTATTTGACTCGGAAAATATAACGTTGTTTTTTTAATTTATTTAAAAACGTGTTTTAATTTAAAAAAATAATAAATGTAATGTTTTAAATGTTTTAGTCCATTGCCCGACGAAAAATTTTAGAAAAAAAAACGTTAATTAAAAATATTTATTGTTCCCGCTTATACATTAAAATTAGTAAATAGATTTGTGGAATACATTATAATATAAAACAATTAATGTTCACTAAACGGTGAATATGATTTATAATATTCATTTTATTATTATTATTATTATTATTATTATTATTATTATTATTATTATTATTATTATTATTATTAAATGTAAACGCTTTTTTACATAATATAATATGACATGAAAATGCAATATACATTGTAAACACAATTCGCTTGTCGCATGCATAGATCTAAACGTCATAGTATCAGATAAAGCACGTATTGCCGTAAGTTAACGTTGTTATTTAAAATAAAAGCTAGCAAATTTAAATGTATTCAAGACTTTGAATAAATAATAGAAAATCGATAACAATATGTTCATAAAAACATGCGAGATAAAAATAATTACAAAAATACAAACATTATTCGGTTTGCACTAGGACGATATTTTATACATTGAGCAGTTTACAATTTTATATAACCACGCACTTGGAAAGGTTTATAAAAGTCATTTTTTTTTTCAAATCAGATAATAATAAATAATTATATTCTTAAAATGCTTCCACCTATACGGATTTAAAAAAATTTTTAAAATATATATTGTACATACTCTTATTCTAAAAGTTATATATATTCTTCATTATAACTATAGTAAATGTAAAATTTAAGTTTCAATATACGAAATAAACAAAAATTTGTGATTACAATACGAATAAAATTAATATTACTTATCGTTTATGTAGCGATAATAAAATGTGTGGCAAAATAAAATTAAAACAATTATAAAAAATAAATCACTTTTTAAATTGTCTATTTTAATTGCACAAAAATAATGATAAAGATATTATAAACGAAATATTTATTCATATATCAACGAAAAATATTTATATATTTCAACGAACCTAGATTCAATTTTAATTTTAGAGGCAAACAAATATTATATTTCATTTTTAGATCTAAAGTAGGCACCTTACAATATTTTTCAAAATTGTATTAATAATAATATCAAACTGAAGTTAAATACCAAGTTTTTAAATTCAATTCCTTCTAAGAACCTTTCAAATATTTCATTAAAATTATGAAAATAAATTCATATATAATCAACATAATAATATTGCAAATAAACGTTTATATAACACCCTGTATATGCGTAAATTCTACGGTTGGTATAAGGTAGGAAATATGACACACGTTACGACTAAAATTAAATTGACTTGAAATTATCTTGGATGTAACTTTTCAATTATCATAATATTTAATTTAAAATAATCATTAGGTATGTATAAATATTACGAGTAAGTACGTTTGAACGTATACATACTATTTCATTTTATACTGATAACATTTAACATTTAAGTTACATACGAGAAGGTACCACTAAGTTAATTTAATTAAAATAATTAAGACTCGACTCATACGATGATTTTATAATAATAAGTTGAAAATCCAATTATATAGTCAAAGAGTAGAAATATAACTACACAAAGAAAAATGTATATTGTCATGTAACTACTAACTATATCAAATAAATATATGTCGTATGACAACAGATTTTTCTGTATATTAAAAAAGATATGTTTTTTTAATAAGAGAGAGAAAATGAGAATGCTTTTAGATTGTCGTTATGAAAAATTGTATACTTGTATACACGTATAAATAATGATTAAACCGTCAATATAACATATAAAAAAAAATAATAATAATATTAGTTAATTGACATTCATTGCGTATTGAAATGTTATTACAAAATATATTTAAATATAAAATATTAATACTGAAATCAATTGCTAAATTATATAAGTTGACATCATAATATAATATACTAAAAGTTATTACATATTGGATGACTATATGAAAATTTTCGTAAACAAGAGAACAAAAAAATCATAGTAATGTATTAATATACGAGTATAATAAGGATCGCCCATTATTCGTTAAAAATTTCATTTTCTCGCTTACCAAAAAAATATTCCATATGAAAAAAGTTTTCATATGGAAGTATATGTACATGATAGATATTATGTATGATAAATTATAAAAATGGATAAAATACCTAGTTTAAAATTCAGTAACTTTGGAATACATATATCATATTTTATAACTATATACTCGTACGTGTATATGTATATATAGACGCATTGAACGTGTAACTTTTAGTTTGGATTGATCTTGTTTGTTTATATTACCTTACTTACGATAGTTGAATATTACCCTTCGTGTATTGAATTTATAAATTTATGGCTTAACTATATATAATAAAAGGACGTGATGCAATTTTCGATACTTAAGAGTCTAAACCTCTTCTAAACTATTGAAAATTAAAAGATTCTAACTTTGACCTTTCTTATCCTCTCTCATTCAAGTTTTCATTGATATAAACTTGTATATATAAATTATTAACTTAAACACTATATAGTATGTATTTTTCTAATATATTACATGGAAATTATTATTTTTTTTTCATTTTTAAAGGCTTAGTTTAAATAGACTTGTTTTAATAGACGAGTGTCAAATACCAAGATTCATGCATACGTATAATATAATATTATGTGATTTTTTTTTTTTGCATACAATGATGTTCGGTTTATACTACTCGCACATCAATATTAAAAATAACTAAGGAGAAATTTTCTTTTAAAATCCCTTGTACTATAAAAAAAAATTTACGTAAATTAACGTTTAACATAATTTTATATAAAAAAAATTAAATTAAAAATTACGATTTTAATTATTTAAATAATAATGCGTAGTTATTTAAATTTTAAAACGAAGACGGTATTTTTATGAATACGAAATATGCACAATTCAAACAACGCACAAAGATAACGTTCCCAAACACTCGATTAATTTATACTCGTAAAAAAGAAAAACAAACGAAAATAGGATATACTTGTTCTTAAAAGTTAACTAATAAATGAAATATAATAATATTATACATTTCAATCGTTAATGATATTAAAAATATTTTTATTTTGAAAAATTGATTGATTGATAATAATAATAATAATAATACGTACCAATCACCAGCTCCGGAAACGCTGACTGGTGAAACTATTTTGTGAGGCGGATAGTGAACCAACGACACAGTTTCGTCTGATTTTATGGAAGCCAACTTTTCCAAAAAAAAAAAAAATAATAATAATAATAATAACAATAATAATAATGATTATGGAATAAAATATTTGTGACGAAATTCATTTTTTAATTAAATCGTTCTCAGTTTTCGGACTGTAAATTTTTATTACGCCGAGTTAATATAATATACATACCAACAGTCCTTTGTCGCCGAGTGTCACCATAATGACTGGAATGTGAGATATCAGCTTACAAATGGCATCTTTGCAACTATTTATTATGCGATTTAGTACATCGAATTCGTCGTGAACGTCAATGAAAACTTCAATAGTGTAATTTAAACAATCCGACGCTATAATGAAAAACAAAATAAATAATATTTGCGTTGGTGTTTCTCGTAAAATTGACGTTTTCGTTCGTTCGGATCTCCACTAATCCACTATAATGTATTTTAAGGAACATAAATTTTTTCAACTAAAAGTATAAATAATTTAAAGTTATTGATCATAAGTAAAAATAATATATCTAAAAAAATCTCAGTCTCTTCAAAAAATAAAAATATATAAAAAATAAGACCATTTATTGGACATATCTCTATATAGGGAAACATTTATGTAATCGTATTGTAAAAATACAAATATTTGAATAAGTTTATAACCGTGAAAAAATATTTAGAAAATAATATAATATTATTATTCACACCAGTTTTAATCAAAAGATACGTTAAAAAATATATAACGTTTAATTTTCTGAAACAAATTTACATTATATTTAAATCACTTTTCGACATATTTTACTTTACTTTTCAAGGAACTATTCGCCTATCCTGCACCCCAGTGCGTAGTTACTATATAGGTACAAATAGTGTCTAGATTTATGTAATACCAATCCCACGTGCTAACACCAATATCTCCACGTAAAGTAAAATGATTGAATACAGTTTTTTTTTCTAAATTTTTTATCAGGTTATTTATTGAATTAAAACTTAACATTTATTACTTTATAAAAAAAAAAATTCATAAAAAAAATGAAGAATTAATTTTTTTTGTTTTTTAAATTATGCAAAATTTGATGTAATAATACTAATTTAAAGAGTATGAATAAATTTGTATGTGTCGACTTTTTAATTACATCATGATGGCAATTTGTGGCAATTTTTTTTATTTTCTGAAAAAATGAAATATTCTACGTCATAATTTTATTGTAATAATTTAACATTTTAACATCATTGTACGCAAAAATTTATATTATTAATATAGATAATAATAATTTCAGGTGATAACACAATAATAAATATCATCAATTACATTGTTGTAATTAGATAAATTTTGCACTCCATGGTATAATAATTTAAATAATAATTAAAATATAAATGACGCCAAATATTTTAATATTTAACAAAAACGAAATAAAACGTCCATATCGATGAAACTAGGAAATCTACCCATCAAAATGTTTATAAAAATATGATCTTTTAATTCACTGTCTTCTAATTTCACACAATTTTTTTTAAAAAAAAAATAGTTATATTTTTTATTTTATATATGAAATGCCTTTTTTAAATAAGCATTGAATGTCATAATCTACCATCTGCTAGTTTAAATATAAAACGTTTAAAAATTAAAAATTGTATGCGAATATTTTACATTTAATAAATAAATATAGGACACACCCCGTATACAGAAGTAATTAAATCTTAATGGATTAACATAAAAAATTATTACATTACATAGGGAATGTAATAATATTGTGACGAACCGGAATATAATAATACACTAAAATTAATAAAATTATTTTTTTTGTGTGTGAATCGAAACGATATTATGCAGTATATGAAATTGTGAAATTTGGTTTATTTTTAAAATTAAATTCTTCCAATAATAATAATTTTTGTAACACGTTAACATGAGTACGTTTTCCACTATAATCAGGGGTTTTTTTTTTTCATTATACGAGTAATTAGTCATGTTGTTATTGTGATAATCCACAACGGATCACCAATTTGGCTATTTTTTGATCTCGGTATTTTTTATCGTCATTCAAATCCACAACGGAGCTAGTAATAATGAAACTAATTTTGTATTGTATATTAATCACTACGACCGCAATATCGCACGATGGTAATTACCGACGAAAGTAAAAAAAAAAAAAAAAAAAAAAGCATAAAATTCGCAAACGTTTCACAATACATTGTGCTTTTTTCCCCGCTAAATAAGTAGTAAAAAAATATACATTATTTTTACCCGCGTAATTTCACAAATTTTAAAATTTAATTTTTTACTATAATAACATGTCATAAAAATATTCGAAAAAATTGAACGTTACACATGACGCATTTATAGCTAGTACTACATAAAAATAAAAGTATAAAAAATTATATTTTAACATTTTGGGTTCAATGCTGATCATATTATAATGGACGCTAATAAAGAAGCCCCTTAATTAACTTAGTTTTTTTCCATTTTAATGGTAATTAACTAAAATATATAGAGTCTTAGTTAAAAATGGGTTAACAGAGCTATTATGTCTTTTATTTTATTTTTTTGCTCATTAAATGAAGCACGTATATAACCTTTATTTATTTTAACATATAAAACCACTCAAAATACTATAATTTAATGAAACTTCAAGTATAAAAATAAAATTATAAAACTGCTATTAATTATTTTACAGAAGATATTATATTATTAATTAATCTGCATTGTTTATAGGATGTATCACAAAAGTATAACATTTTTTAATACATTACCAATGCAAAATTGATCGTGCATATACTTTGTATAAGTTATATGAATACATATTATACATATAAGTATAAATTAAATATAAATTCGTCCAATTAAGACATTTAGTTGATTTTATTCCAAAAAAATATCTAAAGTATAGCATGTCAAATTATGTATTTTAATATAAGATTAATTTAAATTTGTTTTTTATATTAATAATTACTTACTTTTAAATTTTAATATCATACAGATTTAGATAAATAAAAAATAATTTTAAGTAGGTACAATATAAAACTTGATACTTTAAAAAATATAAATTAATTAATTGTTTATATAAAAAAAATTATGTACATAACAAATGATTGAATTAATATTAATTTTTATTTTTAAATCTTATTTTATTATATTATATAAAACATAATTATAAGTACCTGAATAAAAAAAATTTCCATTTGAATAATAAATTTTCCTATTTAAAAATTAAATTACAATTTATTTATGTTTATTATTCTTAAATACGAATATCAAAATGTAGTATTTATGTAAAACCTCTTAAACTAAAACTCGGAATAAAAAAAATTAAATATAGATTTTGAAAAACTAGCCTTTTTAAAAAGTTTGTACAGAATATAGTACAACGTAAAAAGTGCTTCAAAACATTTGACAATATATTATGTCTCTAAGACATATTCAATAATTTCAAAATTATAATAACAAAGGAATATAATTTAATAATATAATATATTAAGAAAAAAAAACTCTACTGTTTATACAAAATGTTATGATTACATTAATGTAAACAGAAAAAACTACTGTGCACTACTTTTTTAGATGTTTTATGAGAGGTAACTTTTATAATTTAAAAATAAACGATTTTCTTATATATTCAACAATTTAAAATAAAAACTTGGAACTTTGTATAAACTTTAAATATATAGAAACATATAATATTATTATTATTATTATTTTTATTTTTTTTTTTAAGTACAATAAATTATTCTTAAAATATTGTAAATTTATTCGCGTTCTCAAATTTCTAACGTAGGTTGTTTGGCGATAGAATAAGATTTTCTTTTTCTGGTATCAAATGTTTTTTGAATATTATTCCATTCGTTATAAACCGCTGATGGAACACTACAATACGTCGCTATTGTCTATATACAATATACATCTGCTGGCTCTTGACATCTATAAGTGCTATTCGTGTAAGAAGTTTTTGGTGCATTAATCATTGACGGTAGTATTCGTCGCCAAGAAAGATAAATATAGTATATATAATATATTCTATATAGAATTATTTACGATGAATCTAAATGAAAAACAAAAAACTGTATAGGGAAACGTTTTGTATAAGCCAACAATGTGCGATTCTGGCAATAGATATAGCGACCAAAAATATTCAACAATACTCCGCCTAATCTGATGTTCGGTTAGATTTATCTAACTTTCTATAAGATATTATTAAAATATAGTTACTTTGCAGAAACATTTTCTTGCCTCAGACAAACTTTTATATAGTACGATTCGAGTCGGTATTACATTAAATTCGTAATGTAAATTAATTTTTGTTCTTTTCAAATCCATTTTATCCCGTTTTATAAAAAAATAACGCATGTTATTATATTCAGGTATACCTACTACTATACTGTACTGACTATGTTGTACGTATGTATGACGTAAAATATTTAAAATACCTACAGAATTTGGCCGAAAGTAGATTATGCAAAGAGTCAATCAAATTCAAGCCGAAAACAATTTATCCTAACTGTAAGTTAAGTTGAATTTAGCTAAGTGCTTTTTAATGGGTTATACCTTTCAAAGTGATTTTTATCAGACATTTAAAGTTTTGTAAGGAACACGCGGTTAAGTGGAAAATGTATAGCTATTATGAGCAGTTGATGGAGATAAAATAAAAATAATACAAAACCGTGAATTTTCATTTCGTGTCTGCCACAAAAATGTTAAACAACAAGAAGCCATTGATCATATAAAATCAATTTCGTCTGAAGAATTTGATGGCCAAAAAGCCGCTGATGGGGCAGAAGAATGATTACTGAACACTTATCATTTTCAACTCTCGACAGTTGTATATCTTAACGAAATTAGGCGAAAACATTTATTTAATGTAATTCTACGTTAATAAACTGATTTACACAACCGAAGTGCTTGTAACTAAATTTAAATGTTCATTAAACTGTAATATTCGTAATTTATCGTTATAACATAATAATTGGTACTAACTTTTTAATCTTTTTCGAAAGAAAAATAACAAATTATTATTATATTAATAGTGTACGAGTTTACATTCAAAATGTATTCATGGAATTATATTTAAGAGCTTTTCTAACGAGATAATCAGTATAAAATGAAAATAAAAAATAATAAAAAAATGAAAGATGTACTTGTCATAACTGAAATTAAATAAAAATAATTCATAATAGTTAATTTACGATTAAAATGATTTATTACATGTTTCAAAAATTGTATTTAAATTATTTATTATATAACAAATATTTTATGTTATAACAATAATATTGATTTTCTAACAGAGATAAAGACCAAATATATATAAATATTTTTTTTTTTTTAAAAAAAATAACGTTTCATAAAAAGATTTTATTGGATACCACAAAGCAACAAAAATCAATTATTATAAAAAAAAAAAAACATTAAACGCACGTGTGTAGGTATTGTTATTTTGTCTACTGTGATATTATGTTGAATACACATAACACATAAGCATTTAATATTTTTAACAATAATATTATCTACAAGAACCAAATTAGGGTATAAATGAATATAATACATAAATATTTTTTTAGAACAATATGTCTTGCCTTCTTTTAATAGAAAATTTTTATTATAAAAATTTAAAATACACCGAAAAAAAAGAAATGAAAACGCGCTAAAAAATTTAAAAATTACATAATAGGTATAATATATGTATTATTCATTTTAAATTTTAATTATAATATGCAAATTACCCCATATTCAATGCGAAAAAACATTTAATTTAAACTTAAAATAATATATAATCCTTTCAACATAATCTTGTTATCTACTAAAGTCACCATATTATTTTACAGGCATGTATTTTTTTTTTTTTTTTTTTTAATAATTTTGACTGAAATTTTAATTTATTAATATTATCATGAATCGATTAAAAAAAAAAAAATAATCGATTCTAATCACGCCACATTACTGTATATAGGTATTGGATTCTTGAAATTATATATTCGTTTCTAATTATTATTTATTACGTGTAACGTCATTTTAAACTTTTAATGGAAAATAAAATGTTATTAATAATTTACAAATTGATATTTAACTAAAATGTAGTAGGTAATCTAATAACTTCGGCATAATATAAATAAAAGTATAAATGGTTAGTTATGCCTAAATACAAAAAAAAAAATTGTAAACATTCGTACAAGCGCGCCCGCAGGATAAAAATACCACTAGAGGCTAATTAATAATTGTTAGAACAAAAGGGATTAAATTATTTATTAATATAATTAATAAACATTACATATATATACTATATACATATATAACAATATTTTTCAAATAAATAAAAATTGAACCCTTCTAGGTTCTATACAAAACATTTCTATAACTTTATCAAATCCAATGTTTTTATTTGGCTCCATTAAAATGAAAATTTAAAATAATATTTAAAATTATAAAAATGCAATATTATTCACAGCTATTTAATAATTTATTTTAACAAAATAAAATGTACAATATGTCAATATACCTACACGAAATATTGTTTAACCTGCGAATCAGCGATAGGGCATATGCCATATCTCATATTAATATATTTGCCAGGGATTTAAAATTATTAATAAAACCGTGTTTAATATAAATTTGGAGGTAATCGAATCTACTCGTAATTTCATAGAAGTTATAAAGTTATCGTCTATTATATCAAGTTGCAGAACACAACACTCGTATAAATTTAGGTTATATTATATAGCCTATAGAGAATAATAAAAATAATATTTTACAATCGCACCGGCCGTAGTTAGTTATCAAATGTGTGCGTGTTGCGGACTATAATTTCTAATTACAATAAGAGTTATAATTGATTACTATACGACCATTACTGTATCCTCATACTGATACCTCAAAATAGCTACAACGGCCACATTTTCTCATTTTTTTTTTTTTTTTTTTTTAATATTATCGAACATTATTATGAAATTAGAAGTGAATTACGTATTTTTATAACTACATAATGTATTTTATCAATAGGTAATTTCGTTCGTAATATTATTATTTTTATTTTTATTGTAGGTATATTTACCTTTTTTTTATTTTTTTTTATTTTTTTAGTATAGGTATAAAAAATCCAGAAGGGGCAATGGCTTGCATTCGTATAAAATAATAAATAATTTTAAATTAACGTTTAAATAATAATAATATTACGATGTATATTTATTATTTAGATTCGACGTATTTATAAAGTCATAAATAATTCGTACATTATATAATTATTATAAAATATAAATACGCTGTCCAAATATATCGTTCAAAATATTATTATATTTCCATTCAATAATATTATATAATATAATATAAACCACACAAAGGAATTAGTATATCAATTAATGATAATATACAAAACGTTTGAAGAACGCATTTGTCAAAACTCAACGTTCAACAACGTATAAAAACGAAGTGTATACGAAATATTATAAAACGCGTATCTCAATCGTTTCACGTTTGGCAATACACATTTTGTTTGTATTCGACGCGCCATGTGCGAATATTTCGCGGGCTACTCGAATTAAGCAAACTTCACTTTTGACGATAAAATATCATTTCCAAACAGAAATATGACACGTCCGGTGTATAAATTAATTATTACGAAACGTGATATTATATATATTATATTCGTAATACGCAGTTTAAATAATATTAGATTGATTAATTATGAAATTTCTAAAAAAAAAAAAAAAAAAAAAATGATTTCGACGACGCCACTATTGTAACACTTACGTATTATTTTAAAATGTACAATGTAGGTTAGGTACATGTTTATAATCGCGATACGGGTATTGTTTGTGCCTTTGGAGCAATTTATATTTTTGACACTTCGCTTAATATATTATAAGCAATGAAAAAAATACGTAGAAATGTAATAATCATAAGATTTCGATCTTCGATTGGCGACGAAAACCCACAATTCTTCGACTGTCAGGAATTTGTAAGAAGTTTGTGGTTTTCTTATCGATACAGTGGCACTTTTCCGACTTATCCCTACATCACCGTTGATTTCCGATTTCTTTCACCACTCGTAAAAACGATTTCCACGTATATTCCTCGCCGCCATGCTCTTTGCCTCGAACGAACCGTTGAAAATTTTGACGTCGCGTATAGTTATTTCTCAATAACTATTTCGTTTTCACGATCGGAAATAAATATCAAACTCAACAACACGACTATATATACTGCAACTACGCATTTTACTTGCCATTACCTAATGAATTCCAAATATAACTCTTATATTTATCGTCATTTATGTAATATATTATTATGTATATAATCTGTCCGTTATCGCAACTAGGTGGTGCTTTGAGTCATTAGCACCCCCTAAGTTAAAATAAACACACCCGTATGTAAAGGAAAGTATATGACCCTTAAAAAAATTCTGAACATTACTTTAATTTAATTAATATTTTATATAGCTCAAACAATCCCCCTGTTTTTATGACTAGTTGCGTCTTATTACAATAACCTTTTACGTAGATAATCCCCGATAAGGAAAATAAATTTTATAATTCATTGAAATTTTCGTTTTATACGTGTTTTCATAACCGATTAAAAATAATATATTATAATCGAATGCCAATATATCCTAATCGTCTATTTTGTATTTCCACAAAAGGCATAAAATTATATACATTGGAAAGACTCTGTTATTATATTATTATCCTAAGTCTAAGTAATATTAATTATACGAAAAATTAAATTTAACACTTTACATTTTTACGTTAATGCTACTCAAATATATTGAAAGTAAATTAATTTTTATTGTGCAACTTTTTGATGTAATTATCCCGAAGTAGTTTTTTATTGTTCGATGATTTAATTATAAATGTATTATAACCTTATTGATAAAACATACAATATAATAATGTTTTAATATAAAATAATTTTCTTATATTAAGATAAGTAATTTTATAAAATATGGATTATCAGCTAATTTTAGGTAGGTAACTTACATACTTGAATGCTTACAATATTATTATACAATAGGTACTCCAATTTTATAAATTTACAATTTTCATTAAGTCAAGATTTTATTGGTATTAAAATTAATAAACACATACAAATAAAATGAATTCGAAATAAAAATATTCCATGATTTAATTAGTTAAGAAAATAAATAAATAGTTGTAAATAAAAAATGTTAAAATTGTAATTTAATTGAGTTATATTTTTTTCATAATAACTCAGAAAACAATAAACAGATTTCACACCGTTTGATTGTTAATATAAATATATTATTTATTTATTTATCTACAATTCAGTTGTCTTATACGCACGATTAATTTAAATAAATAATACAACAGTGCCTTGAACGTATAATACAACCCCAACAGTGATTGCTTTTAAAGTGAACATCTAGTTAATGAAATAAAATGAAAATGAATTATTGTGAATAATCAATAATGAAAACTTTTGTCTACTATTAACATAAAACTAATAAGCAAAAACAAACAATATTCTCTTAAAATACCAATTTTAATGTAATCGGGGCCGTATTTAGCTTTGATGGGCCCAAGGAAAACTAAAATTTCCAGTCGACTTAGGACTGATTTTCAAACAAGAAATTTTTCTAATTATACATAAAACTAATAATTAAATAATTTAGACATCAAATTATTCAACCGTATCGTTTAAATGTTTTATTTTGTTGTTATACATTTTCCAGAGAAAATAAAATACTTTAAGTTTTAAGACATAAATAATAACTAATGTTAATACGAGTATATGACTACATAATAATTAGAAACGTAAAATGTATAACTCATATCAGGTGGTTGATTATAGTCCTAAGGTCTTTCATCTCTCGGCTCTCCTTTCTCGCCGTTGATATACTCGTTATGTACTCGTACGAATAATCTCTATAATATTTATTTGCTATTCGCTAATGACGACACGAGTCAAAGGAAATTAAAGGAAATATTAAGACCAAAAATAGTGAATATTCCTCAAATACACGAGTCGTGATGGGAGTCGAACCTGGCATAAGATTTATTATAATCTATAATAATTGAAATACAAATAATTATTAATTATATTATTAATGAACACCATAACTAGATATTTTTTTTTGAGTGGGAGGGGAATTTTTTTCATTAATTTTTGCAATGCTAATATAGTTCCTACTATTTTGTTTTCTGTAAAATAATTATACCTATGAACAATAGAAATTTCAAACTTACACGTCATGTTTTGTTATATTTTTTAAATTTAAATTATTTTATTATAATTATTATTATGTTGTACCTACCTAACCTTGCATCAAACCATTGAAGCATGGCGGCGGCGGTTTCGGTGACGCCAGTAAGAAAAAACAAAAAGGTTTATTGTATTTCGATGTTTATACGATATATTTAATTTTACGTTATGTAAATACCTAACGCAAATATCCATTTATATTATTTAGTAGTTTTTATATCAATGTAATATATTTATTAATAATGTCATTGTCAGCCGTGGCTGTTTATTTTTATAAATTTATAATAAAACAACCGGGTATCAAAACCGAAAACGCACACAACTAATTTGGGTTAAAATAGCTGTAAATCTCATCCGCCGTGTCAATCTATCTAACGTCGACTGTATTGTTATTAAAAAATCAATTTTACTAATACAAATTGGTAATTTAACCTTAACGTATAGATTTACTTCACGATTTCACTAATTTTCTAAATGTTGATATTAGAGGTGTTCACAATATTTATAACATAGGTACTTTTTCCGTACACTATTCACTGCCTACAATATAATACGTAAAAAAAAAAAAATTCAATTGGGAACTTGCCCCAGTGTCCTTCCCCTGGCTACAGCTCTGTTATTAATAATTAATTTTTTATTACTAATAATTATATAACTTTTTTTTATCAAGTTATACATTTGAATTTTTTTGTAAGCCCGAGCCCCTAAAAAATAAGCTTAGGGTCGTCCCCAGACATATGACCCGAAAAAACCGGTTTGAAGACAACCCTGAGTATATAATATATATAAAATAAAATCATAAATTATTATAATATCATATAGAAATAAACGTAATAATTAATAATTATATATTAAATGAAATGTAAATATATAAAAATAAAATAAGTCTTGCGTCATATTGACATAATTTGAAAATATTAATAATTATATTTTTAAATTTAACGCTTACTTACCTTTTAGTTTATTCGTGATCTGTGCGAGTTCTTTTAAATTTGGAGACATAAATGACAATCCTTTCCACAAATCCGATAAAAACGGTTTTGTAGCTACGGCAATGTCAGTAGTTTCAAAATACACTGTACAACAAATCAAATATCACTGAAGATAACTATAAAAAAGTAAAATTAAATTTATTTTACATCAACTATCGTATATACCTGGTATATTCTCTTCGTTACAAAATCCAATTACAAAATCCATTGTTTCCACACATAGATTTCCATCTATCGTTACGACCGGACTTTGATATAACGCATCGATATTTTTCTTGATCTATATTGGTACACGATTAAAATATACATTCATCGATGTGATTGGTAAAAAATATTACGTGCAACTTAAAATTATAACTTTGAATTAAATACTTGATGTAAGTATACATAAAATAAAAAAACAACCGGCAAAATTTTTTCAGATGGAACATAAATACATAATATAAAAACAGCAATAGACGTTATAATTTCTATATAAATTATATTTTTAATGTATAATAATATTATCTTAATTATTGTAATAATATCGACTATAGTCTATTCGAGCGTAAATCGAGGGGGCCAGTAAAATATTCAAATTGGATTCTAGAATTTAATCGAAATTTTAATAACCAATTTTTTAAATTAAATAAAAGTCGTAAAATTATATTATATTTGCGTTTGTATATAATATATTTTTTTTTATTACTTATTAACTCTTAAATATTTACCTTCAGTTCCATTATGGCTATATACATATAGTATAGTGTAAGGTCTTTAATGTAAGCATTATTATTTATAAGTTATAAATGTTATAACCAATAAAATATAACCAATAAAATAAATTATAACCAATATTATTTTTATATAGATGATATTTTGATTTCCTTGAAACTGAAATCGTATTTTTTTTTTTTTTTTTGTTCTTATATTTTTTAAAACACCTTCTACTTCAAAATTCAAACTTATAAATTATAATCGACAAATATACTATTAAAAAGTTTGGGGTAATATATGAGATATAATATCAAGTTTAAATTACGATTCATATAATACCGTAACTTATAATATAAAATAAAACAAAATATGTATATATAAAAAATAATATATAATCTCAATTTACATTCTTACGTTTCGATTCGATTCAATTTCTGATATTATGAACTTTTTATAATATGTTTTTAAATAATTTATTTTAACTTACATAATATAGTCTTAAGTCTTAACCTTAACTAAACGAACTACACTTCCATATGCGTATTATTCAAATTACAATTTCACGTTGATACGAAATATAATTTAAATAGACTATTCAAAACTGAAAAATAATAATTATACGACATAACTTTACAACCACCAACCATATTGATTCTCAGTACGTACTCAATAAAAAAAAAAAAAAAGAAAATAAACAGAGTTTAACTATGTCAACTATTTACATTTTTGGAAATATTGTTAGTTTAACTATGATGTCACAGTCACTTATAACTTATAACTTATTTAATGATCATCAAAAAACCAACAGTTCACAAAAAATTAAAGACTAAAATATAACAGTCAGAATAATATAATTTTTTTGATAATAAAAATAATAATATTAGAATAATAAAAAATTATAAGAATAATATTATTTTATTCTTACGAAATGTATTATAATACAAAATTTAGAATAATTTAAGGATTCCTACTAAGAGTCCATATAAAAACTTAAACTACAACAAATTAAAATTATTTTAATATTACAAACTGTATTTTAGTCAATAATTAATAGTTTTGCAATAGTTTGGTACAATTTTTTTTTTTATTATTATTATTATTAATTTAAAATTTAATGACAAACCTCGATAAAATAAAACTTTGAATCGCTAGCAGTAATAATAATTTTAGTGACATTGGTTACCATGGTGATAGTGAGATAATAATATTGTTTATTTATATAAAAGTTTAAAAAAAAAAAAAATAATAATATTAAACTTTGTGTCTCATATGACTCGATGTTCAAATTACAAACTTTCTGATAGAATTAATTGAGAAACTAAACTTTTAATAAAATACTATGGATTCCCGATGTAGTATTTGCAGTGCGTTCGTATTTGACAACTTTCTAAATTAATTTCTTATATCCCTTCAATCAATAACGAAATATAATACATAATATTATATATTATATTTATAATAAAATAGTTAGAAAACAAATTTAATTACAAACTCGCGTTTTCTGTGAGTTTTATGTATAAATTACCCAGTTTATTTGTTTAGGGGCTTATGGGTAATCCAATATATAATATTATTATTTTCAACAAAATACTCGATTTTTTCTGTGATTTAAAAAAAAACAAAACAAATAAACGTAATTCGATTATTAAAACGATAGGTTTCAAAAAAATAATTCCATTTATGAAAAACAAACCTCGCTAAATATAAAAAAACCATATAAATTTGACACAAAAATTAAATTTTTATTAACACTAATACCTGTTACAGGTCACATGTAAACATTAATATTATTATTAGGTGTGGTCGGTGTCAAATAATTTTATATATTTATAATCAAAACTAATGTTAAACGTAAACGCATTACACTTTAAAAATAATAATTATTACCGTGTCGACGGATATTTGCTTGTGACTTTCCATATCTCCGATACACGCCACACAGTCGCCATCGTTGTTTTGAAGCACCACGCACCAAGACGTCGGTATATTTTCGACCACGGTGATCATATCGGTTCTCTAAACATAAACACGTTTACCGTTAACCAAATAGTGCAGATATCGATAAATCAAAAGTATTCACAATGTGATGGAGCGATTTAAGTATTAAATCGCTGTTTGAGTCGTTTCCGACGACGGACACGAAACGCACGTCGTGTCCGAATCGCCCCAAAGCGTCAGCTATGTTTCTACCGACGCCGCCGCTGACTTGTTTCATTTGACCGGCCAACATTCGACCGTCCAGCTAAAGAAGAAAAAAAAGAATTAAAAAAATGATTTTTATTAAATAGGATTTATTAAATTGATTTTTAATAAAAAAAAAAAAAATGATTTGTTTTTTAACAAACTTCGTTTGACTAACCGCTCGTACTAAATTATACGATCAAACGTGTAATAAATATACCTCGGAAAAAGTATAATTTTTAACATGGTTGATAAAAGAAAAATAAATATAAATGTTAAAAAATAGACAAACAGTACGCGTATTCCATATTTTATATTTATATTATAATTTAAACGCGAGTTATGAAAAATTCGGGAAGAAAAAAATATTTTAATTTCAATGGTAGCAAATTTAATATTAAACTTGGAAATTATCATATTTATTTAAATGTGATGTATTCATATTATATTTATATACCGTGTATTATATACCAAAAATAGTATCATGAAATCTCCGAAAATATTTATTTTAAACCTGAATATTATATTATTATAATAATATCGTCTTCGGATAGCTTTATTCGCTCGAAGAAATATTTTTTATACGTAACATTTAATTGTGTCATTTCGCGATATTCCAAGAAATGTTATTAATATTTATAGTAATAAAATTTTTTAAAAAATTCGCAGTAATTATTATTGAAATGGATCGAAAAAACGTTCGTTTATATATTGAAATATGCATAAAAATTTTTTTGAGAGAACTGAAATAAAATCAAAATACATATTATAATATTATATTTATATCTATTTCCATAATAGAGATGATATTTATAAATTCGAACATGTATTCCTCGAGGATTATAATATTATTTACCGGTATAAGACGCGTATTAAAAATTTAAAATCAATTAATAATTATTATTTATACAATATCTAAAAATATAATATTACCGTATTAAGGTCTTTGTATTTTGTATAAAACGGTTGAACAAATATAAAAACTAAAGCGCTGGAAAGTTTCGCGAACGACACTCGGTTAGGTATAAGTTTCATATTATATAGATATAATCCGATCGGATACTATATAACTTATAAGTAATTACTTGTTTTTGAAAAGTACCTACGTTGAATATTTTTTTTTAGGTTAACCTCGAAATCGTTAAATTTATTTTTATTTTTATTTTTTTTAATTCTACATTAAAAACGTTATGAATTTTTAACGCGCGACTTAAACGCGACGTCTTATACCTACGTCATAGTTTTAAAATTTGTTTGCCTACGTAATATCATAATATATAACGTAAAATTATTGTATTATAACGATTGATTGAACGAATCAATGAAGAAAGAACAGCGATGAACACTGAAATAATAATGAAAAGAACAATAAAACTAATTGGACATCTACTAAGACGGAATGTGTTCATCGCACTATCATTGTGGAAGGAAAAATAAAAGGGAAAAGATCCAGAGGAAGACCGCGTAAGTCCTTCTTTGAAGAAATCTTCCGACGAATGGGTTGTACCTCTTACCAAAGTCTCAAGACGATGGCATTATGACAGACATGATTGGCTACAACAACTAGGCTTGGCTTTTAGAAGCTGATGATAATGAATGTTATTTGATTTAAAACTGTTTGCGTCCGTATTGCGAAGGTATATATAAATATTGGTATTACATTCGCGTTGTAAAATAATAATTCAAACTCGTGCGCCAAGCAATAAAAGAATATACATTTTTATTTTTTTTTTTTATATATTTATGGACGGCCATATTTTATATTATAATAATCAAGTACCTATTGAGAATATTATATATAATAGTTTGTCAATATCAATAGTATAATATACAGACGGATTGCCCGTTTTATTATTATTATATATTATAATAAATATAGAGTGATGAGAATTTCGATTTACAAAGATATTATAAATATACGAGTATATTATAGGATACTTGAATATAAAATGTTAAAAAATAAATAAATAAATACGTGATCCCAACCCCGTTTGATAACGCGAAATTATTTCGATCTCCCCGCATCACGGGGGTTTATGATGATTTACAACATTACGATTTATATCGTTTGAAAATAAATAAAAAAAATTCTATCGAATAAAATATGTTTTTTTTTTTTTTTTTTTTTTTTGTATTTTTTGTGAAACAATAAAAAATACGTAATAACAACGATGGATATTATTTCGACGTCGGTTAATCGCGCAGACGTAATACGCGATGATAACGCGGTCGTATACGTATATAATATAATTTACTCTGGTAACCGAAATAAAAATTATTACTCTCCCCGTTCAATCTCAGGAATATAATAATATATTTATACGTGAGAAACGAAACGAACCGAAAAACGGACTGCGCGGATAGAAATTATTCTGCGCGAATACATAATATATTCGAAACTGTATAAATTATTATCGTTTAAAAGCACTTATATTTTTATTTTATAGTAGCGGTGTAAAACGCAAATATAACATTATAATAATAATGAAAATAATAATAATAATAATAATAATAATAATAATAATAATAATAATAATAATAATAATAATA
>JAIUCT010000007.1:21891858-21937847 GCA_021307375.1 Tetraneura akinire | reverse complement strand
AGAATAAAAATAATAATAATAATAATAATAATAATAATAATAATAATAATAATAATAATAATAATAATAATAATGATATATATGTTTCGAGGGTGCTGTCAAACGAGTCCGAGTCGCGTGGCACGGGGTAAAAAGAGATTTGATTTTTTTTTCTCAGTGATTGGAAAAGTTCACCGTCAACTCGCAAACTTGTGTCGTTTTTCTGACGTTTCGTAAATAAAAATTTTCATTTGCATGCATTATTGTTCCTAATAAACGTTTCTGGTATTTATATATACACAGTCAGAGATAACAGTACAACTCTATATATATATATATATATATATATATAGTATATAGATACGTATATATTGTCGAGTAAATGAAATTCCTATTCGCATTCTAATTTGGACGTTTCGACGGACAAACAAAAACAACCGAGTTCACCGAAGAACGCCACCTGCTTTTTATGAAATAAATAAAAATAAATATACGCACGCCAAGCTAACATGTTATATTACGTATCAGAATGTTTTCGTTCGAGGGTGGGGGAAAGAAGAAATTTCGAATCGAGCACGCATCGATACGATATATTAAAAATATAATACGAGTATAAAAAAAAAAAAAAATGAATAAGGAAATTTTATTTTATTTTTTATTTTATTTTCTTATGTATCTTTCGTGATAATTATTGGTTAGGTTAGGTTAAATAATTATTATTATCGTACGTGCATTGTTTATACCGGGTCCGGTGGATTCCATAAATAAATAATAACATTATATAAGAAAATCGGATAACCCATCGCCAATAATTTTCTCCACGCGAAAAATATTTTTTAACAGGAGTTTGGGGGTTGGTAAATTTATTTTTTAAACACGAATATTCTCTCGTCGTATTTCAAACGAAAAATGATTAATTAAAAAAAAAAAGGAAAAAAATATTACCTATTATCTTTTTATAACATTTTTTAATACCATCCGCGAGATGAATAGACACAATGTAATGACACACTCTATTTAATGAAACATAATAATTATAATAAGACGCTATAATTTGGAATATCGCATTAAACAAATCATTGACCCAGCACACGAATCACGAAACATGTGTTTAAAACAAAATGTTTTAAACAAAACAACTCTGATCACGAGTGTAAGTTTATCTATACAAATATAATCGTATTAACAAAACGTAAATCTAGTCGCCAAAACACGATGTTTATAGTTTATGTATTTGTTTACGTATAGAGGTTTCTTTTTCCTACTAACTATATTATATTATAATTTATAATATTCGTTGTATGGTAATAATTATTAAAGTGTCATTGAGGAAACGCGCGTATAAAATCGATCGTTATGGATTTGACATTACCTATTTACGTTTCGCTACAATATGTTAACGTGTATTATATAGGTACGATCGTTAATATAGATACGTTAAAAAATGAATAATAATTTTCCATGATGAATTCCACGGCAAAAAATCGTCTGACCCACATTTTCGTCGGTGAAAATCAACGCGAATATATTAACAAAACGATATATTGATATTATAATATTATTATGTACCTATATAATATATAGTCAGTCGTCGTATTACGCATTACGTTATCGATTTGAAAATTATTTATAATCAAAGAGAATATATAAAAAACGTACGTTCGTTTAAGCATATTTTTTATACCTCCGTATATTATCATCATCGACGTAATGTGTATAGTAATATTTCAGCGTGTATAGTGGAAAAATATGAAAAATGACTCGTGTAATAATATGAAAACTTTACAAAAATATTTTATTCGAAATTTTCCAGATTGTCGACTCGGGTTTCTTATTTTTACGATTCCACGATAAAACATAACATTTCGACACAACACAAAAGAATAATATGAATACCCGCGTGTATTGTTCTAAAAAAAAAAATAATAATAATAATAATATTGTAATAATAACACGATGGGACGACGAAGAAGACGATGCCAAAATCGTATTATTATTGTTATTTAAGAAATATATTATGTAATCCGATAAAACGCGATTTTCACGTTATAATTTATAAATATTATTTTATTTTTCGTACGCGCTTATGTATAAGTATAATATAAGAATTAATTTTTGATTCGGAGACTGGTAATTTAATACGCATATAGTGATAAACTGATAATATTGTCGGGCACGAATGAATCGATACCTAGAAGACATTACTTATTTTTTTTTTTTGACGGGGCGAGACGTAATCTAAAATATTATAATATATGAATATACGATAATAAATGAACGTTTGGTCGCGGATAAACACGCGAGAAAACCGTATACGGCGTGAAACTAAAACGTTATATTATTCGCGAAGATTTCGTTACCAGAATATAATATTATTGTTTTTACACATTTCGTTTTGGTCGACGGCGAAAAGAAACAAAATAATATTATATAAAAAATAACGTCAATATTATACACACACATCATAATAAAACTATGTGTGTGTGTGTGTGAAAGCGTATTATTACAAGACGGACGTACTTTTTTTTTAATAATACAGGCGAAACCAAGGAGGAAAATCGCGAGTTCGCCAGCTGCGAATGGGAAAAAATAACGAAAAGAAAAGGCGTACTACCGGGTGTCCGAATCGCCGAATAATTGCAGATTTCGCCACCAGTACCGCATTGGCCACGGCGTCGCGTTTCTCATTCATAGTGTGCGTTCGCGTTGTAACAAGGAAAGTTCTGAAAGTGCGCGCCGGACGAATATTATTATCCGATGTATTAAATTGTTGTTATTATTACGACGACGAGGTTACAGAAAACGTACGGAATATCTTCTTCTAACGTACCCCCCATATTAAATATTATAAAATAATATACGATTATTATTATCATTATTATTATTATTATTATTATCGTAAATGAAATATTGGAAAATTTCGAAAATTCAAAAATTCGAATTTAACGCCGCGTGGGAAACGCGAACCCCAAGTGTCTCGTCGTTCGTATTATATGCCTCTTCTAACTATACCGATCACCGTTTATATCGGAAACACTTGATGATAATTGGAAAATCTTAACCCGCGATTCGTAAATAAATACAGTATATAAGTATACGATTTCACGCCGTATGCGCGACAGTATGACTTGATCGACGACCCTCGTTCGCAATCATAATAATAATAATATTATTATTATTATAGCATTCGAACATTACCATTCGTAAATGCGTGATTTTCAATCGATTCCATCGGACGACGACAGCTCCCGAGACGAATGGATTCGGTCCGAACGAGCTGAGTTAGAATTTTCAAAATGTAAGTACACCTAGCCATAACAAATAACAATATATTAAATACTATAAACGTGAAATTCGATCGACTTCGTCCATTAGAATCGGAAAATATTGTTTTTTTTTTAACAAGCAAACGACCGAAACAAAAATATTATTACGGATGTCCGTATGCGATTTCGTCGTTTTTATCATAACACAAATTAAATGAAATTTTCGTTCGAATTTTTTTTTCTTTTTTTTTTTTTTAATCACACCAACGTGTCACGTATATATTCCTACACTTGTCATGTAAAATAACCCGTCATTATAATGTATGAAATTCGTAGGTACCTACATAAAATTACAGTCCATTGTCGATTTTTTAATATTAAACATTTTAATCTACACCGATACCTGTTTTTTTGTTTTTTTATAATATATATAATTATCAAAATATTCGTTCATTTTAGAAGATTAATTAAATTGATAACACATATACAGGAAAACAAAATAAAATATTACCCATACATTTTAATGGAATTTATTTATATGATAAATTATCACTGATAATAATAATTATTTAGGCTTATAAACATTCCAATTTTCTTCTTTTTTTTTTTTTTTTTGTCCTAATGTTACATAATTTAATTTTTTTTTTTTTTTTGGATTTTAAAAAAATGTTATAATAATTTATCATTTAATTGTTATAAAATTCATTTCAACGAATCAAAACAAAGCAGAATAACCTATTAAGTAGTTGTGTTATTGTACAACTACAAATAAACACTATTTTTTTATTTATCGTTTCTCTTTAAGAAAGGATTAATTAAGCGTTAAAAATAATATTTATCAAGCGATTTTAAAAAATCACAATCGTTTACATTCATGGTCGAGCTCATCAATATTATCACGATTCGAAAACAAAAAATGAAATTATTATTACTATTCTTCTTTTTAAGCATTACGACAAAAAACTTTTTGTTAAAAGATTTAAAAATTATATTTTAAAATGTTTATCCATAATATTGTATAAAAATTGTTAAGTGTTATCATTTTAATGAATATCTATAATATTCTAAAGTAATTCAATTAATATTCTGAGAAAATGTATTTTATAATTTTACAAAACCAAAAATATTAGAGCAATGCGTACTACGGTGTGAGTTACGAGTACTAATTAAGTACTCGCGAACCGATAAAATCTATATTATATTATATTTAAATAAACAACGAATTTCGATAAACGGATATATTTATAATATAATAATAAAACCATCGGTATATAAACTAATAATTGTGTTCGGAATTCGAAATCCAACATAATATTTTATAACGTACCTATACTTTAAAAATAATATCGTACAATAATCGAAACTTTTTATATAAAATATAATATTATTCTTGTTATATTCTTGCGTATTATAATATAAATAATATTATTATGTTTTGTATCTACGTACAACATATTATTATTATATTATGTTATAAATCCGTCTTACGTCATTGTTATTCTATTATTATAATATAATATTATTTCGAATTTAATGTGCAAGAACAATGCAATTTTTATCATTTTCTGACCTTTCGCGGTACACGAACATAATATACCGTGCTATTATAATATGATGTAACCATTGGCCTATACCTTGGTGACGGCATCGAATTATACGACATTTTCGACTCGTGTCCTTTTTTTTTTTTCAAATAATAATAATTTGTATTTATAGGTCCGTATTATATTATTATCGTACACGTCGTTCGGTAATCCTTATCGATTTCATACGAACCCATCGTTTAGTACCTATCTATAATACTACAACTATTCTATCCGTTCGTCGCGTGCGCGACGGTAAAAACGAATATTATACCGAAACACTCCCCCGTAATCTGTGAGCTGACGTTTCGACGAACCGTTTATACGAGAATCTTCGATCTTCGGAATAACAATATTAATAGTAATAATAATACTCGATTCGATTCGATAGATAACACTAATAATATCAGTTTCGTCGTCGGCATCATGATATAGACCAGTGTTTCCCAACCTACCCAACGCTACCTTGGGTAGCGGGATCCAAAATTGAGTCGATAAATATTTTTTATGTATCGCATATTATATTCTCTAAAATATTATGTAAACTAATTAATTTAAGTTTTTAATAATAAAATTACATATTACATCATGGATGAAATAGATAAAAAGAAAAAATGTACATTACATTAACTACAAAACTAAATTTTTATTACTTCATGTGGGTAACTATTATAAAAATGTTAGGAATATTTCCATTCCATTTTCTGTAAACATCCAAAACATTTTCAAGCCTCTAAGTTCAAAATTATCTGAGTTATCGTGAAATATTAAAATTTATTTCGTCGAAATTTTATTTTTCGCGAAAAATGCCGTTTTTCAACCATTTTTTGGTCGTTTCACCTATCGCATATGGTCAATATTGAGAAATTTGAAAAATGATCTAAATAAAGTACCTACCAACTACATTAACTTTCCAACCGGAAACGTATCTTCGTATAAACGTATCGGAGCATTCTTTCAGGTCGAAAAAGTGTAAAAAAAAACACACATCATAGTAATACCAATACTTTTTTTGTTTCGCTCAAAATCTAAAATTATAAGTTATAGTCGAAATTCGTTTCACTCTGTGATTATAATTTACTGTCAATCGACAGTCGTGAATAGTCATTGTCATTACAATCTCAGGCTGACTGCAAACAATAAGATATGTCAAAAATAACATCATTGTCTGAGTACACTTGAATAACTGTCGAATTAAAACTTATTACAACGAATCGCGTCTTTCCCTCGAATCGAGTACTTTTGTGTGCGTGTTCGTACGCGTGTAAAAACGACCGTTGGCGTTTCATTACTAACAACGTCGAAGACATAATAATATGCTCAATTATTATGTCAAAAAGTCTCTATATTTTATTTATTTTCTTTGTCAATCATTGTATGCGTTTTGCTTGGGCACATTGATTGAGAATATTTTACAAGGTAATCATAATAATAATAAAAATAGTAATAATAATTATAAAAATAATAACAACAAAAATAATAATAATAATAAAAATCGTCGATAGTCGAAATATTTATGAAAAAAACTCCATTAAAAAAATTATCTTTTATTGTAAAATAATATTATATACTGCTACGCATAAACTTAAATATAATTTTTTTTATCTATACATAACAATAATTATTCTTAAAAAAAAAATTCTCTTTTTCTCTAGACATATTATTATATCAATAAATAACTTTTTAATATAATTTATAAAATATATTATATTACCATATTATGGAAGCTATAAAAATAATATAATGGACGACAATAAAATACATTTTGAACTAACATTATTATGAACAACATCGGTTAGGGCAGTGTTTTGTTATGTTAATATCAAAAATAGGTAAACACAACTGTAATATTCAAGTAGATATTCATTTTGTTTTCACTGACGTTTTATTTTATTGCATTGTATATATTATAATCTCACAATATCAGAGTTATCGAAAAATATAATTTAATCTAAAACAATGTCCCTGCAATAAGCCATGGCGTAATGAGTATCGACGTCTTGAACTACTATTCGTCAAGAAAAAATACGAAATCGTCGTTTTAAAATAAATAATTTATTGACTTTATCGTTTTATATATTATTTATGCAGATTACGTTTCAAAAGTAACTTATCTTCCATATTTACAATTTATTTTTATTTCTTAATCTAGAATAAATATATTTGTATATTATATATATAATTTTTTCCATCATTTTTAAAAGTGCATTCCATACTATATTTTATCTTATATTAGTGATTTATTTTTACATTTTTAATTAAACCTAACTACGAATAAATTTACAGTTAATTTTAAGAATGTGAAAAAATGAATAATATATTACATTACATTATAATTTTCAAGCATCTATTTGTTAATCAAAATGTTTTAACATTAAATCATGCCTAATTATTCATCATGTAAAATACCTATAATTAAGTTAATTCATATAATATAATAAGTATAAATAGTTTGGGTGGATGTTATGTAAAACCAATAGAAGATAACGATTTAACTTTTAACTACCTTTGCCAAAATAGTTGACAACTACTTTGTACCTATATATACATATATTTTTTACGAGTCAATCTTATATAACTCGATTTATCTCTCTTTTGCTGCAAACAAAATAAACGCATATATCTTTAGAATTCATTAGCATAAATATTAGTCTTCATCAACTCGAATTTAATTTATGTTAAACAAGTAATTTTTTCACATTGCATATCAAAGTTACTATCAAGACGATATATTTTTAATTAATTGCACTATATAAACAATATATACATATATATATATATATATATGTTTATTAATTACTAGACACGACAAACATTTAAAATCACAAGAACTAAATAAAACTGACAAGTTTTATAAAATTATTAAAATTTATACTTGTACACAAAATATAAAATTACAATATTAGCAAAGTATATTATTAGTGATTAAACTTTTTAATTAATAAAATCCACAAAACATAAATTTAATACTAAAACTGGTTTATTGACGTATAATAAATGTATACCTATAAACACACTAAGTTTTGGTCAAAAAGTCCACTGAGAATACCAACACTTTATTTTCACTTCATTGAACGTTGAGAAACTCCTATTCCCCCAAGGGTAAAAAAACAACTAATCGAAGATTATACCAGTTTGTTTTTCGATTCATTTTGATATCCGGAGGGAAAAACCAAAAAACCAAAACAGTAAACCATCAATTCTAACCAGGTCGAATATGAAACATCGATAAAAATGAAAAAAAGCGATATTGACGTTAAATAACAAATTTGCCGAACTACCCCTTTTATTCCCCAATTGATTGGTACCTATATTTGGATTATATTCATTTGGTACAGCATTAATGTAATATTAAATTGTATTAGTAATTTTATCGATAATATTTGAAAAATTTCAAAAATAACGTGATTATAACGAATTCAGCGTACGAAATCGACGATCAAATTTTGTCTGATTTTTTATAATGTCAGCGTAATATTTGCAGCGAATAGAGAAAAAAGTCCAAAAGCAATGATAAATAAAATAAAATAAAACAGGTACCTGGCCGATCACTTCATCGACAACATATAGTGTTTACTTAACGTACAGTTATAAGGTTTTTGGATCGTTCGCTTCCCACGAGGCCACCGCTGAGCTTTATATCTTGATTAGATGATTTTGAACAAGGGTTGGGTAAAATGCGACGCAAAGTTACCAATAGAAAGAAAAATAACATAGCCGAATGTTTTCCTATAGAAAACAAAATACGATATTTTAATCATAAAATGTTTGCATAAGAATATCCGAATTCGTTTTTAAGAAAATTTTTACGAGTGTAATTATATAAACTCGTATATATACTGTATTATGATCATATAAATACTGAAAAAAGTTCTTATACAGTTCGTTTTAATCTAAATTTTAAAATTGTCGATATTTTTTAAATAAAATAAATTTTCCGTGTTCTTCGTCATAATTCGAAAGATTCAATTTTTATAAACATATGAAATATTTAATATCCTATCATGCTCATTAATCATTATTAATTTACAAATGTGAATATTTATACCGTGAAAATTACAATATAGATAACAAAAATTGTTTATTATTCATGAGACGTAGTAGGTATATCAATATATTATATATTATGACTATGAGGTACATATACCACTATATAATAGTGTAATAAGACCCCTGGTAAATTTTGTTGATATAGATAACTTGATATAATATATCAATTAATAATTTAATTTTTTTACTGGAATGTAACTTTGTAATGGATAAGTATTTTTTTTTTTTTTATGATTTTTCTATATTATAGTCTACCTGTATAATTAAAAAAAAATACATTGTTCCTTTAATTTATTTTTCGATATTAAACAATTTATTATTATTATCAAGTATATCAATATTTTATTCTATTTAACAATCTATTTAATTAAGGCCATTGGATACCGGTCGATTTTTCACCCAAAAACTACCTATTTTTCTTCCATCAGTCCGATCGCTGTTGTGAAGCGATTAGAATTTTGAAAATTGATTTGAATTCAGTATGAAGTCTACTTGAGATCGGTTAAATAATAAAATGTATCTTTATAAACAAGCAATATTTTTTTGTTTTGCACAATTTTTAATTATGTATACATGTAAAATTAAAAATATACAGAAATATGTGTTTAATTAAAATAATTAGAATAATATAAATAAAATATTTTATTTGAATTTTAGTAAATACTAGATAACATAAAGACGACTATATTATACGAGTATATATATATATATTTAATGGTATATATGTATAGAAATGAATAATACCCATACAAAAACATATTCTGAATTATTATAATAAAAAAACCTTTAGAATCTGCCTTATTCACATCATTTTACGGCACATGAATTTAAAAATATTCTATTACAAAATTCAATAGGTAGTAGATATACACATAATATCTTATTCCACATAGAAATGAAAGAGAAAAATATTTAAATTTTTTTGATAACTCGCATAAAATGTAAAGGTAATATTGATTACTTTTAAATATCATAATATATTATTTTATATTTTATATCCTAAATTAAAATATATAATAAGACATCATTTAATTAACAATTTATTTTCATAATTATACATTGTTTTATAAATTTTATTATATTTATACAATAATTGTGTATTTGTATGTTAAAACACTTTAAATCACTTTATAAATGTCACTTTAAATTAAGTACTCATTGTTTAAACTAACATAGTTAATACTCACTAAATAGATAAATAATTTAATATTTAAAAAAAATTATCTAAACTAATTTTTTCATCTAAAAAAACCTACTCTATAAATATCATACTTAAATTTATAACTATGATTTTTAAAGAAATATTTATTTTAAAATATAAGTAACTTAAAAACCATATATATTTTTTACTTTTAAATAAAACGTTAATTGTGAATACTCAAACAAAAGTGCCAATTTATTTTTACTTTTTACTAATCCGTTTATAATAGTGTACTCGAGAAAATAATTATTTTTCTATGAAATTGAATTCCCTCAATCAAATTATCGTATATCCAAGCAAATAATAAAGGTATAAGGGTGTTAAAAGTACTACCCAGTACCGACCACTTATTATATATACGTATATATAAATAAAAAAATATATAAAATTAATTTAACGCCTTCATAAAATTTGCTTTAAAATAAATAATGAATATAAATATAGGCTTTAATTTAAATACTTATGGATTACTAAAAATATATAAAATATACGAAAATATCATCACTTTTTAATATATTCTAAAATCATTATATAAAATAAAATACTTTACCAGATAAGGTCAAATTAAAAATTTTCATTGATAATTGTTAATTGATACGTGATATTTAGTATATAATTATAAATTATAATATACTCGTACGTATTAAAAAATAATTATATTATTCCATATAATGTAGACGTTTTTTTATAACAGAACTCTTAACTTAAATATGTAATTGATAATTGAATTGTATTATATAGGTAGATATTTAAAATAAAATTATAATTACATATATTAAAATTATAAGAAAAAATCGTAATCGAACGAATAAGCATATTTTTTATATAATTATAAAATATAAATTGTAAAATATTCAAATATAAAACTTATAATTAAATATATATATAAAAATACGCAACAAGCTAAAAAGAACTATTATGAATTATTAAGAAAAGTACGATAATAATCATTTAGAGAACACATAAATTATATTATAAAACTAATTAATCGATTATTATTATTAAACCAGGGAAACCTGGCTTAAGACCATAATGAAAGAAGGATCATGCGCACAATAATGACATCGTATCACATGAGGTGCAGAATCGGTGAATGTTTGAGCTAATTTGTTTGGGGGCGTTGAAACGAATACGGAATAGAAATGAGAGAAAATCAGTCGTGCCGTCAGTCGAAAATATAGTGGGAAGGGAAAGCCATATACTCAGGCCGAGTAGGTCTGAAATCGGCTAGACAACAGAAACCCAGAGAGTGAAGCATCTCTTGCTAGTGTGCGAGGATGATGGGGATGAGTAACCCAGAGGAAATACACGACGGTGAAACTTACGATAAACTCACTCAATCATAGATCAAGGGGCGGTAATGATGATAAGACTCCAAGAACACTATACCGAGGATGAGTCGGACGGGGGAACGAAATAAGATTTTAAGAGGTAAAGCCATTTTGTACTGTGTTCTTTAGTGATGCGTAAAACAAAGCCTAATATTCTAAGGGATTTACAGCGCATATATACTTCGACATTGTGCTTAACAATACGGAAGGAACGGATTAACGAATTAAATAGCCTGATGTTGCGAAAATGTTGTGTTATAAAATATAAAATGGTTTTATGCCTTATTAAACATAAAATTGTAAACATAATTTTTAGGTTACGGCGTCATTTTATTATATTTCTATATATCTATAAACACCAGTTAAACTGTAAAGTGCATTTATTTTTTGACGAAAATCAAAAAGTTTTAGAAATATAATAAAATATCATCATAAGAAAATGAATCGTAATTTTTATGCTCGTTACACGTAGACTATATTTTTTAAAAATCTTAACAAATATATTATACTCATGTTATAGGTTATTATAATTAATATTTTCAAGTATCTTTTTATGCACAAGTAGTTGTTTTATTGATAATATTTTAACATATATTCCTTACTAAAAACTTTGAATATATTATAAGTAGATAATATTTTTATAACATCAATAATAATAATAATATGTCTTAAATATTTTCAATGTAATACAAAACTAATATAAAATATTATTTTAAACGATTTATACTCTGCATTACTCCATAATTCGTAGGTATACGTATTATACAATAGTTTCGAATTTATATTATGTACCTATACGTATATAGAGTAAATCAAAAGTCAATAAGTCAGAAATGAATGTACGAATAAAATAACATATTACCGACTAGTAAAAGTACTTAAATATTATTATGTCAATAGCATTATAACTTTTATTGTCATTTTTTATGATATTAAAACTTTATGAATTATAAAATAAAATATCGAAATATGCTTGTTATGGAAAATAAATACACGTAGTTGTTATAAAATATTTTCAACACTTCGTTGTATTTGAGGATAAACTATATATTAATTGAACGAATTCCAATAACACATAAGGTATAGTTTGTTAACTACGATCTAAAAAAAAAACCTAATTTTATGTAAAATATTACAAATAATAAGATAATTTTAGTAATAATAAATACAGAATTTAACGAACCGGAAAATCACTTACGAACATTATACCTAATAATAGTCTGAAATAAATATATATTTCGTATAAGGTAATTTCTTGATTTTCCCTAGACATTAATAATAATAAAAAATCTCAGGGGTTCGATATTAAAGATTTCACGTGTACGTTTAAAACAACGACTACACCATTAAAACACCAATGCCCATGCCAAATAATTCAATGCTCTGGAGATTACACTCGGGAAACAAAATGCCTTGTCCGGGTCATTATTTCGATTAGAATAATAAATCAGTGTAAATGTTATATTAGAAAAGCTTATTATATAATATTAAACACTGACGTAACTGAATCATTGTTCATGTCTACAATTTTAATTTATGAAATATAGAAAGATAAAATGCATAAGAACTGGAAACAAAACAGTAAAGAAAATGGAAATTAAAAATAATAGAGATTATTATTTTAAAAAGGCATATTATAAAAGCCGTACATAGAATCCTAGAAAACAATTTCGGTGGAGGTTTAAAAAAAAATAAAAAATATTCTTAATTTTTATATAGATAATAAAATACTTCCTGAGTATAAATTATAAATAAACATATTATCATAATTAAAAATTAAATAAATATTTTAGAGTTATCAATATTCTAACATATAATCATGTTAATAAATATAAAGTGTTCATATATATTTTTATAATACTGATTTTATATTAAATATTTTATAATTTAAGTAAAAATATGAAAATTTCGGGGAAGGTTTAAATTTAAAACCCTAAAACCCCCTCAGATGCGGCCTTATATATTATGAATTTATGATGTATTTTATATTAACTACAATTTTTTTTAAAAAAAAAACAAAAATTATTCGTGTACACTGTTTAAAAAAATTATAATAAACATATTAGTAAAAACGCATTTAATAAGCTAATATATTTTTAAATTATTAAATTAAATTTTCTTACCAATTAGAAAAAAAGATAACATTGAATTTTACGAATAATTGTAACGGCATGTTTTTCGTATATAACGATAATACGCAATTAATAATAATAAATAATAAATATTGATGAAAATAAACGTAAATTTTTTTTATTAAACATTTTTATAATAAAAAATAGATATTAATATTTTGTTGACATATGTATTGCAATAAATAATAACAATAAAAAAATTAAAGAGAATTAATAAAATACAGGTACTATTATTAATTCACCTTGACTTTCGTCAGAGTTAATTTATAGTAGGTGAAATATAAAGTTAGTGCTTTAACCCCTATAATATAAACAATATTATGATAGTACGCCCATGCACATAAATATAAATTTCAAGGTCATTTACCAGTTTAAATATACGTTCTTCGTTTATATTTTTATTTAGTAAAAAAAGTCTAGAATAACAAAATTAATACGTACTTAGTTAAACGAAATTATAATTTCGTAATTTTTTCATTTCACAATGTTAATATTATAATTTAATATAACGTAATAACAGGTACTATATTATAATAATAATTAATAATAATAAAACAGATAATAGATAGCAGATTAAACATTAAAAATTAGTGAGAAATTCGATATCGCCGACTATAAAAATGATAATATTCTAACAGGTTAGGTTGTTGAATAATTTAAAGCATCGAATTATCTATATCCATCTGTAAACATAAATAAATACGAGTATATTCACGGAAATACGGATTATATAATACAGATATGAAGCTTTTGTATTATGAATAATAATTATAATAACTGCTATGATAATATGAAACAATACCCAGTCTATATATTAGGTATCATAAACCGCGTAAAACGTAAATTTTGATATTTTGAACAAATAATAATACGTGTGAAAAATGTTAATCCTCGCGGACGTTATTTCTGCGCAGAAATCCAATACATAGATTTACATTTACTATAATAATATCACATTATACCTACCGTGTCTGGAAATTGCGTGCTAAAATCATTCGCGTGACGTTTAAAATTAAGCAATGAATTAATTCAGTTTTGATACGATCCAATAATAAATTATTTCACGCCCCCCCTATATTATATCAGTATATTATGTTACGAAAATAAATATACAAAATCGTGAAAATACATTTCGTTCTGGAACACTTTAATTCCATACAATAACATAGCATAAACGTAATTGTATCGTAATTAATAGTAGGTTCACCTAACACTATATTATTATTATTATTATTATTATTTTTATTATTATTATTATTATTCATTTATATTAAGTTTTCTTTTTGTTTTATGTATGTTTTTATCAAATTACATTTCCATTTTATATTATGTATAATTATATATAATATAGCGTACACAATATTACCCTATCCGTTGATATTACGTGCCTATTATGAAATAAACGCATCATTACAATATGTATATTATAATACAGGTAATATCAAATATAGCATAAAAATAAAAATGACAAAAAATATTAAATATTGTTAACACACGCTAGCGTAATATATCATTGATTATTTTTACACTTTTACAATATTAATATTGCAAAATCAAATATTATACTCGAAGTGGTAATATTTGCTATAGGTATAGTAATTCTATAAGAACATGATATAAGATCATGCCCCGGATTTAATTTTAGGGGTGGTTTTAGCCATAAAATTTTAATACCTGATTTGGAATATTATCTTATTAATAAGATTATATTATAATTCAAAAATACATCAAAAATTATTTTGTCAAACATCAATGAACAATTTTTATTTTATAAATAATAAATTTAGTAGGTACCCGGGTAGGATAAATTAAGAAAAATATTACAGTTAACCCATTTGGAGGTGATTTTAACCCCAAACACATACATTAGATTCGACACGCATTAGTTACAGCATTTTAAAAGTTAGGTAAGAAATTATTTAAAAAATTGTATCAACATAAGCTGTGCAATAAGGCAAATGACATTTGATTTTGTACCTATACATATACCTAATGGTTTTTCTATGTTTTCTCAAATCTTAATAGATTTAACACTGTTTTAACACTGTTATTTTCAAAAGTATATTAAAAAGAAAAATATATAATTTCCTTAATAATGATATACTCGTAACTTAAGAACTAATAATATAACACAAAAGGGGCATAATATAATATAAATATATAGGACTGAGCTTTATTTGAAACTTTATCGGTTTTTTTATACTTTTATTATTAAATGAAGACGTCCAAAATGGGAAAAGTAAAAATAAGTTCGCAAATTATTTTTGTATTTAAGTGCGGTTAACTTATATTTATTTATATTCTTATATTGTAGTTTATAAACCATTATGTAACGGTTACAATAAAATCCTATCCGCAAAAATATAATAATGTAATATTATTTTCTTCAGCACGCCTTTTATTATTGGACTTTTAACATTTCTAAATTGAAGAAATAAAAATTGAATAATAGTTTTCTGGTACCCGATTTTAATTTTAAATAAAACGTCATATTTTCTATTCGTGTAATACAATTTATTTTTTCAATTTCCCGTGAAACACTTATTAACAATAGTGATAAATTATTATCTAAATGATATTCAATTTGAAATTATAATTTGTATTTTGACCAATAATAGACAGCACTCGATAATCGAATTTATAATCAAAATTACGTGTTTTAATAAACATTATTTTTTATCTAACCGTTAGGTTATAAATGTTAATCTGAAAACGATTTTTTAATCGTGCAAGAAATATATGCAACTATTTGTAAAAAAAAAAAAAAAAACAGATTTATGTGTATGCTGTATGTTGCAGAAAGGTCAAAGTAAAAGTGATTTCAAAAAGTAATATGAAATGACGACAATATGAATGACCACTTCAGAAATAATAATATAATATGAAATGTTAAAGAAATTCACAAAACGCGTCCATAATAACAATTGACGGAAAATAAGATTTTCAATATATAAATTATTATTTTATAACTCGATTGGTTTTTTTATTGACTCTCAACATATTATAAAAGAATAATTTACTACTAAATATATTTACTATTAGAATATAAGACGTTCGTCGAATATGTTGTTAATGTTAACAGACTCTCATTGTTATAAATAAAATAAATCGTAAAATACATAATTTATTTTTTCAATTTAAAATTATTATTCTATAATAGTATTATGCTACCTATACGTCATTATATTATAAAATTACTATAATTAGAAATTTATACAAGTGTCATGGTACAAAAATTAGAAGAATTATGCACGTATATTTTGAGTAGGTATCGCCATTATTTTATTTACAATTTAAAAATATAATATTATAACACGATTATTGTATATATTAATAAAATAATATTTATACCCAATTATTAAAAACAAATGGACTCAAAACACTTTTTTAAAACATTTATTTAGTTTAAATATATTTAATGATTTTATATTTTATACCTTGTGTATGTTATTATATTTATATTATTTTGGAATAATCGTCAATACTTTTTAATAAACTTAAAAGAAGTTTATTAATTAATCATAGTTATAAAAACATCGTAGTATAGGAATCCAAAATTAAAAATAAAATAATTTTTTTAATAATAATTAAATTGACCAACATTTTATTTTAAATAATAAAAAAAATCGTATTGAGATTTATCGTAATCATTTTAATATGTACCTATATAAAAAAAATTATATTTTGTTGATATTATAGAACAATATAATAAGAGATATGTTATTAAAATAAAATATAAATATAGCTATAGCTATAACTAAAAATAGATCAAAGTGAACAATGATGTGTAGGAGTCGCAAAGAAAATATATGGTTGATAGAGCAGAAACAGTATTAAATAAAATCGATAATATACTTAAAGTTGATTAAAAAATAATAATAAAAATATGAGTTTATAAACGTGTAACATATAGTGCACAATGTAAAACAGTAAAATTTATGTTAAAATGTTTTATCCACACTTCTCTCTAAATTATATTTTAAACCTTCTCGATAATATATATTTTAATTATTTAATACTTTCATGAGAAACATTAATGTAAATTTTTTAATTTAAGAATGAAAAAGAGAAGAAGCTTTTTAAAAGTTTCACATTGTCTAAAATCTATATCAATGATCAAATCCCATAAAAATAAAAATCATTTAAATTATTTTTTACCCCGTTAGACCGTTATTTTATTAATATTGTATTTTTAATAATAATTTCGGTACAATATGAATTCATAATGGTATAATGAATAAAATAAAATTTTAAAAATTAATTAAAATAAATATTTTTATAATTCGTTAAATAATCAAGTAAATAATTATTTAATTATGAAGTTCGTTCATCATAACATAAATCTATAACACTTGTAAACAATTAATATTATAACGTAAATTACAAAATAGTATAGCAACGTTATAATTATTTCAGACATAATGTACTTAAAATTAAGTTAATCGAACAATAATCGTCCATTAATATCGAGATTAATATCGTGTTTTCTATACGAAATTTCCCATTGGAATGTACAATATTTACTGTAGTTATTGCTGCCATTCGGTACCAGTCTTAATTTAACAAAATATATAAATTGAACAAACATATCAATGTCCAAAATGAAAGTACCTAATGAAAACAAATCAATCGATAAATGGTTGTCAACACACACATAAAAAAAAGAAAAAAGAAAAAAAGAAAAAAGGAAATATATATATTTCATATGCTTTTAAACCATAATATATGATTCACGTTATATAGAGAAAATAGAAACAATTTGAAACGATAGAAAAATGAAGAAATAAACGAATACCGACGGAAAATATACTTCCATGAAACGAATAATAATTAAACGGTAAAATGTTATGCGAATATAAACATATTGTTTGACATTAAAATATTTTATTATTCAAAAATAACAATAACGTACATGCATGGAATAAAATAATAAACGATACCGTTAAAATGTATTATAAATTGATTGTAATTAATTTGCCAACTTTCCGTCGAATATTTTTCCCATAAAATAGTGCGATCGCTTTAAATACTATAATAATATTTTATTATTTATAACCTAACCTACAGATTATCATATGAATTGAATTATTATTATATGTATATATATATTACATTATGCGTATATATAGCAGTGGCCATTGAAAGAAATAACGTCGAAACTTGAACCTTCAATATGATTTCGGTAAAAGAGAATAAAATATGAATAAAAATTCGAATAAGAACGATGAATAAAAATAACTAGCATTTTAAATTGATTTTTTCCCCTTTACGTCTGGAAAAAGACGGAGCAGCATAGTCGAAATTTCCATTTAAAAACAATCAAACGATAGACTTTTTTTTTTTTTTAAGCAAAACAGCTAAAAAACGTAAAAAATTCAAAACTCATGTACGTTATGTGTATAAATTTAAAAATATTCTATATATAAAATACCTGTTTTTATTTTTATCGATCCCTGCATAATACGTATTATACTATTCTCTATATAAATGATTTTATGATTCCATCGACCACTCGTCTTAACTATATATATATAATATATATATTATACGTGACGTGTGTGTATTGTAAAAAAATATTCGTCTTGACATTATTGAAAAAAGTATTTGGCTTTTAATTTAATGGAATTCCGTTAAATTTTTATCGAATTTTCGAACAAACCACAGAAATAAATCAATATTAGGTATTATACTTAAAAATAAAAACCGACAATCCCACGAATTTTCGTAAATACATCAACGCAATTGACACGTGCATAATAATACGAGTCTTCTATATAACGTATAATATTCTACGTGGGTCATTAGGATAATATAATATACGTATAATACGACAACACACGCTATACTACTATTTTGAAATTTCACAAAAACGAGCTCCGAATAATATTATCGTATACGTACACTACTCGTATAATGTGAAGCTTGAAATTTCATTCCTCCACGTGTATTATTAATATTATGTTTCCAGTTGGCGAAATGCATATACGTACGATATGGCGTTTTGGACTGACTATGCGTTATATAATATTCGTCCGACGTGCATTTTCGCCAATTATTAACGTCCGGTCAATAATATAATATCAATTCGAAATAATAATTATATTTTTCGATAACCATTGGCTTTATCGGTCCTCCGACTAATTAAATAATACGCACGTGTCGTATGTATACCAACACGAGTGTATAATTTATTATATAATAAAATATGTTTGTTATTCACCCGATCGTCAAACGAGACATATATTTCACGGAAACCCAATAAAGTAATAACAATATTATTATTATATTACACTCTTGTATAATTAGATACTATATCGTTTTCTGAGTTTACAACGCTAATTTTGGCAATAAATTAACGCGTTTCGCGCTCGTGTAAAATCGAAAGTAAAATACGAATATTCATAAAGCGCGTGCTCGAAGTATATAAATTGCAAAACTACAATAAAACGGTGTTTTTATGATATAATATTCAGTGTTGCGACTTATCTAGATAAATTATCTAGATAATTATTTACTTATCTTTTATCTTATCTAGATAAATAACGGTAAGTTATCTAAATAATTATCTTAGATAAAAATTTTACCTATCTAAGTAAATTTATCTAGATAATTTTTTTAGATAAATTTTTAAGTAATATACAAAAGTATTGCTTTATTGGCGAAAATAGATATACCTCAAAATGTATGCATTTATATGCAAAAAAAATGTGTGGTGTGTAATGTGCATGTAGTGTGTACACTTCTTGTGTCTATAATTTTCTTTATATTTTTGTTTATCATCAATAACGTACTATTAATATTATACACATAATTTTTAACATCTTAAAAATATTAGTAAAATTTTTTTTGAAATTTAAAATTATCTTTTTTTTTATCTAGATGATTTTTTTCATGTTATCTTTTATCTCTATCTAGATAAATTTTTAATTATCTAATGCCAACACTGATAATATTATATACATATTGTACAGACCAACGAAATCATTGTGATTTAATTTTCGGGGGAAAAAAAACGTTGAACGTTGAATTATAAATGCGTTTAAACAAGCCGCCGCCGCCGCGAGTAGAGTGAAAATTATCCGGCGGAGTTATCCCGTCGCATCGAATATTAACCCCGACCGTCAGACCGAATAATATTGTCGGTGACAAAGTCTTTCGGATTTAATAACTACTACAGCTAGGAAATTACAATAATAATATGTTGAAAACGTGACATACAAAAAAAAAAAAAAAATACTTAAAAACATCCGAACGCATACAGCGAACTCCAAATAACATACAAAAACATAACATTATCTCATAATAATCGCACACATTTCACTGAAACGATTCGACAAAAATAATTAGGAAAAAACTATCTCAAATAATTACACGAAGTTTACGTTTGATAAAAAATAATTTATCGACGGGGCCCGACCAGAAACTGAATAAAAAAAAAAAAAAAATATAACAGTAGTAGTTCTATACCAGATTGGAATTTTTTTTCTACTTTTATTTTACACCCCGACGGTCGAACGAATTTTCGATGCGAAATTACGCATCGCACACGCCCACGTCATCCATATTATATACACCGTTTTTATAATACGTACACTGTTCGTATTTATATACACGTGGGTATAAATATAATATCGCGCGCTCAATAAAGTCTCGCCGCGTCCAATTTGTACCGATTTTTATTCGGTTATTTTTCACGGCGTGGGTCGGTCGAAATAAGGATCATCTGAACCGTCCGTCCAACAATTGAATTCCGCGTTAATATCACGCGAAACATAATATAAAAACAATAATAAATAATAATGATAAAAAAATGTCTGGCGTACGAATAACATAATTTAATTTCTTTTTCAAAATATCATCTCTCATATTTTATTAAAAATCGTCTAAACCGATATTTTATTGTTAGTTTGTTATTTGTTTTCTTTTTTTTTTCTATTATCATCGACGCTAAACTTCACTGCGTACGCACAATATCGCAAACGTATATCGGCCGTATAAGAAAAACATATAATAAAAATATAAAAAAAGGTATACACGATAATAATATATACAGGATAGTGGTGCTCAACGTGTGAGCACAATAGCGAAATAAATATTCATCATAAATGAGGATGACGAACAAAATACGTATAATAATATAGGTAATAGTAATATCGTGTTGGTATATACATTGGCGCAACTGTTCGGTGGGCGGGGGTGGTTTGCGTCATTAGCAACCCCTAATTTTAAAAAAACACACACGAGTAGAGAAAAGTTTCTCTAAAAAAAAAAATCTGAACTTTACTTTAATCAACTTTTCGTGTAACTCAAACACCGCCTTGTTCTGATGCCTATATAGTTGCGTCTATATTTCGGTATACCACCACACGACGTATATAGGAGAATGGCGTCTTCGACGGACATGGAAATTTAAATAGGTATATTCGTTTAGTTACTCTCGCGAGACGTTTTATAGATGACAAAAGTATATCTATATCACACACAGTAAATTACGAACGCGTGATGTACAGTAATATCCCAAACACTATAAATCGTAAATAAATAATTTTTTCCAGCTCCTTCATTATTGATATACTCGCGCGCAACGATGATTTATCGAACCAGCCAAACGGCGAGGTGAACATATAGAGAATAGGTTGGCGGGGAGCATAATAGAAGTCTATAAAATGTTACGCACCAATGTAACACTGAAACACAAATATATACGCGATATATAATATAGTGTTGTTCCCCTCCCATCCCTTGAAGGGACGGAAGCGAATGTTCGGACGTTGGTGGATATATGCGATGATATATATATATATACAAATATATATATATATATATTATATGTATATGTATACACGCGTTATAGCGTGTACTAAACCTCACGTCGCGTATCATCGGATCGCGTGGACAGGGAAGGAATAAGTGATAAGGATTTGGATGCGGAGGAGAGGAAAGCACATGCTCGACGTGAGTAATCGGAAGTCGATACTATAATACCGCCATGGCAGCCAGGTGGTCCTATAAACTCCTTGCCCCTTCCACCCCATTTGAACGATCCTCCCCTAACCTAACCCCTCCGCACTCTGTTAGCCCTTAAAACCGGACGTGTCTGGCCGTATCGCGCGCACAGGCGAGCTTGCATTGCATTATTATAGTAATACCTACCTATAATATATTATATATAATACAGTCGTCTCGCCCTCTTTATGTACGCCGACAAAGCCATCATTAACGTCCACTGGTTACGTTTTGAATTACCACGTCAACCCGAAAAGGTGACTGGACCGATTCACCCTAGACGTGAAAGGTCGAAAGGGTTACAGGGAAGAAGGTTGAACGGGACGATCGCACAAACTATTATATATATAATACGAATAATATCAGCGTATACGCGCGGACAAAGTGACAGATTATGCGCGAAAAACTGCGTGCTCGGCGAGCCCAGATCTCATAAAGACGGTGTTATTATTCGGATAATATATACGCCTATATACAAGACAAGCTATATACGTAATAATAATAATAATAATAATAATAATAATAATAATAATAATAATAATAATATATTATACACACGAACCGCGGTCAGAGGAGCTAACCCCCTCGGTATAAACTTGGTAATCGCGTCACCCGTATTTGTTGAAAAACTTTTTTTTTCTTTTTTAATTAACATGTAAATGTTTACATATTTATAGTTAAGTTTTGTTGTTGTAATTTATTCATATCATATTATTATAATACGTCATTACTACACATGCACGTACATATATAATATAATATTATAATATTAACGCGCCCGGAGGCGACGTCACTGTTTAATAGCTATTACTAGACGATTTTTGTTTTGTTTTGTTTTTTTTTTAGTATCTTAAATTACGACACATTAACATTTTTATTTTTTCAAACGCGCGCTATTTTGATGAGTTTCTAATCTCGGCGCTCTAACCATTATAATATTAAATAACCTACAATATAATATAATATAAAAAACAAACAAACCACAAAAATTTATATTTTATTCTTTATAATCTGTCAATAAACATTGTAGACGTTATAAATTTTTATTCGAAATTAATGTTAATCATTAAAAAAATATAATAATAGGTTTTCTAAACAAGGTTTTTACATAAAACGTTACTACGCACTTAAAAGAATATGAATATAAAAATAATAATTCAGAATAGGTATGTAATATAGAGCTTTATATTTTTTGATAAATAATGTTACCTGCTTACATAAGCCTTTAATATAAATTAATAACCAATAATAATAATTATTATGAAAAATTGTAATTTGCAGTTTTTAATAATAAATAAATAATTTAATTTTAATTGATCTGTGACTTATAAATCCAATATTTAATATATAATTATAATAATAGACTGGGTTATTATTAATTAAAAATTAATTAATCATGATGAACATTAAAAATTTGAGAAAAAGAATTATTAACGTTAGTTAGAAACGTTCTTAAAAATATATATATATATATATTTAATAAAATGTCACAAAAAGGCGTGCATAACCCAATAATTATATTCAAAAACAACGTTCAAAAAATAATAATCAGATTTTTTTATATAAGTCGAGTGTGTATGATTATAAACACTTTAGTAAAAACTGCTTAAAGTTAAGTTCATTTTTCGTCGACAATAAAACGGAACTTTAAAAAGGTCATCCAATCAAATTAATGATACATAAAACACTTAAATTACTTTTAATCCTTCAAAATGTGATGCATAAAATAAATTAAAAAATTATAATACTATTAAAGTTATTTTTCACTTGAGCGCAAAATGTAAAAAAAAAAATATATATATTAGAAACTATTAAGTATAATATTATTAATAACTTAACGTTTGCTTAAATTTTTACAAAATAAAAAAATATAAATAAATAAAACATAGAATAGCAAACAAAAATGTAACTAAACATTATAAGACAGTAAACAATAATATTATTTTATTAAAATTTAATTTTTTGTCTAATCCAAACGCATAAGTTCGTAAGCTAAAATATAATTTTAACTACAGTTGGTATTTTTAAGTATAATAAAATGAGTAGAAAAATACATTTTTTTTTTTTTTTTTGTACCCATACATAAATAATACTTTTAAACAACAATAACTATTATATACAAATATGATACCGTCCAAAAACCACGATAAATTTTTTTTTAATAAGTTTTTACGTTTCCAAACTTTTATAAAGTTTGTTATAAATTTAATAAAAATAAAATAAACAATGCTCGTGTAATATAATGCATAATATAGTTATTAACATTATTTAGGAACATTTTATTATTTGTATATTTCATTGTAGTTATCTCTAAATATGGTGATTGGACATGATAAATCACGTCCAACTAATTATTAAACAGTCACTATATAGTTCTCGAGTTTATTGTAAATAATCATACAAAGTTTTTATAATATTTATTATAATATTTGTAATTATCACATAAAAATTTAAATACCTGAATGTTCGTTCGTTTTCTTACGTCTTATTAATACGTGTCTTTTATTTTGCAAAGTTACCATTACTACGGTCGTATTAATTATAAAATTGTTTAAACAACGATTTTCTACTTACGACGAACAAAGAATAACATAATAATAATAATATATAGGTATAAAACTGGAATAAAAAACTAACGTGGCCAACGAAACTTTTCACTTAAAACGATGACTGTGGAATAATACTATTATTTATTATTTTTTTTAGTACGAAAGTACGGAAAACAAGAAAACTTTTATATGCATACAGACGTACAGTATGAATAGAGGTACACTTCTTAAAATAATCATGCAAATAGATTATAATGTTATGTACGTATAGCGTTATTCTATTATACTCTTATATAGCGTGACTGCGGCATTTATTATAATAATGTTCAAGTTTATTTACAAAATAAATGTATTAATTCTATTTTTGATTTGATGGGCGTTGGCTTCCGAACGAAAGCAATATTTTATAATATTATACGTGTATACCTTTATTATCGATTTATCCACGTTCATCCTAGAAATATACTCGTTTTTTTTTTTTTTTTTTTTTTATACAAAGTATATAATAATAATCATTATAATTAAGTATTATAAAATTATAACTATGAAAATATTTTGGTTCAAGGTTTATTATTTATTCAATAGTCAAACTTAAACATAGAAATTAGACTTTACACTTTTTTTAAGAATAGGCCGAAAATTTGACCTACGACCAATCGTGTTTAATATTTCATTTTGATTTATTCATGGAACCTTCTACCTTCTACACGCCCATGTGTGTGTGTGTGTGTGTGTTCGCATATATACCCTACCAGTAACCTGGTATCAGTAATAGGTTTAAAGTCTCAGTGACATACATTGCAGTACAACGCGTGCGAAATAATACAAAAACCAAACAAACAAACACAATTCTTATTTTTTTTTCGAAAAATTCAATATTGTGTGCGATCGACTATACTTTTTTGTTTCGTACAATTTTACTCGTGAAGTAGCGACAAAACACGTTGAAATTAAACGAACGCTTTAATAAAATATAAAATTAGCTAATATGGTGACGAAACGTATATTACCTACTCTTTGGATAATAATTAGTGTCCATAATATCATCGTATATTAAATCGATTTTGAACATTAAACAGAGTTCGTTGTTGCCTTGTGGATGCCGTTTTATTTGATAAAACGCATTAGCTAATTGAAAACTTTCAAACAAAATAAGACGCGCATAGCGTATTATAATATCACGGCTATCTTAAATTTTTAATTTAAAAACGAACGTGGAGATGATAATAATTTAGCGATAAAAACAATTCACCTCGGAGAACGGTATAATTATTTTTATTCTTGATGCAGTTAATGAACAATATAATGAATTGTTATCATTCATCAGTGCATTCTAAAATTTCAAAAATATTAATTCGGAGCGTTTGCACTCAAGCTGAAGGTTTGGACTACGTATTATCTATATCTACATAATTAAAACTCTCTCCTGTCGTATAAACTTCTCGCAACGGAACACATATATAAAAAAAAAAATAATAATAATAATAAAAAAAAAGATAACCGTAAAGTTAATGTTTTGTTAAAAGGGAAAAATATATCATAACCTACCATAAGTAATCCATTAATCTGTATAGCAAACTTATACGGACGTTATTCAATTGTAATGTTATAGTGATTTAATTTTCGCCTTTTACGACTAATATCATTTAAAAGTTAAAACATTCTGGCCATATAGTCAGGATTCAGAAATAACTATGAGAATCGAATACGTTAACATTCTAAAATTTATAAATAATATATAGTTATACGAACGGGCTAAAATGCGTATCTATGTGACTATGTCTGGAGAAAACGATTACTTTAATCATTTTAAAAAAAAAGTTTCCTCGGAGACTTTTTTAAAATATATATATCTAGTCGATTATTTCAATAAAAATCGAGTCAACAAATATTTTAGACAGACGTAGTCATTATATTATATTATTATAATCCCAAAGAAACACGAGTTCATCTACGACATAACATTGATGATTTAAGAATTGATGCGATGTAATAATAGTAATATAGAAATCGAACGAACGATATTTCGTTAAAAGTATTGTTATAAAACGCAAATGTCGAGTTGCATAAAATATTTACACAGAGATAAACTCATAACTTAAAAATAAAGTTAAGAGTTAAAATAAATTCTATTGCATAGAATAAAAAAACGTGCATTCTATTGCACGTTTTAAATTTTATCTCTTGTTAAAATTATACTTTACCACAAATTAAATTACAGAGACATTTATCGCCATGTAAAAATGTATGTTTAGTTAAATTTTGTTATCATATTTTATCAATGTTTTGTGTTAACAGTGGTGATGAAAATACAAGTTATATCATATAATTGCTATGGTGCGAACGTTATTGAACAACATTCGTAAATTTAAAGCATATTAACAAAACTTATTTAACAGGCTATAATTTAACAAAAGATTAAATAATTCACCAATAGATACAATATAACGTCAAGTTTGGTGCAACCGGGCAAAACAGACGTAATATTATTCGTTCGTTTCGTGTATACATTAATATTATTATTTTCGGCATATGGTCTTTCATCGGTAGATTTTTATATTTTTTTATATAAACGTAACCGCGGTCGATAGCGTTTTTTTTTTTTTTTAGAAGGTTTCCGTGCAGCAGAAGCCGCGTAAAACGTTTTTAATAACCTTGTTACAGCACGCGGTGCACACAAAACGCGTGATAGAACAGAAAACGGGCTGCAGTATTTTTAAAATAGAATATAATAATAATTATAATAAAAACATTTTACGAGCACTTTGTGACGCATCAACGGCAGTATCGGTCGGTATAGAAAACAGATAGGAGATAGGTACGCCGGAGACGAATGGTTGTAGATTAATCAGGGTTATTGTTTATCTTGACCGTCAAACCGTATACTGCAGCGGAATCTGCACAGTTCGGACGGTCGACGATTGATGTACCACGTCTTATTATTATCCGAGGCCATTTGCCAGCATCATCCAAACGTATCGTCTTACGAGCGATGATGACGACGCGCGTGTGTGTGTACGTTCAATTCGTGGCATTGCGTCTGCCGGTGACGTCATACTTGAAGCCGATTGTTTTGGCGGCATAGAGCGATTGAAAAACGAACGATGATAAAACAATAACAAAAAAATAAAAAAATAAAAATATAGGGCGATCGGAATCTAACGTTACGAAGACGTTGGAAATTTATTGTCGGAGAAACTTCGTGTAACTCGAAATTTTGATCACCCCGTATATACATACCATCATATACTGCTATCATAGACCTTATTACTAGTATAAGGTCTATGACTGCTATTATATACTTATCATACATCGTGTTCGTATACGCCAAAGGGACACGGCTAGACTTATGTATAAGTGACGGAAAAATATAAATTTCCTAACACTGCGTATAGTTGTCGTACTGCGGTATAGGTACCGGCGCTAATTGCGTTCACTCTTCTCGAGAGTCGAGACGTTTAATCGACGCGCGTGACACAACGGATAAAATATTGGACGAAAAACTTGTTACAAACTTTCCGTCTACGACCACTTTGCTTCCCCCCCCCCCCGGGGCCCCTTACTTCCCAATTGAACACTAGCTGTTTCCGCTGAGTTTGCAAAGAACCGTCCGGACGATGTTCGATAGAAATGCCTCGAGTTCTGCAAATACGGTGCAGGAACCAAAACAAAAGAACATATTATAAAACTACGATTTTTTCCTCTCGGAAAAACGTGAACCTTTGAAAACTTAATCACTCCTCTAGTTCACTGGAAATTTCTTTGTGACGAAATATTATTATTATTATTCACATGAATTTCAAAGATATTACAAACGCATTTCCGATTATAAAACGGATACTATACTATAATACGCGCGCGCACAATATAACATTATTTTTAACATATTCTTAAACAATATAACAAAATATGATCGAAATACGAGTATAGTGACGCAATATGATATTATTATTTTTATTTATTTCTATTCGAGATTATATTTTATATCCCTCACGTACTAGTATACACGGGGTCTATATTATCATAATGAATTCTTCAAACAAAATACAAGCAATGCGAATTTCATTAGTTTTAAATCTACTGTTACTAATATAATAAAGTATAATAATATTATATACAATATTGTTCTATGCAATACATAGTAAAACAATAAATTTCAAACAAAATTTAAATTGGTTAGTTCAAAAGTGAAACATATTATTATAAAAATATTTAAGATTTATATTAAAAAAAAAAATCCTAGTTTTCAATAAAACTCGTTCATTAACTATTTGTATCCAAATAATAAAGTGTGATGTAAATTCCTATAATAATTAATTATTAGTTATACTAAACAATTATTCAAATTTAGTTTGGAATTTAACAATGCTTTATTTTATTCCAAACAATCAAATACTTGATCGTACAAAGACAATTCAAATTTAATTAATATCGAAAAAATGTTAAATTGTATATTGTTACTTTTAACATAAAAAAAAAATATGTCAAAAAAAAATACGATTATAAATTATGAGCGATTTACTGCAATTAATTTAATTCAAACACTAAATAACGCGATAGCTGTATTATTTTATTATGATTTTTAGTTGTGTTCCGTTTTTAATATTATCGTATAAAACATCCACTGGCATTTCATATTCCACAGACTGTTATGCGTTTTACACGAATATAAATAACAATACGCAATATTATGATAATAAAAGAACTCGGAAATATAATATTATAATATATAGTACGCATCGTATAGTTTTAATCGATGAATGACCGGAAAAAAAAACAAATTATTTATATTCAACGGAACAAAAATGTTCTTAACAGACATATCAAAATGAAAAATTGAAAACAAAGACACGTATTATAAGTGTGAGTATATACATGATAAAAATGCGTAATACGTTTGAAATATTTTTTTTTTTTTTTAATATAGTTCTATTTATAATTAAAAACAACGTAGCCACGAGATAAAACCTCACTGAATCGTGAAAATCAACAATATTTTAAATATTAAAACCGCAGAGCAGAAAACTGCTACGGTTTGAGTCAACTCTTAATTTTGCGCTTTAAAATAAAAAAAATAGTACAATGTTCGCGGCAGTAAATCTTCAACTACCAGACGTATCCCAGAGAATGTCTCCGCGCCCAGTGCACAACAACACCGTAATGGCGAAGGTGTGCGGTTCAGAGGTCGAATGGCGTAGAGCCGTAGACTGTACAAACCGTAAAAATGCTCGTGAAAATTAAACAAACTGAAATTATACGAGAGTTTACTGGACACGCCCCTGACACTAATTGTATCGATGTTTCGGTTGTAAAAATAACGGGGGAAAAACAAATAACAATAATTAAAAAATATGTTTTTTATATTGGGTCCAAACATTATTTAAGTGAACGGTCTTTATAAATATCGAAATATTGAGAAATGAAAAATATTGTATAGGTACTTACTCTCTTATACAGACGGATATTACATTTTATAAAACGTATTTTTTCAAACAAAACCAATTACGAAGTGTTTCTGGTGTCAACTTAATATTTATTATACCGTTATAGACGTTGTAGCATATAAATATAAAATATAAAAATACGAGTTATACGAATAAATAATATTTTGAAACGTAACCAATAAAATTATACATACATCATATTATTATATAACTAGTTACTCGATTTTTTTCAGAAAATAATGCGTGTAATGCTCGTTATTCGAAGAAAAAAAAATCAAAATGTAGATATTATAGTTTACAACTCTGTTAACGACACATACATAAAAGCCGCGTTTCGACTTTTACGTCAATTCCAACTCTTCATTATACGAAAAAATCAAAACCGACGATAACATTTTATATAATTATTATTATTACCCTTACCGCGGTAGTGAACGGTAGTACGGTAACTCAACAAGACATCACGTTCACAATTTAAAAAAAAAAAATTGAAAACCTCTTGCCTCGATCACGAGGAAAATCTTTCGACGCAGACTGTCCGCGCGCATGGTACCGGTTCGAATATTACATGTTATATTTATAGTTTTATTTTTATACGTCGGCGCTCGGTGGTAAATTATTATTTTTACACTATTATGAACAAATAAATAAACATTATTTATTTATTTATATATAATATCCACAAGAACTCTTCTTATAAAATTAAAAACTATTATGAACAATAATAATAATATTAATGATACTATTGATACTAACGATAAAATACAAAAGGCCGTTTACGTATAATCAAATGTCAATTTCAGACAACTATTTAATATACGTTTTGTAGCTTTGACATAATAATCTCTATAGTTTAGCGAACGGCATTTTGCGTGCGGTTCACTGTGAGAAATAATATGAATTTCTGATAACGTTTTGTGCTCTTGTATACCTAATATATACGGATTATAAGTCATAATATCGATATTAACGATATTATAATATACAAAGCACAATAATGATGATAATAATATTATGTTATATACAGAGTGAAAATAAACGTTCTCGTTTCGTATATTATATACCTGTACACGTCGTTATCGTGATGAGAATTCGCTGATCGGGTTACACGCCCTAGCCTTAACACTTTGGTTATGTCTACTCCGGTTACAAAATATACAGGTTACAATAATATCAATATATAATATAATATACGTATAGCGTTTTAAATCAGCTGCCGCAGCCAATTTTACCGTGACCGCAATCAACCGCACACCGGATATAATATACCCGCGTTGGGTATTCTTCCTATCGGCGGCACATCGTCCGGAGATGCGGTTTTACCCGAGACTCGAGAGGCGCGCACGAAACGTGCATATAATATTTCGTGATGCGGTTCGTCGTGGACTCGGGGACCTTTATTTATTATACGTCAAAAATATAAATATTTATACGCGAAAACCGCGTCACAATATACACATTTTATGTGATCGTCGTTTCCACCGTAAAACTCATTGCGTAGGTAGGCTAACCTCCTAGCCGCCTATTATAAATAATATAACATAATATGACGACGGTTTTTTGACAGTCGAGTGTCGAGTTTGACCCGTCAGCTGGCAACGTAAAAGAAATAATATGAATATGATTAGTAATTCACGATCAAATCCATAATTTTCGTATATGGTCGCGTTAGTCGTATTAATAATTTATATCTGGAAGAAAAAATAACAGAATTATTCATTACACAGACGACTGAACGAGGCATAATTTATTGCTGTTACACTGGCAAGAAAATAAATTTCATAGAACTTTTTTTAAATTAATCGAATTAAAAATAATTCGTTGATTATTTTTAACTCGTCATTATAATACGGTTTAGTTTAGATGTAATTCAATTAATACCGATTAATGTTCTACAACACGTTACCTATACACGAAGACATTATAATATTAACGCATTATTAAATGCATAATTCGTATCCAAACGAATAATGAAAAACAATAATTCTGGATTCTGATTGCATGTAAAATGAGATCAATATAATTTTATTTTATACCAATATCGTACTTGTTATTGCTTTTTTCATTAAATGAAATTTACGAGATAGATATAAAATTTAAAGTAAAAAAAAAATTAAGCATATTTAAATATTATCGATATAATTGCTAATTTCTATTACCTTATTACTATCCCGTGTAAATGCACTTATGTAATATTATATAATTGTTTTTCAATTAATCTTAATATTTATTTTCATCCACATTATTTTGTAACGTTTCAAAAATTATTTTGATAAAATATATACTTCTTCAAATTTTGACCTAGAATTTTATGATGCAATCATAATAATATTACATGTACATTTATGATTTATATAGCGATTAATATATTTTGTGTAATAGTAATATAGTTATGTTCAAGAATGATTTTATATTCTGTACGGTCATTTTATAATATTTAAAGTAAACATAATATATTATTATTATTATTATAGGAGTTATATGGGTATAATAATATTATATAGTGTAGAGAATTTTATTATCACTAATAATTAAAATTATCATAAATGAATATCACAAATTCACGACAATGTAACATTTAATAGGTAGGAGGTACATTAAACCATATTATTACAGGCGTATTAATAATGGGAATACGTATTAAATTTTACGAGTACCATTAGCAAACTACTATTTAACATAAATAGAAATTAATTATAACAATTTGTATTTAATAAAAATGAAAAATCTAATCTGCATAATACAACATGACGTGCAATAATTGTGTACAATATATAACAATTTTGTATAATATTATGAAACATTTTTAATATGAATATTATAAAATATAAGAATAGTTAAATCGTTTCGTTATAAATTATATATAGAAAAATAAAAAAAAAATATAAAGCGTTCAAATACGAATAATAAGGGACATTATATACAAATAATTTGAATAACTATATAAACTTGCAAATGCGTTTTAAATTTTTTTAAACAAAAAAAAAAAACTGTTTAATAATATCTCTCAGTCCTTACATGCCTAATTTACATATCGGAAGTACGTATTATGATTTGTTTTTAATAAAAACGTTTAATAAAAATAATAATTTCATGGTCAATGTTTTTATAATATCTCGCATATCACGATCCTATTTTTATTTAACTACAATAGTATTTACAATTTTTATCAATACAAAACGTAAAAAATGTAATGGGCATTATCGAAACTTTTTTTTTTATAAATAAATTATAAATTATGATTATTTCTGATTTCTATTATTTTCAACTTTTAGTAGGTAATTTAATATATTAATATATCATAAACGGTCATAAAATAATTTTAGTAAAATGTTTTTTATAATCATTTTTTAGTGGAGTATAAAATGTAGCTATAAAATGTTTTAGACCATAAGAAAAATAGGTCGGTATATTTTATAATTACGTTATGAAACATATAAAAAAAAAAAAACAAATATAACTACCATGCGACCTTATACATAACTATATAGAGTTTCATGGCTCTCTAACTGTATCTTAAATAAATTATGTGTACAAAAAAAAAAAAAAGGTGAGAGATTAATAAAACAAAAAAAATTAAAAGTTAACTATATATGCATGAAATTATCTATAGAGTAAAAAAATATTAAGACAATTTACATTAAAACTCCAAAATAATAATATTGCACTTAAAAGTAACACTCAAAATAATTATTTAAAATGTCCAAGAGCAAATAAAAATTTTAAAAAATATGAATTTTTATTTTTCAAAAAAATTCCTTTAATATATTTTGCAATATTTGCACATATAAAATTAATTAAACGTAACTATTTGTTTACAATACTTTCGACCATCGTTAAAATATAAAATATGTAATTCTAGTAATTACTATACGAGTACATAGAAATTAGAAATACTTCTTTACACAATTCGTTCTTAAACAAAATTTCTTTAAACACATATTTAATGCAATTTTTGTCCATAATAAAATAATTCTTGGCCGGATTATAATCTATAGTAATAATATTGTATTGGGACATAATGCTTGATTGATCATGAAATAACGAAAGCTTCATAAAAAGAAATGAACAAATATTTCCATGTAAACTATTAAAAATAACTTTTTCTTTCCAGTTTTTCATTTTGATATTATGGATATGATATTATATTATTGTACCTCGTACAAGTAAATCACATTGAATTTTCGTGTAATTTATATTATAATAATGTGTATTAAAATACAAATAAACCGATGTTTAAACATTTATAGTCAATTTATACAAATATTTAATACATAATAATATACGAGTACAATTCAAAATATTATATAAATTAATTATAAAAATACAAAATTCAACAAGAGAATAATATCGAATTCAAAAATTATTATCTATCCATAATAGGGTGTTATATAAAATAAGGATAACAAATTTTTAATAATTTTTATTGTTAAATTTATTATTATTATATTCAAACTTTTTTATTCTCGACTTAATCTTGTATAAATTTATACTTTACTATATTGAATATTAAGATATATCATTGGCAAAATTTATAACTAAATTAAAAACACATTATACCAAAAAATAATATGTATTATGTAATAACACTTTTTACGTACATAATAACTATCACAGATTTTTAGTTCTTAGTTTTTTTTTTAGTAAATTAATGACGCCTAAACTTTTTTTTTTATCATTAAAATAATAATAATAACAATGACCTAAATAATTACATTCGACAACGCCCAAAACAAAATAAAAAAGCTTTAACTATCAAATACTATGGTCGTAAAATAAAATCAGGTAAATTCATATTATTTTACAAAAAATATTAAAATATTGATTAGCATAATATGAGTATATTTAAATTCAAATTGTATCGTATGTTGATATTGTGTTCGATGAAATACGATATTTCTAGCTTATTAAATAAATTGATTATTATTTTGTAACAACTAACGAATATAAATAAATATTATATTATTGTAATTTTAAAATAATTTTACAATATGATACTTATCGTACTTAAAAAACGATTTTAAAAAATCTTTTAAAATACGTTTTTGTTTGTGTCATATCCAAATATGAAATAATATACGAATAATGATTCCCCACATTTATTTATTGATAATATTAGTCATGCAATATTATCATTTTTGTGTAAAAGACATAATATAAATTATCAGTTTTCAAATTATGTCAAATCAAAACAAAAATAATTAATTATGCATAATTATTAGTATAATAATTATTTCTTAAACTCAATTTTCATTCAAATTGGGAATATTTATTTTTCTAAAAAGATGTATTTAAAAAATCAATGTAGGTCAAAATAACACAAACGAGATAGTAATTTTAAAAAAGACACTTTTACCTTTTAATTTATTTATTTTTTTTTTTTTATAAAATAACAAATTTTAATTAAAAATAACGTCAACCTTCTACTAAATTATAAATTTCAAATTCATAATTATTCTAGAAATGAGTGTAAACTAACTGAACACTTCGGTAATATTATTACATGACCATTCGGTCCTTTGAACGGTAAATCCAGTTATCTTTGTAATAGTTCATAAATAAATGTAAACATTTTCATAACTTCTAAAATATTTTGTGGTAACAAATTTTCCGAAGGCCATTATTACACGATTTTCTGATATATTATTTCCTTTAATTTTATTAATTTTCAATTAAGTTTTTTCGTTATTTTTTTTCACTTCCACTATTCGATTAGCAATTTTTGTGGCACTTTTTTGTTCAGATATTATATCAAAAAATATGTACTGAAATTTAAAAATACTGAGATTGTACACGGTAATCCAAAATCGTGATTTATATATAATACCTACATTGAAAACTATTTGTCCTACATTTATGTAGATATTGTAAAGGAAGTTATTGTGAAGGATGTGAAGAATATAAATCTCTTAAATCCTCTTTAGTGGCCTTTTTTCATTCCTATACATAATGGATCAAAAGTGGTGAAATAATATATTATGAATAAAATAGTTTGACATAATTATTTCCATATGAAATTTAATTTGACTCAACAACTACTATAGCTAATACTATATCATTTTATAGGCATAATAATATTTTAATATAAAAATTATTAATAACAGAAAAAGCATATATTTTGATATTATTAATTATTGTTTTCATAATGATCTACAATTCTACATAATATTTATAATATTTATAATAATGTATATATTTTGTTTGAAACATAACAGAAAAATTAAAATGAATGTAATTACATAAAATATACAATTTATTTTAATAATTAATTTTATATCAACGTCTACTTACTAGCCACATTCATTAACTTAAACCTCTTCTGATCCATTCATGAGTCTTATGAACACGTTCGTAAATTTATGTTATTTTGATTAAATATTAAGGCAGAAGGACAAATGATGAATAACTTCAGATGAACTAAGACGCGAGTGACATTATCAACGCACAACATTACTCAAAACTTTATACGAACAATATTTCTCCAGAGAAACATTAAAAATATTAAACTATAATATGATATTATAAATTTATAATGTATTAATTTCATTACATTTTTTTTTTTTATTATAATATATTAAAATTATTAAAATATTTAATTTTTATTATACTCATTTGACATACTTTTTGGATTTGATTGTAAGATTAAAAAATGCATTATGATTTTTTCTAAAGAATAATATTAAATAATATACAAACGACTTTTTTATAAAATATATTATAATACTATTTTTTATCAATCTATATTAATATATTATAAAAGTCGAAGAGAAGACTATTGTATTCAACTAATTATATTCATTCATAAATCACTTAAATTTTATAATTTCAATAAAAAACAAAAATAATAAATTATAATTATTTTTCATTACATAATCAACGATTTTCATTCTCTATAATACGAACATCAGAATATAGTAATATTGTATCGTTAAATATTATAAAATTCCAAATTAGATTACACAACTAAAGATATTAAAAATTAAAAAGTACTGATACTGCTGTGGAAGGGGTACAGTTCTAAAGAGGATAGTATTGAATTTTAATTAAAATTTACATTCGAAAAACGATTTTGAGCGAAGTTCATCAGTTAATAATTGATTAAAATTTTTACATTTATCAGTCCTTATTTTGAAATAATTGAAAAATGATCTAAATAAAGTACCAACAACATTCACTTTCTAATCGGAAACATATGCTATTCGTAAAAATAGGAAAATTATTTTGGATCGAAATAGTGTCTTCAGACATATAAAAAAAAAATATAGACACATTGTAAAACCAATAGAGTTTTTCGCTTCTATCAAAATCTAAAATAAATTATTATATAACTTTTATATAATTTTTAATAAATCTAAAGATCACAATAATTATATCATATTATAATATTAGTATTAAGGAATATTATTTTATTTGGAAAATTAATAAAAATTGATAGTATTTATGAATTAACAAATTTATCGTTCACATATCTATAGTTTGTAAAAAAATCGTGACATTAATATTTGGGTAAATTTGGGTACAAAATATGAGATAATATTATGGATTTTGTGTTGTGCTCAATGGCGATAACGGTTACTTAACTACTTCCTACGCGCCATTTGGTAAACATATGACCTTACATTATTCATGTTTCAGAATATAATGAACTAGATATAAACTATTATAATATAACAAACAAAACATTATACCACCACTTTCAATTTATATAATCATTTTGAAAATAAAAATTTTTCATTATAATTATTAAAATTATCTCTAATTTTAATATTAATTTTATTTAATAATGAACTAAAAATGAAATAAAAAATACACAAGAAATCATATAAATATTAAAACGTGTGAATAATAAATTATTATTCATAATCTAAATTATATTATACTACACTAATAAATTATGTCTGTTAATTTTTTTTTTTTACTTCTATAATTTATTCGTTTAATTAAACAATTATTAAGCTAAACTATTTTTGAAATTACACCCTATCAACATAAAATAAGTACTGTTTATATAATGTGAAAATACTCAAAATAAATAAAGTCTCAAAGAAAAAAAAAATGTTTGAACATAAATATATTTAACATAATATTTTAACGTCTTTTTAAGTAAACGCATTTATTAATAAAATTATTTTATTTTCAATTATTTAAGTATGATTTCATTTAAATTTATGCGTGTGTGTGTGTGGTTTTTCGTTATTAAAAATATATTTCACCACGACAATTATGATAATATATCTACTATGATAATTTTATATAATAAATTTAAGACGAATTTCAATAAAAAATTAATAATACATTTTTAAGTATAAGTCTAGTGTTAGGTAAACTCATCGTTTATATATGTTATTATTATAATAAATCAAAAATATTGTGCCTCGACATCTGGTATTAAGTATATATACGAATTTAGTTTTATAAAAAAATGTATTTAAAAACCGATGAATATGGTAGCAACTAGCAAGTGAACGACGTTTTATATGATATATATTTTATTAAATTAGAAGTAGAATAGTAAAAAATACGAACGAAACACGTAAGTCTATTTTTATGATTTTTAATTGATTGACTCGTATTTGAACAAAATTCTATCAATGTTATGAATACAATATGTAATGTTTCCGTGACCTTCGTCCATCGGTGAAGCGAATAATAATTAAAAACTTGAGAGTCGCGTGTTGTATCCTAACAAGATAATTGTCTTGAAATGTGATAAGTTGTCTTTTAATCAAAGTCATATTACACAATATAATATTTCGTTAACGACCAGAGTCTGTAATAATAATAATAATGGTAATAATAATAATAATAATAATAATAATAATAATAATAATAATAATAGAGTGTTACAAAACGAAGATTACGTTAGAAGAAAAGAGCCCCGTGCGCATAAATTATTCGTGCGCAAATAAGGAGATTTAAACTATACTGGCAAATGACAATCATTTATTAACCGCGTCCGCGTGGTCCTTGGTAATGAATCAACCGCTGAAATGTACCACACCGCGGTAACGGTTAGGTTAGGACGGTTTTGTGCATGGTATAAACCAACTTTTCCATATCTCGAAGTTCGTTTTAAAACGAATAAGCAGTGTGTATATACAAAGGACACACACTTCTGGTGCTTGGAAAATATCTTGCAGAAAATTTACATACGACCGCAGTCTATTAAACTATTAAGTCAACAAACATCACGTAATCGCATAATACGACTATTATTACGAGAGAGGGAAAAATGTAGTCACTATATTGATGATAATGCTAAAACGTCGTGAATTATTTATGTATTTTCATAAATAATAAACTCGCGTGATTCGCAACTATCTTTTTATTTTTTATTTTTTTATTTTTCCACTATCGCGTTCGCCATTTTCTTTGCGTTCGAATATCGCGAGATACCTACGTATTTTTCATGCAATCGTTATAAATATTATTATTATTATTATTATTATTATTATTATTGCTATCCGTTCCTAAATGTACGATAAAAAAAAAAAAAAAAGAAAAAAGCACAGCGTGCTAATGAGTTGTTATTATTTATTCGCGTTCGCCATGCGATCGCCAACTTTTGTAAATTTATTTAATTACCGGTGGTTTAATATTTCAATTTAAAATATATTCCGACGCACGCGTCCCCACGAGTGCACTTCATTTTATGTCGGTCGTGACAGAGAAAAATGCGAAAAAAATACTCCGATAATATTATACGTATATTGTACATATAAAATATATAATATACTTGTATTATCTAAAAGGAAACATCGCGCAACTATATAGGAATAGCATAATAATAAAAATAATATAATATTATATAATAGAATCAAATTGAAGAACTCGTAAAAATCAGCAAAACCTAGACGGTATAATATCACGTTTTGAGGCATTAAAAAAAAATAATAATAATAATAGACTTATTACGACCCAAATGGGCTGAAAAATAACAGAATAAATATAACGTAAAACCGTAAAAAAGTTTTTTACCAATCCTGTCGAGAAGTTCATACGGAATTCAACAACTGTCGTTTAAAGTTATGGTCGTATTAAATATGTTAAGTTGTAAATTCCAATCCACACTGATAAATCGCAGAGGAAACGTTTCCAGGTACAAATTCAATAAATCAACTTTCGGCCCGACCAAATCGTATCAGAATATAGATATATCCACCCACGAGTGAATGTTTTTATGGCATAAATTTATGTTTACTATAATCTATAAAATTTAAAATGTATTATATACTGTAAAATGAATTAATAAAATGTTAAATAAAATTCTCAGCCATTTATTATGTACCTATTAAAGGTTCGAAAAATGTGTTGAAATATTGATTTTACTCAAGTTTCGACTTTAAACACCTATAAAAAAAAAAAATTGAGACTTGGGATTTTTCTAATATTTTTATGTGATGTTAAGTAATATGTAAGTATATTTCAGTAAAATTTTCAGACTTTAATGCCTAAAATTGTCAATTTTATCAAATATTTTATACATAAAAACGAGAATTTTACGAAATATTCAAGTTCTATATTTTGTAGAAAAATTAACGTAACGGTTCCAAAATTTTATCACATATATATTATAGTATCTATGTCAACACCTAAAAAAATTTGCAAGTCTTTAACTTTAAAAGTGCCTGAGTTATCGTGAAATATTTAAATAGAATTAGTCGAAATTTCAGTTTTCGTGAAAAATGCAGTCTTTTCATCATTTTTGATCGTTTTTCCTATCGTATAGTGTCGATTTTGAGAAATTCGATATTTTAAATAAAGTACCAACAACATCCACTTTCCAACCGGAAACATATGCTATTAGTGAAAATCGGAGCATTATTTCGGGTCAAAAGAGTGTATTCATCAAACATAAAAACATAAAAAGAAAAATAGACACATTGTAAAACCAATAGATTTTTTCGCTTCGCTCATAATCGAAAATTAATATCACATATAGTACGCGTATTTATATATGTAGGTTACTACATCGGTTTAAAGACTGTAGCTGGATCAGCTTTTTTTCTGGTGAGGGTGGTTTAATATTAAGTTTATAAATATATATAATATATGTATATATAAAAAACAATTAATTATTTGACATTTATCATTATATGAAATTTAATAAAAAATATAAATAACTTTACATTTTATAAACCATAATTTATTTTTACTATTATAATAATTAAAAACTAAATTAAGAAATTCATTGATGAACCCCAAATTCCCAAATACAGCCTCGGTAATATTAATAAAATTGTAATTATATATTTTGATATTATTTATTATTTTTAGTATGAATGAACTAACATTTTACAGTCATTTTATAATCTGACTAATTGCATTAGTTTATAATATTAAAACTATTATTTATTTACTCATGAATAAAATTTGTTCCAAAAGATATATTCATTAAATGAGTAAACTTTGCGATACATTTTTCCACTCGATGTATTACATTAAATTTATTTTATTTTATGACTCAAGTTCAAAATATTTTAAAAGCAAATAACTAAATATACCTACTTGCATTTATTATTACTTATATAATAGTTATATTATGTATTATGCTAATCTATTAACTTTTACAAAAAAAAAAAATTATCTTGTTCATTAATAATTATAATTACAAAATATAAAAATTCAAAACATATTAAATTGATATTGTCTATAATGCATCATAAATTCATAAAACAAATATTATTTATAAAAACAATCTTGAATTTATTAGAGTGGAACATAAAAATAATCATTATTAGCTATATTATAAATATTATAAAAAATAAATTTAATTGAAATTAAAATACATTTTATTTAATAATTATTTAAATTATATTTCATAGTAAATACTAGATTGATATTATTACTTATGGTTATGACTTTATGAGTTATGACAATATTCAAGAATGAATAACAATTTTACTTTAATATAAAATCAAAATATTATATCGAATAATAGTAAAAAAAAATATATTGAAATAATCGCAAACTCCATAAAAAAGAAACCAATAGATTTAATTTAAAAATTGACAAAAAATTATTATTAAATTTCAAACGACAATATTAGATACAATGAGATTGAAATTGGATAAAAAAATAAAACAATATCATTGATAATAATCATATTGTAGTAATAAATTGACGTTTATTAATCTTTACATCTCGAGGGAATTATGAATACCAACTATAAATTACAGAATATAAATATTGTTAAATCTAAAATATTCAGTTTGAAATAACACTGTTTATAATACGAGTATTATATTGAAAATAGTTGCAAAAGCAAAAATAATAATAAATTATATGAATTAACTATGTAAATACTCGTATTTCCCAATTAGTGTATAAACTATATATTATATATTTTTCTTTTCCTAATAAATATTATATATTTATATTAAAATTGTATCACAATATTCGCAAAATAACTGAATATTATTTAGCTAATTTATTTAGACAAAATTTTGAAGACCTACATATTTATTCATAATACTATTATACATATACTATTATTATTTTATTATTAAATTACTGATATAAAATACGAAATTTTAAACGGATTTATTTTTACTTATATTAAAACATAATAATTGATGACTGACAAAATAATATCTGTAATATTATTTGTAATTTTATTATTATAATTTTATATTCACGCATGCAAGAGTATATAATAATATTATATCGCATAAGTATTGCAGCATTCAATCATATGCCAAAAATAACGTTAAAATAATATATTATAATAATATTTTTCCAAGAGTAAAATTGATGTACAATAACCGTTAATTAAATAAAATTAAACTGTTTTGATATACGAAGTGAAATAGTTCAACAGCGATTAAAACTGAATATTTCATACAAACAACGCCGAAAGACTACTGCAGTACACTAAATAAATTCATCATTATTTTATTTTTTTTTTAACATATAATACCAAATTAGTTTCATTTACAACCACTAAAATCACATTTTAAAGTTAAAAATCATTTTCACTCAACTATAGGTCGAAATAAATAAAAGCGAATTTTTACTATTACATAATGACGATAAATTATATTTTAACTATAGTCATATCGGCCAATTTTAAAGTCTTTTTAATTTATTAAAAATATTTTTCTCTATACACCTCTCTAGCTCTAAATGTATTTTCTATGAAAATGAATTTATTATTTTGAATGAATCAGTAATTTACAATATGCATATGAAATGATGTATAACGTCCAGTCCAATATATATTGTAAAAGCTTTGAATTAAATATAAACAACCTTGTCATACCGGCAAGATAAATTATTTCAAGGTCCACATTTACAAAAATGTTTTCATTTTATTATTTTCAAAAGAAAACTAGTACTCATTAAACATTTAAACAATTATTGACAATGAATAAACATGTTTTAATAACATACGAGTATAGGGTATACCTATATATATATATATATAAAATATGTAATGTGCGTCGTATGAATATTAATTATATCTCTGAAAATGAAATAAGTTATAAATTATAAGTCAATAATATACTGGAAAATAAATTAACAATCTAGTGGAAAATTTATTTCTAAAAGAAAATTATGAAATATCATTATATCAAACAAATATAATATTAATATACACTTTATACGGATTTTTTTAACATAATATTATTGTAAATGATTAATTTCGTTAATGAGAGAAATTATTAGAACGAAAACTCGCCTAGACTCTAGATAAATATAACATTTTGTAATATTCCTTGTGATTTTAATCAAACGTCAAAAATATTACCTACTAAAGTTTCAGACTATGTTGAATAGCTTTCCTATATACAAGATTCTATTTGACATTTACGTCAAACATCATATACATGGGTTAAAATCGCATAGGAAACGGTTGTTGAAGGAAAACTATGTATAGTTTCCTCTTTTTCATGGTGATCCATTTAAGGTGACAGCCAACCCTCCCGTTCAGATCATTTGTTATGCCAAACATGACAAATTAAAAAAAGTCATATCTGTAATAAGTTTTTGCTATAATAATAATTATATACGATATGATTAAATAATAATTAACAGTGTTGTTTAAATATTGTTGTTTTTTTTTTTTTTTTTTGTAAACATAATATTTAACTTATACCAAACTTGTGAAATAAACATTTCATAAATTTATAAAATAAATTATTATTAGTCCTGAAATTGTATACCTACTTAAAATAAACTTTGCGCTTCTGTTTTGACATTTATAAGACTTCTGGATATTTATGAAAATAGAACTATGAGCCAACAAAATTTAACTTACAATGTTGATTTTATGCATTTAGTTATTATGATAGTAATCTACTTCGCAATTTAATAAAATTAATCCAGCTCATTAGCATTTTGATTAGACGCTTAAAATACAATTTTTCTTTATAAACAATCTTAATGTAGTAACACGGCAGTAGTCCTTACCGCTTTCCACAAAAATCGAAATTATTTTTATCTTTTTATATAGTTTCTAGTTTTCTACACACAAAAAAATAAAATAAAAATAAAATATATTTGCCGTTTTCAATTATTTTATATTTATAACATTTTGTACAAAATTAGATTTTTATTTATTGGAAAATATAATAATATTGTAGAATATATAATTGACAATTTATTATTTTTATTATTTATTTATACATAATTTAAATATTAATTAAATTGTTGTAAGATTGTCAACAACACTCTAGGTAAATATAATATAAAAAAATAATCTAAAGAAACCAAAAGAATTTATAAATAAAAAATTTATTTTTTATTTTTTTAAAGGTTAGAATTTTAATTGAATATATAGGCAAAATTATATGTTTTGTCGATAAATTGATATTAAATAAAAATAATATCGCTCGTATATAATTATAATATCATAATTCATTATGTAACGTATAATGTATTTAAACATTTGTTTAAGACGCACAATCGTTAAAAAAATATATCACAAGTTTGGTTAGTAAATCATATTACTCGTAATTTATAGGGAAATATTTAATGGTTTGTACATAATTTGATAGTGGATCCATTATGTTTTCCTGTAAATAAAGTTTTTAAAATATTCTTACAGGAAGTGATTATTTATCAAAGTTAACATTATGACGTATAAAGCAGTTGGTTATAAATTAGAAATCAATTAACCATATAATTATTCATTAGCGTTATAATCTATACAGTGAAACAAGTTAAATGGATGACATCAAGATAATTTTTTATCCCTTGACGCATTAATAACCTTCAACGAAAACAAATTAATTTAAGCCCTTATTATTTTAAATATTAATTTAAAAATAAGTTAAACGAACATAATATTAAATTATAACCGAAATTAATTAAAATTTAAGTCAGCGAATGTATATTTGGTTGAGCTACAGTACAATATTATTATTTTATATAATAATTTCCAATACCCAAAGTCCCTAAATAATAATAATAATAATAATAATAATAATAATAATAATAATAATAA
>JAIUCT010000007.1:21747433-21891848 GCA_021307375.1 Tetraneura akinire | reverse complement strand
AATAATAATAATAATAATAATAATAATAATAATAATAATAATAATAACACAATAATCTTTTATTATAATATTTTTTTTTTCGATTCGAAATAAATACGTTCGCTTTAAACGATGTAATAGAATTTATCTCGGAATTTATTAATATATTTAAAAATTTAAACAAAACGAAAAAATATATTTTGAACAACGCTAGATTTAATATATTATATTCGGTGTAAAATTTTTTTTAGGAATTATTAAATATTATAATGTTAACGTATCGTCCGTTCACCATAATATTATAGAATAAAAATAATTTAGTGATTTTAAGCCGACCGAATAAATAAAAATTTTTTTTATCATAATAACACTATAATACGCTGCAGTTTTTAAAACATAATAATACGTATATGAGTACCAGAAATTAGTATATGGAATAAAATAAAATTAAAATAAATGACCTCGTGAATTAAATCCAAATCACAAAAGTCGACGTTCATAAACAATTAGACGAACTTTCACTACGGGTGTGGTGGTGGGGGGATATTTCATTAAAATTTTCCTAAACTATCCTCGCGCGATAGACTCGTCGATCGATAAACGCTATACGGTTTCCGCGAAATACGTCATATCGTATATTATATTATCATGTTACATAATACAAATACTAGCCCGCGGCGGGGACGGATTCGAACTTTTTGCTGAATGAGGTTATATATTATTATTATTCGTGCTGTTCTCTGGCTCTGGCAGAAATCACAAATGTCATTTTTTTTTTTTTTTTTTTTGAACGACCAGATTACAATTTTATAATAATATCACGATATAGTATAAAATATGATATATGTACATAATATTATAGACGTTGTTTAGCTGTTATATTATATTATAAATTTAAAATATTATATATTTTTTTTTTAATTCTGAGCGATTCCAAGAATTTCAAGGTTTTATAATGATGCACGACTACTTTTTTTTTTTTAATTTGTATGTATAGACACTTTGGTACTCTCCGGTACATACACTACAAGAAACAACGCAAATTATTCCAGTAGAGAATTTTTGTGTCTATAATTGGTACCTAATTATTATTTATAGGTCATTTTTCAAATATATCGAAATTGAGATTCTGCTATACCTATAGGAAAAACTGTCAAAAAATAACGAAAATTTATAACTGAATTTATCACCGAAACTGAATTTTCTTAACGTATTTCCAATATATAGGTACCAAAAACATCTCCAGGGTCAATTTTCTTTTACCTATAATTGTTTAAAGTTGACATTTTTGTAAAATCGATAATTCGTGATATTTTATATGGGTTCTTATCATTATATTTCTCAACAATTTATCAATAAAGTTTAATAAAATTGGCAATTTTGGGCTTTAATTTCTGAAAATTGTATTGAAACATATTTACTTATTGCAGATTAACTTATTAGTTCCAAAATATTCTACTCGTATAATATTATTTTATATATAATTATGATTTTTTGCCTATATTTACAGTAATTCTGTAATTTGAACGAATTTGTTATTAAATTTTTTAAATATTTTGTCTATTTTTAAGATATATAATTCACTCAGAATCGTTTTTTTCTAATGCGAAAATATATCATTGCATTCAAATCTTAATCAAAATACACTCCTCTTCACAAATGGATTTTTTTTTTTTTAATCTTAATTTTAACCTTATTAAACAATATTATACACATCATTGCACGAAGACATAATTATTTCTTTATTACAGCGTCAATATTATAATATAATATTTTCTGACTTCCCTTCACGTATCTATATAACTCGTATAGGTAAATGTATTACATTTTATGTTTTTACATTCGAATATTGTTCGATTCATTTGGATTTCGAGTCTATATGGTACGACGTTAATTTAATCATTTCATTAGTGTATTATTAATAATATTTGGTGGGCCTCAAATAAATACGCGTATCAATAATAATAATTAACATGACGTTTGCAGCGGTGGCGGCGGAGGTTATTTCGACATTGAGCGGATGAAGTTGCCCCCATGATGCCCGTTATGCTGATCCAGCACCACTTGGCCGCTGACGTTTTCGAGTGCTTTACCGTTCGGATGACGGTATCTCATTCACCGGCACACCGGGCAATGCGCTACTACCGTATCTGGATATACACGTGCAACACCGTGCTGATGGTGTGCGTGGTGTGTTTCGTGGTGATCGCCTATCAGCTAGTGGTGGCCGACCAGCGGCGGCATCTGGTGCCCGGCCTGGACCTGTGCCATCCCAGTCTGCTGTACGTGTACGCCGCACTGTTCGTCCAGTGCACCGTGCTGCAGATCGTCGGTTTCCTCGGGGCCCGGTCGCTCAGCGAACGTCTACTGAACGTCTACTGGCTACTGCTGCTCGGACTGCTGGTCGGCGATGCCGTGCTGGGCGTGTACTGGGTGTACGGTTACGACAAAATGGTGGCCAGACTGAAACCAGCGCTCCGGGACCGGTTGGCTGGCGACTACGGCCGCGACCGGCAGTTCACCGTGGTCTGGGACGACTTGCAGCGCGACCACGAGTGTTGTGGCGTGGCCGGACCGCAAGACTTCTTCAACGTCACCGTGCAAGTCGGCGGTGAGTACAATAATGTAATCAACCCTAAGCTAAGGTTGATAATAATATAACAATTAATATGCGACATTATATAGATGGGCGTAGCCCGTTAATTATATCATAATATGCCATTATTTCCCCACACCCCATAAATCATTATCATCGACTTTTCCAGATTTGGATAATAATATTTTAAATTTTAATTGAAACATTCCAACAACAGAATATATTATTTTGTAATCACAACGTTTACCGGCTCGATCAATTTCCCATATAATATCATAATAATATATATTATATAGGTAGGTACATAATGATATTATATTGGTATCGTGTATATGCGCATCCTTCAACCTAGAACCCGGATGAGAAAACGGACTCGCACGTAAATTGACGCCGATATAATATTATTATTACTATATAATATTACCTATAAGCGTGCTACTTTATGTGCGTATAAATTACGTTCCATGCCAATCTATATTATAATAATATGATCCGATCCGAAATAGATTCCGATAATATTATAATTTATATCGCGTAGTCGAATCAATTTGGATATGAAATATAATAAATCGTATATATACGTATCGTATTATCGTTACGTAAATTGAATTTTAATAAATAATATGCGAATGAAACGTGTAATTATTATTAATATTTGCGGAATCGTGGAAATTGTATTCGTATATTGTCGAAAAGTAGCTATATACAGAAAATCATAAAAATGAAATGTTTTCGACTCGCGTTCTGCTTAATATATGCTGATTCGCCAACTGTTCCATATAATATATAGGTACCTACTTCACAATACGACAATAATATTTATAAGCTGGGGTATATATAACGAAAATCGATTTTCCTGAGGCCGACATGTTATTATTATTTAGTTATACTTGAATAATTATTATTGTGGTTTTATATGTGCTCTTTTCGAAATAATAAAAACATACACGAAATTTTATACAAAATATTATAATATACGCGTACCATGACAGAAAATGAAATGAAATTAAATATTATATCTTTACGCCGTACAGAAATTTCATCATTTGAATCGTATTTACATAAATATATAAATAATGATAATTATTTTCATTCGTACACTGTACAGGTTACAAAAATGTACGCCAAGTTTTCAAAAAACTAAATTTCAAAGAGGATTTATACGTGTGTCTAAAATGCCTAAACCTCATTACAAATTCTAGTTAAGCTATATGCAATTAATTATTAAAATGTCTCTTGTGTTAGGATAAATGGGTAGTCCGGAATGTACGGGCTTAATTATTCACCAGTTATTTCATAAAAGCCATGTAATAGATTATAATAGACCCATATTCGAACTATCTCTGCTGCTGCGTATTCATTATATTATAATTGTCAATTTGTAATTTTGTAAACATTAAACGCAGTTTGATTCAATAAATTTAATATTATATACTTTGAATTATTCTTATATGAATATCACTATAATACAAATTAAACAAAAGTTGGATAAACTCAATTAAAATAACTGTTCATAAAATATAATTTTAACCGACATACTTTTATTATTATATTAATATTTGTCACGATACGGCATATAATTAATTGTACAGAAACGCAAAAAAAAAAACGCTCACTCGCATGACGAATCCATACACTTCGAACAATTTTTTCGCCATATTTTAAATGATGAAATTTAAAAACGATTACAAATAATATTATGTTTTGTGTGAAAAACGGAAAAAATTAATATTTAATATACTATCGTATGGATACTTCCATCGTCTTTGGGTCCGCGTATGGATCTATAATTTATTTCATTTAGGAAATATATTAATATACATCTGGAGGAATACTAGGACGAACGTGAAAAGAACGTACGTAAGGTGCGTGACACGTCCAAACACATTATAGTGTTTTATTGCGGCAGAGAAAAAACAATAATGCGTTATATGTGTTACTTTTCGGATAAAAAAAAAAAAAAAAAAAAAACTATATCGTTTGAATTTGAAATATCTGATTTAACTTTGGTATTTTGTCTTTTACTATTTTATGGTTTTATATACGAGGTCTCGAGAGACTCGTGGTAACAGACCGTATCTACATATTATATAGCTGTCTTTTGCGGCATGCGTATAAAACATCACTAACAAAAATCGCATCTATATATATATATATATATGGTATATATGGTACATATGGTTTACAAACGTGAGTATAATATATACACTGCGAACGTTTAGTCTCCATAGATAAAACTATAAGACACGATTCAGTTGATATTAAAATTTAAATAATATTTTATCTGAAACATATACCATTCCAGTTGAACTATACTTTTACTTTTACGATATTGTCTAATGTCATAAATTTTTAATCAAATATTATACAATAATAACATAATAGAATACAATACTCGTATTAATGATAATTGATAGGTATTAAATTTTAAATATTTGTCCTTTGAAACAGCAATCATCGATCAGTTATAATTAAATTAAATCATTTTAGTATCGTGACTTTTATATGAACGTTTAAAGAATATGTGTATATTTATTTTAATAACATTTTTCCAAAGTATATCCAGCTCTACAAAGTGATAATTTATTATAGTCGTGCGAAATGTAAAAATAATTTAGAATTATCTCCCACTATATTCCCACTATTCTCCTAGAATGCAAGTGACATTATTTGAATTTCGAGATAATCAAGCTCAAAGTTCACATAATTTCCTAAATCACCGTAGAAAGATATGTATTATTTTAATTAGGATATAAATGATTTGATACTAGATCGCAGCATATAATGAATAATTCACAAACATTTCTTTACCACAAAATAAAGTGGAATTTATTTTAGTTCAGCTATGCACTTAACTCCATTTTTTCGAAAATGTCACTTATACCCCTTGTATTTTAAACGCCTCATAATTTAATATGATAATCAAATTATTTTATTTTTATTACATATACGGGAAGAACCCTTTTAACAATATATACATAGAAAATAATATATAGATAATAAACACTTACAATTTTATAACTTTACTTAATTGCTACATAACAACATTAAAAATAAATATAGGATCTGGCATTTATCATTATTAACCGCATAGGTTCATTTTTTATATAATTAGTGATGCGTGATAGGATCATGATCATGAAAAACGTCGAAGCACTTTAAAACATAATAAAGCAAGTAAAGAAGAAAAATAAATATTATCTCGTAATAATTCATGTAGAAACTTAAAACCCGACATACGTCTACGCTCAACCAAAGATCCTAAACCAAGGTGGAAAGCAACAAATGTATAATCATGTGGCACACGAGGAATAGTATTCATTTAAATTTTGGATACCTCAAGAATTTCCGTTTCTAACTCTTTCCAGCTGCATAGAATAACCCCATGTGTTTTGTAGGTCCCAAATAACTGCCTAATATTTTAGAACAGGACGAACAAAAGCACAATATAATAACTTAAGAGACAAATCCAATATAAATTCACCACATAATCTTAATATAAAACCAAGAGTTTTAGGTATATACTTAGCAAACATATTCAATATGAGGTCAAGGATCGAGATTACTGTTGACCAAAAACCCAAGATCCATAATACTACTTTAAAACGTACAATATATGTATCCCCAAGATGATACGAAAATACTACTAGAGATTGAATCCTAGCAAAAGTCATAATTTTGCAATTACACACATCGAGAAATAAACCGTAAACCTAATAAATTAAACCAACCCGAAAAGCGATGAAAATGATCCTAAAGACGAAGGTAATCATCCAAATTAGAAACACGAGCATATAATTTGATATTATCCGCACAACATAATAATTTTACGTAAAATAAACCACTATCGTATTTACTATGTTTAAGTTTGAAATAATTAATTAATAGTATTTTGTATTTACATTATTAATTATTTATTACATAATACAAATAATGATATTATTTTAAATATTTTTGTTTATACAAGGTAAACTATTATGAAATTTTGAATTGCAAAGTATATCTTTTTTATAATTATAACATTGGACACACGTGCAAAAATACAATATTAACATAATATAATAAATAACGTAATAGTATGAATAATAATATTGTATTATTATTTAGTTTATAATAATTCGACTATCATATTAAATATATTATTTTGACATAATATATCCTAAAATAATCTCATAATATATTCTAATATATAATAAATTATTATAATGATTTTCGTATTTGTTATTTGTTTAATATGGTTCACAATACCCGGGCAAGGCTACATTTCCCGTAACATACCTATACAATATATTGTAATCTTCGATTTTTATTGAAAATAAAACGTTGAAAATTTCCGGTGATTATATATTATGTAATACGAGTAGTAGGGTATACCGCGTTTCTGGCGAAACCACGTTCGATAAACGTGAGATATTCGTGTAACGTCATGAAAATAGTCTCAGTTTCTGGACGTCAGCTTGTACTGAGAACCAATCACAAAAAAGTATGTACTGAAAATATACTCTCTCGCGATTGGTTAATGGTTACAATAACTTGCATCCGGAAACTGCAGAGGCTCCGAATACGGTGCTTATAAATATAATAATAATAATAATAATAATAATATATTATGACGAACGTTATTTATATATTTCCAGTTGAAAACGTTACTGGCTACACGACATTGTTGCCGGACAGTTGTTGCTATCACAAACCGGAGGCGGTGGCTTCGCCTTTTCGACGGGACTACTGGCAACCGCAGACGACGACCGCAGCCGTATGGACGACCGTCCAAGCTGAAGAACACGACAACATGGAAACGATGCCGATCAAGTGTCGGCTAACTTCGTACCGCTACTATCATCCTGGCTGCGAACGGACGCTAATGGCATGGATACGCAGAAGTGCTGACGTATTGTTTGTACTCGGATACTGCGTCATATCGTTCTTGAAACTGTGTTTTCTGGGCATCCTCAGGTAAACTTTTAATCCCGAACTAGCTGTGTACATTATTTATGTTATATATAAAGAGTTGCGGATCACAGGAAGGGAACTAAGATCTCCGTTTCCCCCTCATACTCACGTGAGCATGCAGCGTTGTCTGGTATAAGACATATCACATATTATATAGACGTGTTCAATAGTCCAAGAATATTCTTAATTATTAATAGGAGAATGTATACCTACTCGTAATTAAATTTGACACTCACGTGATTATCGTTTTAAAATATAATCACATTATTTTTTGAATACCTACAGAGGTAAGGGCTTCAATCTTATTAGCACCCTTATTAAACCTTTCTTCCCCTATAGATGCGCCACCATACGTAAATATTTGTTCGCAATAATATGTGAACCGTCATTCACAAGGACCTAAGTCGAATATATAACATAATATTATATAGATATTTGCAGGTCGGAAATATCCTGAGTACCTATTAACGATTCATTAACCGATGTATACCTAGTATTATTATAAATTATTCATCACACATTTCCATGGAGAAAACACATTATTTCAACTTCTGAATACATTTAGTATAATATATATATTTATATGTTCCTTTTGTATATTTAAACGATCGTGTTAAGGTCTCGACTGTTAAAGTAAATCGTGATATTGCCGATAACATATTCCAATCCCAGCACATGTAGGTATACTATTTAATATTATTATATATTATAAACCTTCTTATAAATAACAACGATTTGTTTTCAATTAATATTTCATAATTTAATTAGGATCGTGATTAAAAATATAGATAGTCAAACAATAGAAATATCTACAAATTAATCCGATATCATTTAATCATTAATACGCACATAATTCGTATAACAATCTTGAATCTTTACGATAAGTCTTTAAATAATATGCTTTTTTAACTCGATGTTTACATTCACAGGTATGAAATTCGAGAAATGATACAAAAAATTAAAATACTGCATGGAGATACAGCACGATTAGAATTAATTAATATACCCCAACCTACTGGGAAGTTGTTACAAAAAGTTGAACACAACGGTAGTGTAGTTCGTGTGTCTACTCCAATGAGACAAGATACTCTGACGGGTGAGTAAGACAATATTATGTAAACAATTGTTCCTTAATTTTTCATTAAAAAAAAATATGTTAAAACTAAAGTTATATAATGTAAAATAAAATTTTTTATCAAAATGTTAATGTAAAACTTCTTCTTAATCTTTTGTAAATCGAAAAATAATGAAATACGTAATAACTTATTGAAAATAAGCTTTGAGAAAATTCAAGTTTTTTTTTTTTAATCAATAAATAGTATTATAGTAGGTACCTAGAGCTATATTATTATACTCGTAATTATTATGAGAAACAATATCTCAGATGTTTTTTTATTGAAATATAATTATCACATATGTATAATGCATAATTAATTCTTAAAAAACGATTTTCATTAAGAATTTCATGAAAAAAATATTAATTATTATCAGATCATAGATTAAAGAGATAAAACATAGACCATAGATTGTTATAAGATCGACATCGTCCTTAAATAATAGTTAGCGATTTGAAATTAATAATAATAATGATTAATATGAATTTCAGAAGGATGTTCAGATTCAGTGAAGCCACTATTAAAAGGTCGTTCTGTAGAGGCGACATTCAGGGTAAAATCGTCAAACACGGACGGCAACGAATCAGATACTAATAGCCACAGTGCGTTATTATTGTGTGATGACAAACGTTTGACAAGCTCATCTAGTAAAAGTAATTACGAACTTCACGAGTTAAAAGATGTAAACCGACTACTAACTACCAGATATAAGAATCAAATATGACTACGAAGATGTGTAGCCGCCTGGTTTCGAATGATTGACAGCAACCCAAAATTTCCATTGCTGAAGACACCAAAACCGCATTTTTATCCAAGTTAATTAAAACAAATTTTAAACTAAAAAAAAAAACTAACATAACAGTGTTTAAAAACATACATAAAAAATATTATTAAAATTTAAAATATATACCTATATATGATCGCATAATACTTAACTTGCCATACGAATAAATAATAATAAAACTTAACTAAACTAAATTAGATTCAAAGTAATTAACAAATAAGTAGACCAGTCCAATATAAATGTTAAAAGAAAAATATAAATTTAATATTATGTATAGATAAAAAAGAATTATTATTATACAACCAAATAATTTAAAATATCTATGACCAATAATATCTGCAAGACATAATTGTGACGAAGTAGACTGCATAGTGCATGGTACTACGTGTTAATAAATTTATAAAGTATATAATAATATACAAAGGAATAAATAAAGAAAAAATTAAAATTAACTTTTTCAAAATTGCATGTATACATCGATTTTGTATGAATCACTCATTGATTGTGTTCGAAAGATTAACATTATCTTAATATTTTACTTACATCCTATTGATATTATACCTTAACCTATTTCGTTTCTTTTTTGTTTTTGTTTTTTTGTTTTTTCTATTAAAATCTTTAATAATATTATTAGATAATTATAATTATATTGTGTCTAAACTTATAAACTGTAATTTATAACAGAAATTTATAAATATCAACAATTATTTTAAAAACAGATTATTTAAATCACTGATACCTAATAAAAATTATATTAAATTACAAATTAAAAGAACATAATCAAAACACAAGATTCATTTAATATGTTTACTTCATTTTAAACTAAAATTTGTTGAACGTTATATTAGCAAACATGAAAATATGACCATAATTTCCACCTATAAAACATAAAGATATACGAAATTTAGTTTGTAAACTCTGAACTTTACTACACTATAATAGTATAATGTAAACTTAAGAATATTTCAACAAAAAATATATATATTATGGAGGTCGCAAATAAGCCTTAGGGATTGAAATATTCTTTCAAATACTTAGGTACCTAAAAAGATAATATAGGATAAAATTCTTTGCAAAGTTTTTGCAAATTTATTTCTTATTATTTTATAAATCTTAATCATATTACTATGTCAGTTCATAGCTCATGTATAAAATAAATGTATAATAACTAATACATACAGATTTGTGTTAAACTTTGGATGTAAGTATAGGTACTTGTATTTGAGTTAGGCATATGAAATATTGTTTTACACCTATAATATAGTATATTTTATTAAATTAAACTCCCATACATCTCATCATCTAATTTTCAATTAAACTATTCGTAAATATTTTATGTAATTTCAACAAATCAGCTCTAGTAAATATATTATAATCTCGTGTTGAATTTTGAATATAATAAAATTTACAAACTCGAAAATAAATATAGTTCGAGTAGCTCAAAGTTTATACATTGTATCTTAAATAGAATAAATTTAATACACAATTTTAGGTCATATTAAGTAATTAAAGAAAAAAAAAATTAAATTTTAAATCAAAACGGTATTACTTATATTATCTAATATATTATATTAAATATAATCTTATACCTATTTATTAATATACCTATTCTCAAGATACCATTATACAGTTAAATTACGTATAATTAAAAAGATAAAATTAAAATTAAAAACCAAACGTTCTTATTGTTATTGATTACTTTTTATTGTTGAAAATCAAAAATCAAGATCATTATTACTTACTTATATAATACCTACTTGTATTTCTAATTTATTATAAATATAGATATATCTTACTTCTTATCTTAATTATTTTAGTTTTTCAATGGAGCTAAATTGTATTAGGTATTGTTAAATTTAATTGTATATTATAACCAAACTAATTTCTTTTATCGTGGTCTTGTCGCTTCCCAATAATTGTCTTTAATACAATCATGAAAAATGTATGTAAAAGTATGACTGTACTAGCAAAATCATGGTTATTGGTTAGATGTATTTCATTTGTTATTAATAATTAAAATGTTATATAATGTTTGTTGTACAATAAATATTGTAAACTTTGTACTATTATTTTTTAAGCATTCCTATAATTATTAATTATTATTATTATTATTATTTTTTTTTTTTTTATTATTATTACTATTATTATTATTATTATTATTATTATTATTATTATTATTATTATTATAACTATTATTATTATTTTTTTTTTATCATTATTATTGTTGATATTATTATTATTAAAATAACGATTTATTATTATTATTGTGTATCATAATTTCTCGAATCATAACATAATAATATATTTTTCTTTTCTACTTATTAACATTTGACAAACATTAATTATTTAGAAAACTTAAAAATGCCATAAGAAAATTCAACTTACTAATATTCTCGTATTTTATGGGTCTACTAACAAACATTTACAAACTAATTAAATAATTAAAATTAACTAACCTTTAATTCTTCATCGATTTGTAACACATAATCCACATTACTTCCGCCAATTACTAACTACATTTCGAAATGAATATAATAATAATTAATAAAAACTTAAATAATTAATGAACAGTATATTATTTACATACAGGCGAGTTTCTTGATTTTTTTGAATTATTTTTAATTTCAAAAACTGAACTTGTCTTCTGGGTCCATTTGGAATAATACACATTGGCAATTTTACTTCCAATTATGGAATTATTTTTTAACAGTGAAATATCTAAAAATATATATGTATATAAAAATTATTTTCGTTTTTCCGGTTTCTCGTATAAATACTTGTTTCCATGGACAACCCTTCCGTTACTCGACTAATTTCACCCAAGACAAACGGAGTTATATTTTTCCCCGTTATTCCTCGTTTCTTGCACGTTTCCAGAGCATTCTTTATCGCCATATCGATGTCCGCCTCTTTGAAAACGTACAATATTAAATATTATTTGTATATTATGATAAATTGTAAAATATCAGAACATCAAAATTGAATCCACGTATGAATATAATAATTACTCTTTATTTTTTCCTCCGGTATCGGAACAGCCAATAGAACTCCGGATCCGGTGTTTTGACATTGTTCCAGCAGACCGGCCGCTTCGTGCGGTGTGCTCACGTCGTACGCGGAACGACATCCACTTTTTTTCGTATAAAAAGCGGGAAATTCCCCCTTTGAATCGTACGAAGCTACGCAGACGCCTACTGTTTCCTTCGGACCGGACGAATGAACATTATAATAATATAATAATATGTTATAGGTACAATTATAAAAAAAAATTTTTTAAAAAAATTAAAAAAAACTGCCGTCGGACATAATAAAAAAAAACCATACAAGATATTCCAAAGTCCGGCCGATGTCGAGTATAGATTTTACCCCAGCTGACACGACCATTATTGGACATCTGGACAGTTCCAATAAATCAGCGCTGACGTCCAAAGTATTTTGACCGTCGATATGAACGCCGCCAATTCCCCCTGTATAATAAAATTATATGTATAATCCGTTATATTATAAATTTTATATACGTTATGTACACAGATATAATAAAAACGAAACGAATATGTTTTTAGAAGAATAAAAGTACATAAAGATTAGTGTTTTTATATTATTTTTTTTTCTTTTTTAATTTGAAGACCCAAAATAATACTCCGCTTTTCACGAATAGCATATGTTTCCGGTTCAAAATTGAATGTAATTGATACTTTAGGTCATTTTTCAAATTTCTCAAAATTGATTCTATTCGATAGGAAAAACGTCTAACAAATGATGAAAAAACGGCATTTATCACGAAAACTAATATTTCGACTAATTCGATTTAAATATTTTACGATAATATTAGAGCAATATTGAACTTAGAGATTTGAAAAAAAATTTTTGGGTGTTCACATAGACATAGATACTATTGTAATTTGTAATGATATTATGAAATATCATCATTTATTTTCTTAATGGTATAAATAAATATAATATAAGATGATACTATTGTTAACATAACGGCCGACATTTCGACGAATTTTATTTTATATAATAAACGGATCTACATGCATGGAAATACCATCACGGTTTGAATAGGCAGTAAAATTATCCCTTCAACATAGAATGTGCCGATTTTTATAATACGGCGACAATGTACAGTCCATAATACTTCAATAAATTTATTTATATTAATATAAGACGTGCCGACTTTTACAATACGGCGACTATGTATAGTTCATAATACTACAATAAATTTATTTTTATATTATTTCGAACATAGGCGGCGCCGGAAACGGCAACAGTCAATATAATAAGGCTTTTCTTAAATTTGGTAAAAGAAGAGAACACGGTCGACGAGTCAATGATTAATAAAAGAAAAAACCGTTAGACATTTATTTCAACGAATATTCTGTGAACATAATAATAGGCCTGTGATCTCACCGATACGTGTCTCCAAGTCCATCTTATATCACGTTTTACAATTCGAATAAAAACTATTCTATAACCATATACTTCATCAATTCGTCGGCAAAATCCTTTTGAAGATCGGACTCGAAAAGGCATAAATATGACCCAGCAAGACTAACCCACCGCCAGTCAGTCCCCAGTCAGCCCCAGTGTCCGTCTGTACTCTCGACAGTCTTTACGCTACAACATCACACGAGAGAGAATTTGTTTCGGAAATTGTTGACGGTGTTCCGGTGTTGGAGATTTCATTCAACAAACAATTTCATCAACTTTGTTTATTTCTTTTACCCGACCTGCGACTGCACCTACACCCTACACTTCTGGTAATCATCGCTGGTTTTAAGGTAGTGATTATTATTATTCTTTTATGTTGCTTTTGTGCTGAATGAATCATTTGATTCGTGAAGTCACAATTAACGCGCTTATAAGATTTTACTATTTGATTAAACGCAAAAAAAAAGGAAATATATTTTTATAAAGAAACTATAATTTAATTTCACCTAGGAAAATTAATATATGATAAAATAAAATAATATAGCTCGCATAAAAAAAAAAGGGAATAAATAATTGTTACGTATCGAAATAAACTCCTCTCTCAAATAAAAAATTGAGACATATTTAAATCTTTATCTTATAATAAAAAAATACAACTATAATTGATTAAATAGAAATAAAAATTAACTTCAAATAAAAATATATTTATTGAATAAAGTAGGTAATTGAATTAGTATCAATACGTTTATTGTCATATTTACAATATATCATATATATCTTGGTAACTTTCGGATTTACTACCCCGAGGCCCTTCTAATGTTTGAAGGAAGGTAGTAACACATAACATTATATCATACCCCCATCCAAATATCATATTCATATTTATTTAACTCCCTTTTGTTTTTTCTTTGTTTTTTTCGTGTTATTACACTATATAATATATACGTATGTGATAAAATTTTGGAACCATCATTATGTTTATTTTGTTTTATTATTATCTTATTATTATTTTTTTTATTTCTTTTTTTTTACATTTTTCGAAATAAATAGAAAACACGAGACACGACATATTATAATAATAATAATAATAATAATAATTATATATCATATTTTACCGGTGACGAAAATTTGTATGCCCAACGCTTTAGCGATGACCAATGTTCCGGATACTGTAGTGCCGCCGTTCAGACCCTTGATGTTAAATTAAACATATCGATAATAATATTAAATAAAAAAATATATATATATATTATACAACGTTCAACAATAATTGTTCCAACGAACTTGGCTGAGCGCGAACGGGAAATCTCTTCTCGATACTTTTAACAATCGTTTGTCATTAGGCGCGCCGAGCGTGCGGATCTGTTCAGCGGTCATGCCAACCTTGACTCTGCCGTCGATTATGCCGATTGTCGCCGGAATCACACCCTATATAAGCATTAGCGCAAATCATATGGGTGCTAATACTAAGAGTACTTAACACTCCTAGAAGTAAAATTAGTTAATTTAAGTATAAATAAAATTTTTAACAATTTTTCAAAATTTATTAGATTTCTATTAATATATTTATTTCAAAAATATTGTAATATTCTAAAAATAGAATTAAATACTCTATAAGTACAGGAAATATTCTAAAAATAGAAAATTATTCTAAAAATAGAGAAAATATTCTAAAAATAGTAAAATTATTCTAAAAATAGAATAAATTATTCTATAGCAGCAAAATTATTATTATATCGCATATGGTCAATTTTCAGAAATTCGAAAAATGACCTAAATAAAGTTTCAACTACAACCACTTTCCAACTGGAAATATATATGCTTTTCGTGACAATCAGAGCATTATTTCGAGTCGAAAAAATGTTTACAGACATAAAAAAAAAAGAAGTCATTCATCATTGTAAAAACAATAACATTCTTCGCTTTGCTCAGAATTTAAAATTTGGTGTTACTTTTTCAGTGTTGTTTGTTAAAAAACTTACATATTGTATTGGCCATTGGGTATGCTGAAATTTAGGTAGTGGGTGTACACTATTTATGTAGTTTGCGCGCCACTGACAGGAGTTAATTTTTTTGGGTGAAGGTATATAAATATGGATGCTATAATTATGTACGTTTATGCAGTTATACTTCATCATATTATTATATATTACATAGATGATGCGCCCTATTAAAATTAAAATTTAAAATATAAATTTTTAGGAAGTTAAGTTTAAAGTTAAAGCTTAGCTTTCCTCCTCTCTAATTGTGACACTACACAACTACAGTGTATAACATATTATTATATACAATATAGACGTGTGAGCATCGGTCGAAACGGAAGTTTGTCAACCCATCAAATCTTGATGCTTATATTTCCAATTAAGTTGGTAGGTCGTACTGACGTACTGTCGTAGGTATGTCTTACGTGTAATTTTAAAATTTTATCGTGGATATAGTACCATATAAGTATAAAAGCAAATTATATACAGAAATATAATATAACAAGACTCACGCGAGTACGCTTATCAGTATATCAAAGGAGAAAGGGACAAACCACCTTCGACGGTTCCTAAATGAATAAAAATATTATCGGGTCATCCCTCCATTCGTTTCGACCGTTGTGGGGCATGAGTATACATATTTATATATATATAAGTCACATACGTGGGATTTAATAATGTTTTCCATTTCCATCGCCGTCTCAACATTTTTCGGATATGGCAGACCGTGAGTGATGAGAGCCGATTCCAAAGCAATGACCGGTTTTCGGCCGTTCAGAGCATTTCTTACTTCGACCGTCACATCAATGGAACCTTTGGAGAAATAACGGCAAACATGTTTATAATTTCCCGCCATTATCATAATCGTTCGACGCAAAATAATACAATACATATAAATTTATTGTAACAGGTATAAGCTTTGACTGCTTTGTACAACATAAAACTATCGCAAGCGAATTAAAATAATAATATTATGAACGACGCGAAATTAAAAAAAAAAAAAACAATAAATTGTATAACCGCACGCACTACAGCCGTAAATGAAAAAGAAATAATGTTGTAATATTTTTGTATTCCATATTATACCTGAAAAACAAAAAAAATATATTAAACGCACTCCAGAGATTACGTTAAAACGACGATATTTAGACGTATTACGTGACCGTGTTCAATCCGCGGTATAAAACTATAAAACATAAACATAATATAAAATAAACAATGAAATACAACATAATTTAAAACACCTAATCCGGTGACCTTTGTGCGAGGACAGCTGATAAGGTAAATAACATTTTATTATTATAATAATATTATAATCACGGTAGAAAAGTATACCTAAAATTATTGTAGACAAGTATACTGATAGCATAAATATTATAATATTATCAATATCACATTAATGTTACGTTAAATAACTTACACTTTATAATCACCGGTTCCACAGGTGCAGTGCCTATATGCAGCATAATTAAGCTGCACCAGGCATTTCAGCAGCTCAATATAAATAATAGATCATATTATTCTTTCATTTTTATAATAAATAATAATTACAACAATATTCGTTATAATTATTAATTATACAAGTCACACAAGTTGAAGTTGTGAACGATCTTATATTCTAAAATGACAATTATCAAAAATAAATATTACCTTTACCACGGTCTTCTAAAACCGTGCCTTCGACAATGGCACAAATCAGATTAGACTCCTTGATGATGTTTTTAGTTGAACAAAAAAAAATTAATCAAATCAATATTAATGACTGATGAGGTTATTGATAAATTTAAAATATTTAATGATACCATACCTACACGTAGAATGATATTATAAAAAAAATAATAATTGGTCTTTTAAATGTTTCAATTTGATTTTTTTGATACAATAAATATAAATATCATAATAGATAATAATGTATAACAAATTTATTTTTTCTGCGTTATCTTTATTTCAAATATTTGAATGACATTTAATAATACGTATAATAGTACTATATAGATTATAAAAACTTAAATTCATATTAATATACGAGTATATTGTATATATATACGTATATATATATATATATATATATAGGTAGAATGAAAAATGACTATTATTGGCTTATTATAATATTATAAAGGACAGTGGAGTATCCAGAATTTTTTTTATGAGGGAGGGGCACACACTCTTTTAAATATTAAGTACTACGATATGAAAAAAATAAATATGAATTATTAATTAATATTTAATTATATTTTATAGACTAATAATTTATTTATATTTTTAGTTAATGATTAAATATAATTTATAATAAAAATACATTGCCACATTCCAAATTCCCGATTCGTAATAATTTATATCATAAATAGTTAATACTTAATATCATGTTATAATACGATCGGATTCGGATACAGTGATGAAAAAATCTAGAAATAATGTTTAAGAAATACCGTCAATGTGCCCCCCCCCCCCCCCCCCCACTGGATACGTCACAAGGACGAATCATTTATTATACGAGTACTTTTGTAACTTGCATAAATATTGCATAAAGTAACGTAATATTAAAAATAAAATAACATAGCATGGGAAGGGATACGGGTGTGGGAAGAACACAGATCTAAAGAGAATAGTGTCGAATTTTGATTAACATTTTAATGCAATGATAATACGAAATACGATTCTGAGCGAAGTAAGATTCGGGTATTTAGGTGATTCATTTCGGGGTTTTATGATAAATTATTTATATTGAACGTACAGACTGATAAATGTAAAAATTTTAATCAATACATATAATATTATCTGATAAAATTTGCTCAAAATCGTTTTCACGAATGTATTAATCTTACTATCTTAGATCATATACTATGGATCTTAGATCATATACTATATACTATATATATGTATAGTATATAGTATATAATCTAAGGTATTAATAATATGATTTTTATCATTGCATATTTGCATTCAAATTCAAAAAATTCAACACTATCATCTTTATACCCTTCCCTTGCTTTTACACTTTAAATAAGTATAAAAAAAAAAAATCGTAAAAGAAATTATTCACAATTAATTGAAACTGAATTAAGTAAAATGTATTTTGAGCTTCAATCTAACTTTCAAAATTTTTAAAAAAATTTTGTTATCTGTAGCACAGAATAGATGTTCATCTATTCTGTGTCTATAGTATTCGATAATTATAGTTCATAGCTGCACCACAGAATAGATGAAAACAGATAGATCACTCGGGATGTAAACAAAAACCACAGTTAACATAAAACATTTTATGTTATCTGTGCAAAAACAATGGGTCGTTATAAATACAGTCGATTACGGCACCAAACTTCGTGTTTCATATTCAGCCATTCAGGGAAATATGTCAATTTTATGACAGTCATAATTTAATATAGACTTATTTATTTTATTTTATTTTAATTTATTTATTTTGATGATCATTCTGTAAATCCAAATAAAATGTATTATTTTAAGATATACCTAGTACAATAATATTTGTCTTTATTTTTTTTATTTTTTTAAACTAAGTGTATATTATTATTATTATTATTATTATTATTATTATTATTATTATTATCGGCTGAATGGTCATTTCCAAAATTAAAACTGGTAAAAAATTATTTAAGAAATACCATGTATCAAGAAAGACTAAATTATATATTGATCTTAAATATCGAAAGAGAACGGACATCTGAATTAAATCTGAATAAAGTAATAAATAAATTTTCGGACAAAAAAGCCAGAAAAAAGAATTTCAAAATCTAAAAAAATATAATTATATTTCTTTTTTTAAATTCACAACAAATTATAATATACTATTAATATAGATATTTATTAATTATAGAAGTCTGTGATTTATAACGACCCAAAAACTATGAATATTATCTCCACGACAAAATCAGTGTGACCACAGTGCAGGTATTTCGTTTGAAAAATAAAAAATTGTCCCAATTCCTACCTGGCGCCAACATTGAAAACTACCCGGTCACGCCTTGTGACGCGGGGGTTGCACTGTTTAGATTTTGACCCTTCACATCCCTTAAGAATTAGGTTATATTGGCATTTAGTTGCTGTTTTTGTGATTTCCATGTGACTTATGTCTTATTAGTTGATCATTAAACAAGTGTGTGTTTCAAAGTATTTTGTTTTCTATAAAATTTGGTGTTTTGCTCTTGTGTTACAAAATTGAAAAACGGAGAGTAAAAAAACAGGAATGCGTTGCTCTGTACAATTTTGAAAAAATAAAGTAAGTATAATGTCCAAATATTGAAATAAATATTTTTATTATGTTAAGTATGATTTCATCATCATCATTGTGAAAAGCTTGTGTTAACTATTCATTAATTTAAATTAATTAATTAATTAATTACCTAATCAATTACGATTTACGATCTTTATTAAATGGAAATAGATTTTAAAATGGTAAATACTAAATGGTATAAAATGGTATATAAAAATATACAATAATATTGTGTAACATCTGAACAATAATTTAATTAAATTGATAATTATCACCCAGCATTAAGGTTAACACTTCCTTTTAGTTTTCTAATACCCTACTGTAATCGTGATCATCACTTTTATAATTTCCGCAAAGGTAATTATGAGAAAACCCGTTCCTTCATATCTACATTTGATTGGTATTCAACGTTTTCCCAATCCGACCTCGATTCTGCTGTTAATATTTTATTTGATGCTCTCCATAAATCAATCATTGATTTTATTTCCCTGTCGTTTTTTAAGGTGTCCACCTATCCTCCTTGGTTTACTAAAGATCTTAGACATATTTTATTTCTTAAAAAAAGAGCTCATATCAAGTTTAAGTCTTCTCTAAGTATTAACGACTATCGTAAATTATCTTTACTCCGAGCTAAACTGAAATATGAGACAAAACACATTGCACGTATGGAAAAAACACTCAGAACCAAACCTTCTGATTTTTGGAAATTTGTTAGAAATAACCAATCTAGTAGTAATATACCCAAGGAAATGTCATATAACGAATCTACTTCTATAAATGAACAGGAAACTGCTAATCTCTTCTCTGATTATTTTTCCTCTATATACTCCACTAAAAATGCGGTTCTGGATATTAGTAAACTTGATACTTCTACCTTTGATTTGTCTAATAATACAGCCTTTAGTGTAGATGATGTAGATGATTCAGTAAATTATCAATGTTAAATGGGGTCTGGTCTATTGGTCTGGATGGCCTTTCAGGAGATTTCTTATTTGAATTAAGGTCAGTTATACAAGAGTCTAGGGACAGAGAACCGAAAGGAATCAAAATGGCGGGCCTTATCAAATTAATCGCATCATCAGTGTATTATTAAGTGATAAGATAAAAGAAGAGATAAGAAAGCAAAAAAGCTGCAAGCAATTAATTTGTTTATTAAAGTATAAACACTATAAACAATACATTTTACATTAGTAACTATTAAGTAGTTAGTATTAATTGTTATAATTTAATTCGTTAAATAAAATATAATATATTAAGATAGACATATCATTGTAAAACCAATACATTCTTTGCTTCTCTCATAATCTAATAAATCTAAAATTATGGATAAATGTGTACCTATAAATTGTTACAAATTATATGTAATATATTTATTATATACAAGTATATGTATTTTAAATATTCACCCTTAGAATAAATTTAAAAATTATCATTGGTTGCCTAGTCAGTATAATAAAACAAATTTCAAAGACAAAATAAAAAAGATGTTTATTAAACAATGTCAAAGAAACCACTCTGAATAGTGTAAACCTAATAGTATAACGTAGGTACATATCAAAAACCAGTAAATTTCTAATTTTAGTAAGTTGTGAGTTTTGTATCCCTTATACACTTATATCTGCAGTATAAATGTATTAATTGGCATTTTCTTTAGCTGGTTTACACATTAATATGTCAAATAACCTGTTTGTACCAAAATGGAATTATTATGGTTGACTATTGGGAATTTTTTTTTTATTTAGAGCTTTTATTTGGTACATGATCTTTTGAGAAAGGACAATAATGTTAATTACATAATAGTAAATACTAAGTATATTTTCATACCAATTTAAACATTTTAATTTTGATTATATAGAAATTATAACATAAAATATACAAAATATTTATTATTTATTATAACTTATAAGTATTAACAATTTTACAATAAATTTAAAAAACCCGGTTTTATCTTATCACTTAATAATACACTGATAATGCGATTAATTTGATTCCATTTTGATTCCATTCGGATCTCTGTCCCTAGACGCTTGTATCAGTTATGCCTATCCGTTATGGCTTCTTTTTAAAAGATCAATTTATTGATGAAGGTAACTTCCCTTCTATATTTAAATATAGTTCAATAACGCCTATTCTTAAATCTGGAAGCGGAAGCCTCTCTGATGTGTCTAATTATCGACCTATTTCCATCCAAACACACGTTTTCAAAATTTTTGAATTTTTAGTTTTAAACGCCGTTCAACCTACTGTAAATTCTATCTCCGAGGAACAACATGGTTTTCGTCCTAGACGGTCTACTACTACATGTAATCTTTTGTTAAATAATTATATTTTTGATTCTTTCCAATGTCGGACACAAGTAGATGTAGTCTATATTGATTTCCAAAAGGCTTTTGACTCAGTAAATCATATGGCTTTAATTGAAATTCTCAAGAAATCTGGTTTTGGTGATCCACTTTTATCTTGGTTTAGATCCTTTCTTAAGGACAAGTTCCAATGGGTAAAAGTTACTGAGGCTAAGTATAATTTGTTTTTGGCATCTTCAGGTGTCATCTTTCGCCTATTCTGTTCTCACTTTTTATTAACAATCTCCATCATGTTTTACACCACTGTCACTTGCTCTGTTTGGCCGTCGATATCAAAATATATTTACCTGTATGTACACAGTAACACAATACACCAGATGATTGCACAAAAATTCAATCTCATTTGAATTATTATTCTGATTGATGTATTACATTAGGTTTAACACTTAACTTTTCTAAATGTAAAATAATGACTTTCACTAGATCCCGTGCACCAATTATATCCCAATACTTCCTAAATGACAATGCTATTTCCCGTGCTGTTGATTGTGTTATGGACCTTGGTTTCAAACTTTGCTATAACCTTGACCCGAGTTCTCATATCGAATACGTCTGTTGTAAAGCTTTTAAAACTCTTGGTTTTGTCATGCGTTTATCAAAAGACTTTCGTTTAAAAGTTTCAATAAAAACACTTTTTTGTGCACTTGTGCGCCCCATTTTGGAGTATGGTGCTGTAGTGTGGGACCCTCATACCATTAATAATTCCAGACAACTTGAGAGTGTTCAACGTAGATTCTTTCGTTTTGCTAGCTTTATATTAAAAATCCCCAGTACACCTCATAACTATACACCGGTCGTTACTCGCAGGGTTAATAAACAATAACTTCGATTCACCTGCCCTGCTTTCTCTCATTAATTTTAAAATTCCATCTCGTTCTACTCGTTCCATTGCCCCCTTTTATGTTCCTCATGCCACCACCAACTATATGGCCAATGATCCTTTAAGGCGTTTAATGTCTATTGCTAATGCTGATCCTTCCTTTAACGATCTGTTAACTTTCTAAATATGTTTAATTTTTATATTTTATTGTTTTATATTAGTAAATTATTAAGAACTAAGTCATTGATTAAATATACTATAATATACTAATATACTATATTATTTAATATAGTATATTTAATCAATAACGAAGTTATAATTTTCATATATTTTGTTTTATTTTACATCTAAGTGAATAGCTAAATTAAGATTAAAAATTATAATATTTGTAACCCAGATTAATATGTATAAAGGGCCCAGCCTGTAAATTTATAATAAATAAATAAATAAATAAATAAATAATAAATGCATGCTGCTACACTAATTTGGTCGCACACAATCAGAGAATCTTATTTTTTCCCCCCATTATTTTCGGACGAGTGAGCTATCTGTTTTCTTATAGTCTGTGGCTGCACTATCACAAATAAATATAATAATTTCAATAATAACCACAATTTTTAGTAATTTAATTCATGGTATTAACCATGGACCTTATACTAATAGACGTGCCTTGCATATACTAAAGCTGTATTAATGAGCGATCAAAGATAGAGGCGCTTCTCATGTGTGACTTGTGGTTTTTACGATAAAAAAAAAATATTAAAATTATTGTATCAACCGTGGTTATTACGATTATACAATATTAAAATTATTGTACCAATCGTGGTTATAATTATTATATTCTCTTCTAATAATTGTTATTAGTTTATTTAACGAATATTAATAAATTACTATTAATGATTATTAATACCTATTTAATAAGTACTAACCCTAAGTCATAATATAAGTAATCTATGTAATATTAAATTCTTTATATTATAAATTATAATAAATAATAATTATAAAATAGTAAATAGTAATATACTGTATTATAAAAATTAATATACAAATGCCAAATAAACATACTAAACAATAAAAATATGAAATATTTAATTAATTAATTATCTGATTATCTGATTATATTATAATAATTATTTAATATTTTGAATAACCGTCATTCTCATAGATAATATTATCTACTGTCATTCCCACATACATATTATAATTGTATATTTATAATATGTCGTGATCATTCCTCAATCATCAAACTTAGATAAATCTATATAAGTCTTAAATAATTATAAGTAATTGGTATTGCAAATTTGCAATTGCATATTTCACAATGTTTTGTACAATAATAAAATTATTGTAAAAACCACAAGTCACACAAGAGAAGCGCCCTCTATCTTTGACCGCTAACAATCATTAGACGGCACGTCTACTAGTATAAGCACAGAACATAGAGTACTCTATGGCACAGAATGGACACTGATAAGAAATAACACGGTAGGTATAGGACGGCGGCAGAAATCAGTCGGCCATTTTATTTTAGGTAGTTTTTATCAAATTTATATGGTGAAAGTAAATAATATTGGTTATTTGTTTAATTTGATTACAAAATTACAATATAAATTTGATAAAAACTACCTAAAATAAAATGGCGACTGATTCTCTCTTATCGCCTCGCCGCCCGAAAGTGTCCAACCCCTGGTATAAGGTCTATGGTATTAACCAACTGTGTTAGCCAATCAGAATATAGTAGAAATATTATTTTTGTCAAAGATGATAACAATATTCCAAAGACGAATAACAATTTTTGTTTATCTTGGTTTCTTTTTAAAGCGGTACTCGGTACTTCGGTAGTCGGTAGTGTAGAGTGTGGTCAACACCGCAAATGAATTTTGATTATAAGTTAAACTAAGTAAAGCTTTTAATTTTAATGTTACAATTAAGTTTCTATTTAATTTCATTGGCTTAACTTCTTATTAAATTGTAAACTTTAGAGTTAAATTTGTATTAGTTTTTAATATTATATGGTATATTGGTATGTTTAGTTTTAGTACAATTTAAATAGTTTAAGTTATTGTCATTATGGCTTTTTCTAGTGATGAATTGAATTTTCTTGTCTACAGATACCTACAAGAATCTGGTATGTACAATAACGTTAAATATTGTTTGATTATAATTTATTACTATATTGTTATGAATTTAAACTGTTATATTATGTTAGGTTTCCAACATTCTGCATATACATTTGGTATTGAGTCACATATTTCTCAGTCCAATATCAATGGTGCTTTAGTTCCACCAGCCGCTTTAATTAGTATCATCCAAAAAGGTTTACATTATACTGAAGCTGAGATTTGTGTTGGCGATGATGGATCAGAACAACGTTTAACTGAAAGTTTGTCTTTGATTGATGCAGTAATGCCAGAAATAGTAGCCAGTAGACAAAGTCAAAATCAACAAAAACAAAGTGTAGTCAAGAACGATACACAAGAAACAAACGGTGAAGAAGGTACAGCAACTGTAACCCCAGCTGTTACTAGTACCGAAACAATGGAGCTAGATAGTAGTATTGAAATACCAGCTAAGAAATCTACTATTCTTAAGGGTCACGAGTCTGAAGTCTTTATTTGTGCTTGGAATCCAACCACAGATTTGCTTGCTTCTGGGTATTTTATATTTATAATTTTTTTCTTTTTTTTTTTAATTACATGTTTCCATGTAGGTACCTAATTATATACTATAAAAAATTTCAACTTTAAATATTAGTTTTGTCACTAGGTTAGTTTATAAACCTAACTCTATATTTCTTATTCATTATTTATAATATATAGGTAAAATATACTTTTCAGGTCAGGAGATAGCACAGCTCGTATTTGGGATATGGCTGACAGGCCAGGTTCTCCTTCTCAACTTATATTAAGGCATTGTATTCAAAAAGGAGGAACAGAAGTACCTAGTAATAAAGATGTTACTTCTCTTGATTGGAATGTATGCATTTTTTTACATAGTTTATAATATTTTATTTTTTAAATTATTTTTATTTATTTTTAGTGTGATGGAACATTATTAGCTACAGGTTCATATGATGGTTATGCTCGTATCTGGATGACAGATGGCAGAATATCAAGTACTCTTGGTCAACATAAGGGTCCAATATTTGCTCTAAAATGGAACAAAAGAGGAAATTATATTCTTAGTGCTGGAGTTGACAAAGTAAATATCTTATATTTTTAAATTCTGAGCGAAGCGAAGAATGTATTGGTTTTACAATGATGTGTGATGTTTTTTTTGTTTTTGTTTTTGTTTTTTTTTTTTTTTTTTATGTATGAAAACACTTACGGCCCGAAATAATGCTCCGATTTGCACGAATAGGGTATGTTTCCGGTAGCAAAGTGGATGTAGTTGATACTTTATTTAGGTCATTTTTCGAATTTCTCAAAATTGACTATAAGCAGTAGAAAAAACTTCGAAAAAATGACGAAAAAACTGCATTTTTCACGAAAAATGAAATTTTGACGAATTCAATTTCTATATTTCACGATAACTCGGGCAATTTTTAAGATAGAGACTTGAAAATTTTTTTGGGTGTTTACATAGCTATTATATATATGTGGTAAAATTTTGGAACCTTTACATTCATTTTTCTATAAAATATCGGACATTGAATATTTCGTAAAATTCTCATTTTTATGTATATAATGTTTGATAAAATTAGGGTCTGAAAATTTTACCGAAGTATACTTACATATTACTTAACATCATACTAAAATATTAGAAAAATCCCTAATTTCAATTTTTTTTTAGCCATTTTAAGTTGATATTTTTAATTCAAACGAAAATTATAATTTGAACTTCGCTCAGAATCGTTTTTTCGAATGTTTCTTTTTCATGTTGTAATTTAATTTTTTTATTAGACTACAATTATTTGGGATGCTGCTTCAGGCCAATGCAATCAACAGTTTGCATTTCATACTGCACCAGCATTGGATGTTGATTGGCAATCAAATAGTAGCTTTGCATCTTGTAGTACTGATCAATGTATACATGTTTGTCGTTTAGGTACTGACCATCCAATTAAATCATTTCAAGGACATACAGTAAATTATTATATTAAATAAATTAGACCTAATATATATTTATTATTATATTTTTAACCCTTTCAGACTCGAATTATGATATAACAAAAAAAAAAATTTTTGTTTTCATATTCACTTTATATAGAGCTTATAATTAGAGGAATCATCAAAAAAAAATTTTTTTTTTAATTTTTATAAACTTAGGACTATGTCCCCTTTAAGTGACATTGGGTCAAAATAGTTATGAAAATACACTAATATTAGAAAATTTGAAAAACTATAATACGCAATATTATTAAGTGTTGAAACAAATTATTCATGTATATTTAAAAACAAAATAAAAAAAAGATGATCTGATACGTTTGTTGTTAATATACAGACATTTATATATACCATTTCCAAGAAAATAATTATGACAAAATAATATCGGATTAAAACGTGTAAAATTCTGGGAATATTAATGCCATATAAATTCTAAAGCTATTTTCGGATTCTACAATACTTTTCCCATATAATTAATATATAATTGACTATAATACATCATCATAGAAATTGTTAAAAATGAAATAATAGTGTGTCTCTTAAAGAGAACACTGGGTCTGAAAGGGTTAAGATATATATATTTTTTTAATAATTCCTATTTATTAACAATTATAATTATATATATATACATTATAGAATGAAGTTAATGCTATAAAATGGGATCCTCAAGGTAATCTTTTAGCTTCATGTTCAGATGATATGACATTAAAAATATGGTCAATGAAACAAGATACGTGTGTACATGATTTACAAGCTCATAACAAAGAAATATATACAATCAAATGGAGTCCAACAGGTCCAGGAACAGCTAATCCAAACATGAATCTTATACTTGCTAGGTAAGTAACAATTAATTTAATTAAATAACCTTTTAAGCAGAGTAATTAATATTTATATACAACTAGTGCATCATTCGATTCTACTGTACGTTTATGGGATGTTGAGCATGGTGCGTGCATACACACTTTAACTAAGCATACAGAACCAGTTTATAGTGTAGCTTTTTCACCCGATGGGAAGTTTTTGGCTTCTGGCAGTTTTGATAAATGTGTTCATATTTGGTCAACACAGGTAAATTTTATTTTATAATCTTACTTTAATTTTTAAGTCAATTAGTAAACTCTTTTGATTTTGATAGAATACTATTAATACTATTATTATTTTTTAGAGTGGTCAATTAGTTCATAGTTATAAAGGAACTGGTGGTATTTTTGAAGTATGCTGGAATTCTAGAGGCGATAAAGTTGGTGCAAGTGCATCTGATGGAAGTGTGAGTATAAGTTTTTAATTGTATCAATTATAATTTATAATGTATTTTTTAAAAAATGTTATGAATATAATTTGGATATATAGAGAGATTGGATATTTAAAAAAAAAAATGTAATTCTTATTGAGAGAACTAATTAGATACTCTTGTATCGTATTTTTCAAATTTCCATTTGACATTAAAAACAATCTTTCAATTTTGAAAACATAAAAAAAAGTTTAGTGGTCCAATGTAATACTTTTAAAAATAGGGACAAAATTATATGTAATGCATTTTAGGTACCTGGTGTTTATCTAATTTATATTTATGTATAACAGGTATATAAATATAACTTGACAGAAACATTCTACAAATGCATTTTTTTTTTTTTAATTATGATAAAAAATTTATATCGGAATTTTTTATTACTTTGCTTTTTTTACATTTATTATTTTATAAAATATTTGTATAAAAAAATATAGTTACTAATAAATCAATAAAAAAAAAATATATTGTATGTCCATCACTTGAAATGGTTCTATACTTAGATTTGATTATTTCATTTTTGAAAATGTCTGTTCACTTAAGTAGGTGGAACTAAATATTGAAATTATTTTTCTTTTAGTGGGAAATACCTACTATTTATAAATAAATAATGTCAAAACATCGCTTAACTTGGCGGGTTGATTTAATAAGCCTTACGGCCGTAAGTTACCCTTGATCTAGACCATAATATACTTATTTAATTTATTTGTATTTATTAATTATTTATAGTTTCAAAAATAATTAAACTGTGTTTCAATATATATATAATATCTTTTGTTTTATATTTTTGTTACAGGTATTTGTGTTGGATCTACGAAAACTTTAAATCTTTAACTTGATCTTTATTTTGAATATTTTATATATTTACTAATTATATAATAATTTTCACACAAGTTAAAGTTTGTATAAGTTAATGTATTATATTTAGAATAAAATGGAACAATATGAAACATTCTATGTGATTGTAATGCATAGTTTGCTAAAAATTGATTTTCTTATACCTATAAGCTGGTTGGTGGGATTTATATAAAATTATTATAAAAATAATTTTATATGTATTACCATAATTTATTTTCACATAACCTAACAATGTATAAAGTTCTTGTCAATACTGATACTGTATAATAAACAACAAAAGTAGTTAAGGTATGAAATAATAATAAATAGTTATTGTTTTTATTAAAAAAAATTACATTGCGGAGCTGGGTTGATAAATTTACGCTTAATAGCAAATATAGGTACTTAATTTTGTATACTTTTTTGATTTAATTTTGTATTTTATATATTATTAGGTAAATATTTTTAATGGCTAAAATATTAAGGAATTATATTTTTTTTATATGTTGTAGAAATTGTATTAATTATAATATTATGCCCAACTGCTTTGTTTCAATTATGTCTAACCTTAGAATTTTGTTTGATTTTAATCTTACCACATACATTTAGATAGGTATGTTAGATACCTATTATTATGTGTACAATAAATGGCTATCTGATGTTAGACTAATTTAGGATATTATAATATAAGTCATCAGATTATCAATTGTTGAAAATAGCTTTATTAATATAAAATGAATTTATTGTTAAAATATATAGTTGTTAGAAATCGAATAACAAAAAACAAAACTGAAATAAGACGGATTTCAAAAAAATATTAATTTTCTTTAATTACAAAATTCATGATAATTGTTAGTAATTTTTTTATTATACAATTACAATTATATAATAATCAATATTTACTTTATGAGATATAAAGTGAAGTAATTATTTAATTTTATAAGAAGAGTTCTTGTGGATCATTTATATACTAATAAATAGAAACCCAAGTCCACAAAACCAGTCTACGTTTAGTACTGAAGATGACAACATTTTTATAGAAATACGTATTTACTGAAATAATAAAGTAAATTTTTTTATGTACATTGATTTTTATTTATTTCTAATAATAATATTTATTTAGTTTGTTTATTTGTTATTTTCAGTTGATAAAGTTATGATTATGAAAGAATAGTGATTAATAATTTGTATTTGAAAATCAATTTAAAAGTAATTAGATGTTGAAATTGATTTTATAATATATTTTATATTCAATTTAAAAACTAAATGAATTTATATTTTAAATTAAATAATAAATAAACAATAATTATGACTGATCTCGTAATCATTTAAGATATTTAAATGTATTAATTAGAATTTACAAACACTAGTATTTTTAAATAAATGATGAATATAATAGCAAATATGTTAAAATAAACAATTAAATTTTTACTATTAACTAGGTATGAAAATACAACCGACTAATAAATATGCAAATGTTTTTTACCAAAATTTAGTATTTATTAGTAAAATTTATATTAGGTAGGTAAGTATTTAATAAAAATTTTGTGGAAGTTCACAATTAAACAAAGATAAATAATTATATTTTAGTTTTAATTAAAAATACTATACGGTATAGTTAATCAATAATAGAAAATGTGTATAAAAAAATTAAATGTATAAAACTTCAGAAAAAAAAATTTGCACAGAGCTCCTCTTATAAATTTCGTTTTTAAGTTTTATGTAATTACAAAAGTATAATTCCCACCTTAGAAAATAATTGGAAATATTAGAAAAAATCTTATTGGGTTACCCTTTTGGTCTTTTGTAATTAATTTTTATTATAATTTACATCAAAATAAGTGAGAAAATGCATATACAAAAAATCAAGGTTGGATACAGGTGTAAAGAGAATAAGTGTTGAAATTTGATTAACATTTAAATGCAATGATAAATCATTACATTTGTGAAAACGATTTTGAACAAAGTTCATCAGTTAACATATGCATTAATTAAAATTTTTACAATTATTAGTCTAGGTTCAATATAAATAATACCCCTAAGGCCCTATATGAGTCATCTAAATATCCAAATCTGATAGTACTTCACTCAGAATCGTTTTTCGAATGTAATGAATAATATGATTTATCATCGCATTCAAGTGTTAATCAAAATTCAACACTATCCTCTTTACACCTGTATCCCTTCCCCTTGCTTTTTATACTTTAAAAGTTTAAACAATTATAAAAAAAAAAAAAAACGTAAATAAAATAATTCACAATTAATTGAAACTGAGTTAAGTAAAATGTATTTGGACTTCAATAAAATTTTTGTTAATTTTATTTAGCATTATTGTAAAATATTGAAATATAAAAAGAATCCATATACATAATTTGAATATTGATTTTACTCAAATTTCAACTTTAAACACCTATAAAAAAAATCGATACTTAATATTATTCCAATATTCTGGAAATACGTCGTACTAATATGTAACTATGTAAGTATGCTTTAGTAAAATATTTCAATGAATAGCATGTTTCTGGTTGAAAAATGGATGTAGTTTATACTTTATTTAGGTAATTTTTCAAATTCCTCAAAATTGACCCTATACGATAGGGAAAATTACTAAAAAAATAATCTAGAATATAAACATACGAGATGGATTAATCCACTTTGTAGACATAATATACACCTATATATAGATTTATATTTTCTATGAATTCAAACACGGATATGTCATATGTATAATAAACACATTTACACAAACTACAATATTATGCTTATAACATCTTGAGTAAGAAACAATTAAAAATAAGTGTATTTTAATACATCATTTTTAATTATACAAAAACAAAATGATTCCTTTATTAATAGTATTTTGTATTTTTATATTAATAAGTCTACATTTGTGTGTATATAATATATTTAATTAAATATTTTAAAAACTAAATAATTATTTACACAAAATTTTAACAAGTTCTTCAAATAATTTAATAGGTGTATATAATAAATACAACTAGATATACAAAATTGTAATTTGTAAATAAAATAACAGTATACTTATTAGGTAAGCAGGTATATATATTTAACAAAATAAACAAATAATAATTTAATGAATTAATTGATTTAAAAAGCAAATACAATTTATCAAATTTCATACCTAAGTAAATTAACTTGTTTTAAGAAAATATTTTAAATTTTCATAAGCAACATTAATTACACCCCAACTAATAAATGACCTGGTATAATTCATGTGCACTCCTCGATAAAAGTATGACAACCTATTGCCACGTTCCCGATAAATTTCATTTGCTGCTTCTTTGATACTTTGAAATGGTCCACCTAAGTTACTTTGCATATGTACTTTGAGTACATTACAAGGATAAAATAGTGCACTATTTAAAGCACCAATAAATGCTCCAGTTAAAAATTCTTTAAATACTTTGTAACCAGTCCAAGATGTTGGAGGTAAAACAATATATGTGTTGGCAGCTTCACGTAATAAGAAAAAAGAAATATTGGAAGGACCATTACGTAATAATATTGGAGTAAGGCCTCGATAAAATTCAGAAATTGAATATTCAGTTACGATTACTTTTATTGCATGACGCATATTCATAAAGTTTTTATTGTAGTGGTTGTCTTGAAGTAACGTTTGTATACGTTCAAATGGCGTTAATGAGGCTTCAGCTGTGCCAGCTGCTAATGCTGCAATAATTTTGGCTAATCTTGAATTAATGTCAGACTCTAAAAGTGGTTTTTGAATTGCATCATAAGTGCCAAACATTAATGAAGTTGATATTGTCTTCTGAAATAGTGGTGGGCCAATACCACGATAAAGTGTAGAAAAGCCCTCACTCACAAGTTGCGAAGAAGCATTCTTTAGGCCTACTCCATGTAACATCTAAAAAAAAAAAAATATATTTAAATTTAAATACATCGATTAAAACATGTTATAGTTTTAGTAAAACCCATTTATAGTCAATTTATACATAATAATAAAACTATTTAATTTAAAAATTAAAATTGAGTGATTATTTGTATAATATTCAACAAATAGGGGAAAAAAAGTATTCTTGTTTCATAAAAATATTAAAATTACTATTACAAATCTAACTTATATAAAAAAAAATTACTACTCAATATTTTATTTAAAAGTTTAGGTTAAATGTGAATTTTGCATCAATATCTAATACCACTAAAAAATAGATTTTATATTTATAATAATACTTAATTAAATCAATTAAATTTAACCCTTGTTTAAAATATACAATTTTGCACACTGTATTTACATAAATATTAAATTAAAAATATAAATAAGGATTAGGTATATTTATTTTCAATATAATATAAAACTTTTTATTTTCAATATAGTACTTGTCTGAATATGATTTTATTGATGGGAAAAGTAATGCCAATATTGATAATAGCTGCTCCACACCCACAAACAAATTCTAAGTATTGTTCACGGCTCAAATGTACAAATAAAGTCATTGCACCTCCTCTATTAATGTCAGCTTATTTTTAGTTGAAATATCATTCTAGAAACATACAGATTAATAGATTATATTATATTTACAAGGTTATTTAGAAAAAAACAATTTAAAATTATTTCTTCATACGTTCAAACATTTTAATTAATCTTACCTATTTTTTGGTTTATACGCCACCGTTGACAATTAATAAAAGTGTAATTTAATGACTAGAAAGGTTTTTTATTTTACTAAAAAAATTATTTTTAAGACCACCTAACGTTATGCAACATGCAGTTGCAGTATGCACTAAATACTATACAGTGTTATGAGAAAGAATTATAAATTGTCGCTTATCAATAATTTGATATTATATATTATTCTATATTGATAGTGTTATCTGAGAAAATTAGTGGAATCTAATTTTTTGTAACTGCGGTAACGGTTAAAGAAGTTGTAGATGACGGTGGTGATGTTAACGATTATCGTTGACGTAAACAAAAATACAACTACTACAGTCCGAGACTACAAGCTACAACTCTACAAGACGTGTTGAATTGCGTTTTGTTTTTGTTTTCGTGGCAACTGACAAGTTGTAACTTTGCGACTAGTGACTACTGAACTACCTACCGGAGAGAACGTAAATTCAATATTAACATCTGAACAGTAGGTAATTACTTCATGCTTGAAAACATCTTTTATTTGTACCTAAAACTAACATAAATGCACTTCTTTCTTTTTTGTAATTTAAACAAGAAATATTCACTGTACGTTAATTGCGTTTATTGTAAGTTATTTACTATTGTTAATATTTGTCTAATTTGTAATTCATTATGTATCTAACAATATAATACATATTTTTATTTTTATTTGTTATAATATATTTAAATCTTTATTATTTAACAGCAATTGCTTTAATATATTTAAAATTTTGTTTAGATACGTAAATTTGTAGTGACCAATTGTAAACATGAGAAACTCTCGTAGCAACAAGCCGAAAGAAACCAATAAGCAGAAAAAGGAAAGGAAGAAGGAATTCTTAGAAAACAAAAAGAATGTAGTCTCGGTGGTGTTGCCTACTTTGGTAGTCATATTTGCTCTTATTACATTATTTATCTATTTAAAAGTGCATCCAAATGCATTGAATTTCATGGCTTTTGAAAAACCACTTTAAACAATACATTTTATATCATATTATACATCCATTCCCTTCTACTTTAAATATATATAATATATATTTAATATAATTCAATTTTGACATGGCATGTTATATATTTTTACTTTATCTCTTTAATTTAAATATACCACAATATTCAAACCATAATTATTTTGTATAATTTATTATAAATTAATAATTAATTTTTAAATTCAATGTAATCATTTATTGTACCTGTTTTATTGTTTATATTAAACAACAAATAATTAAACTTATCATTTTATAATAATAATAACAAATGTTATTTTAGTATCATATGTATTTATTTGAAAATAATTATAGTGAAAAATGTCTATATATTATAAAAGTAATTATTATTTTTTTATTTGTTTATTGTAATAATGTTATTTTATAAATATTTTGTTTTAAATTTTTAAATTAAATCAATGTGTTATATTTACACAACATAATCAGATGATATTATGTTACATTAAAGATAAATAATCCCATCATTTCGGTAACATTAAATTGTAATATTAAATATATATCTTTATATATTAAAATATTATGATTAATTTAAATCAAAATATTTTACATTTTTTCCTTAAACTATGTATAATTACTAAAATTTTACAACTAAATTTAAATATTCTTCAACAATTACAAAGTTTTTAAATTTAACAAGAAATTATTTACTTCTTTATTATTTAGTAGAATATATTATATGTTTAAATCATAGATTATTTATGTTTATTGTTTATAAAAAAAACTAAGAATCAAGTACTACTAATACTTATTATTTAATATAAAATAAATTATGTATATAATATTATATTATGTGTATATTTATTAATGATAATTATAATTTGCGCCGGATTGAGACTTTTCGGCCTACCGAGGTTTTCATTTTTATCGGAGCTCGACAAAGAGTCTTCTCATTTAACAATTTTTTTTTTTAGCACATTTCCAAATTTATCAATGCATTGTACTCGTTGTAAACATTAAATTCAATTTTTCATATATTTTCATACTATGCGTATAAGAACATTACCAAGTATAAAATTAACAGAAAATAAATAACAATAACGATCCATATTTTTGTTTATCATCCTGAATTTTATGTGTCACCAAGATTAGCTCGCCAGTTCAATCCCGGCCTGATTATAATACATCCGTAATAAATAATGTTTAGCAAAATGTGTGTTCACTTATAAAAATCATATTTTACAATAAAAACTAAAAGTTTTTTTTAAAAAAAATATATATATATATCAAAATTACGTGACAGTTTTATTATTTTTCAAAATATATATATTAAAATTTAGAATAATCAATAGATTAATTTTTGACATTAGAGAAAAATCAATAAAAACTAACTGGCTTTTAGTAAGTTTTTCCACTTTCTTTTGTCATTAATATAATAGGTGAGAACTAAACTAATATATAAATGTGTATAAAATATGTTATTGTTAGGTACCTACATAAATAAACATGTTGCCATAAATATCGTATATTAAACTCAAAATATGAATTTTTTATAATCTAAGTTAATATTAAAAAAAGAAAACTATTAGAAAACTTAAAAAATTACACAAATGTATATTTAATAGATAAAATTATTTACCAAAACCTACATATTATAACCATATAATACATATATAATTAACCTAACCATTTTTCCAATATGGAAAATTATGTTTTATGACCATCTATTAATTATAATAAGTGCATTTAATTTAACAGCATATAATTTTAATAATAAATAATAAATGTATGGAAAATGTTTAATGACGTTTTTGTTGATTCGTGGTCATAAAAAAAAACTATTTCCTGTTCCTACTTGATTTAGATAGATACCATGGTATAATTAAGAATTAACATACATTTTTTAAAACTTCTATCCTTTACTTATTCGTTGAAAATTATTTATTATAGCCTATAGGTAATTGGACAAGATTAATAAAATATGTCTGCCTATTTAAAGATTAAAGTTGTTTATATCTAAGAAAAATTCTTGTAAAAATGTAATAACTATAACAATTATTCTTAAGTTTAAAAATTTTAATTTTAAATATTATTATTCATCATAATTAATAGGAAATATTATAAACTATTTCTATTTGTTATAGTTTAGGTGCAGTCCGAAGTAGAAAATCTTCTCTACATTCGACATCGTGCCACGAACCAACAACTAAGAACTTCGTCGTTAACACTTAGATAATATAGATAGGTAGGTACCTGATACTGTATAATATATACAGTTATAATTATATACTGTGTATATTATTTAAGAGTTAACCCTTTCAAAATATCGAGTACTGAGTAGTGATTACCTACATAGGCGCCGGGTTTTGAAAATTTCATGGGGGGCTCACTATTTTATAAACTCTTATTTCTTATACATATAGTTTCACCCAACATTTACCATATATTTCCTATTTTTATTTTTCTTCAATATCTTAAATTGTTCGTTAAACAATTACCTATTAATATATAGTTATTCATTTGTATACGTTTTAATATAACTTTTAATAATTTAGTAGGTATACAAAATCATAAGACAAAAATTAAAAATTTCTTATTTATTTTTGAAGGTTATATGGAAAATGTATTTTTTCTCACAGTAGTTTTATATGAGAACCATGGGGGGCTGAGCTCCATCTTATCAATCTCATGGGGGGCTGGAGCCCCAGAGCCCCCCTGTACTCGGCGCCCATGATTACCTACCTATTACCTACTCTATTAGACCAGAACCAGAACTCCTAAAGACCTAAGACGGCTCTTGAACGAAATTCTAATCTACTAGAGTCCTAGGTATGTACAATTATACTTTATACAATATAGTACATACTCGTAAGTCGTAATTCAATGTACGGTAAAACTGCTCAGGTAAAAGTGCACTGTTTTACCTGTACAAGTACAGGCAACGGCCGGAGAATAGGTACTTGTTTGCATATTACTACAATAGGTACCTAAAATTGGACGAATCGAAAGCGCAGAAAAATTAACAATAGGCAAGGCCTAAAATTTAAAAATGTTCATACTACACGTCCACACATTAAATTTGTAACAAAATAGTATAATATATTTTTTAACATAGTATTTTATCCAAAATGGCAAAGTGTAATATTAATTATATAATAACAATTTTTAGTATTACTTCCACAATGGCAATTTAAATTTTCTATATTACCTATTTATTATTTTATTCTAATGTGTGATGACTAATATAAATATACATTAAAACACAATACACCTCTATTATACGTAAAAGATTTTACAAATTTTATTTTTATTTTAATAATTATATAAAAAAAAAAAAACATTTATTAATAAAACCCTTTAATTGATTAAAAAGGATACCTACTCGTACTTTAATTTTTAAAAAAATATTTAGGTATTTTAGTTATATAATTTGGCTTCTTCAGATAAGTACTTTAAATTTTTAAATTTCAATGTGTTTTAGTATTATTTATTTATTTATTATGCAGAAATGAAAAATTTAGGAAAATAATCAACTACACATTTATTATTTATTATTCGTACCTCACCAAGAGTGTCGTAGTACACACAATTTTAGGCCCTAACAATAGGCAACCATTATTACCTGAAATCGAATGACTCAAAAGTACACAGCCGCACAAAAATTAAAAAACAATAAAATATATTATATCCACTTATAGTTATAATATTATTGTTGTTTGCTCACATTATTATTTTATTACTGAAATGAATTGTGTGAGTATAATATGGTTTTTATATAAGTTTAATAATTATAAAAATAATTGTAAAATCTAGGATTGTTACGGAAATTTATGGATATGGAATAATAAATTATAATCAATTTTGTTATAAATTCAGTCATTTCTGTGATGTGCCTTGTTACTGTACGTTTATATTAATTTAAATGTTTAAATATTTATAACAAGGTCGGTGGCCAACTTCACGTACACAAGAATATGTTTATATATAATATATATTCTTAGATTTTCGATTACACTAAAAATATCAATTTTAAACAGCTATAAAAAAAAAATTGAGATTTCAGATTTTTCTAATATTTTGGTATCATGTCAAGTATATTGTATATAGTATATTAGTATTTGCCATTTGGTAATAAAAATAAACTAAGAAATAATAGTATTAAATTTTGCTAAAAAAAAAACAAATTTTATGGTAAAATCGTAAAATACTAAAATTACAAGTTGTAATATTATAGCGTCCTCATACAGTATACTCAAATATCGAATATTAAATATTGTATAATAAATATTTATAATAATTTCAAAAATAAGATAATTTTAATTCGGTTACACTGTTTAACAAAATGATATGGAAGCGTTGTTATTGTTGTATTGAAATAATCATAGACATAATATAATTTATATGTCTATGGAAATAATAACGATATTTTATCAAATTAAAATTTGAGAATAGTCAATTATAATCATTCGTTTTCGAATGTTATGTTAGTGTATGCCGCTGCCGTATGGTATGACACAGACCAGTATACTTATAAGTTATGACATACGTTATTAAATTCAATACAAACTTTTAAATTTTCAAAGAAATAAACTTATTCGTTAAACGTCATTAAATTATTTTCAATCCAGTGAAGACGCCATGAGTTCTTGTTGGTGCGTTTAAGATCAATCTAACCAGTCCGTCTCGATATGCACAATCCTCTACTGGTAAGTCACCCAGACAAATCTATAATATAACGAACTATAAGAAAAAAAATCAATATTATTCAAAATTTATCCGTCCATAGTCATGTGGTTTTACATAATACGAAGTTATATCTATGGGTATTTAAGAAAATTAATCAAATGGTTTTTACGCAAAACCACTAAGCTTTGTGAGCTACAACGTATATGTTACACACATGTACAGGGTGCTTGCAGAACAGTGAATGTAGAGCGATCCTTGCGCTATTCCAATAGTCCACAAATTCGTGGCTTGTTGACAGTGTTAGATGCTCGTGCATTTGATCGAAATTTCTACTCTGGACGATCTATATTATTACCAAATGCTGTGTCAACAATTGCTCGGGTTAAACGTGTTGACCAGTGTGAGTATGAACGATTTACTTTTGCTCTAAAACAATGTGTAGATAATATATGGTCTTATATGCAACTAGTAGAAGAGATCAAAACTAGTGCAGCTATTCAATATGATTGTAACAATGATGTACATGAAAAGTCTCTATTACTATTATGGGATGAATTAATGCCAAATGATCGATTAGAAAATAGGGTGACCAAACAATGGCAAGATATTGGATTTCAAGGCGATGATCCAAAAACTGATTTCCGTGGCATGGGATTATTAGGGTTGGATAATTTGGTTTATTTTGCATCTAAATACACTCACTTAGCTAGATGTGCCTTATCACACTCAATGCATCCAGTCCATGGTTATGCATTTGCAATTGTCGGTATAAATTTGACAAATATGGCATTAGGACTGGTTGTTGATGGTTCAGCCAAAACTCATTTTTATAACAAACGATATGCACCTGAATATGAAGATTTCAACGAATTTTATTGTTACTTATTTTGGGAGTTTGACAAATTTTGGTTAAATGCAAAGCCAAAGGACCTTATGGAGTTTACAATTCATCGTGAACAATTTGAAAAAACTATTAGACGAAAACTGGAAAAAAATGATACTGTTTTTCTAATTGATGTTCCTAATGATAATACGACTGATGTTTTAGAAAGGTGAAATCATATTTTATAAATAAGTCTATTGAATATTCAAGTAAATAGACTGCCATTATGCAATTAGGTGTGAATATATTATTTGGCCATAACTTTAAGTATGAAGTATACAAATTTATACAAATCGAAAATGTAATATATTTAAAAAATTATTGAAGTTTTGACTTTATGAATAATTAATATTTTTATTATTCTACATTATTTTAATTATAAAATATAATTGTAATTAATAATTTGTTAAATTAAAAATAAATTTTGTTGGCATATTTACAATGTTTGTATTAATCAATTATTAATATTACAATAATTACATAGGTACCTATATAATTGTAAAACATAAAATTTTCAAATAGATAAAAAATAATTAAATAATTTATATAACAGGGTAATTTTCTTTGAATTTTTAGGTAGTACAATCTCATCAAGAATTATTTTATAGTTGCATTTTTACATATTTACACAGTAATTATATACCAAGATCCTTATTTATTATATTGGTTACAGTATGTTGTATCATACAACTTGCATGTATCCATAATACTCAATTTTTATAGAATATAATTTATTAATTACCTATATTCAATTAAGATAATTTATACAGTACCTACCTAATAATATAATATATTATATATTAATTTATTAATATAGAGAAATAATATCCAATAGGTACCTGATATTTTTTATTTAGAATTCAACTGTAGATAAATAAAATTTTAATAACTACCCAAATCATTTTTTTTTTTTTTTTACAAGTAATTTATTATAATTTATCAGTAATATAAAATATACTTATATATTTATTGATATGTACATAATAAACATAATACATATAATTTTTATTTGAAAAAAAAGTTTTTATTTATATCACTTGAGTAATTAAAATTAATAGTTTACCCTATGCAGAGTAGTTACCTTAAAAACATTTAAAAAATTATAATTGTAGTAATAATCAGAATATTAGATAAATTGATTAAAATAAAGATAGTAAAGAATACTTAATATATTATAGTATTTTAAATTTTTATACTTATCAAAATTAGTAAAATGTTTATATTAAGATAATAATTGTATTATGAAAATAAATATTAACATATAATATGGTACAAATATAGGAAATTTGGATAATAATCCACATAGCTTAATTTGTCATTTAATACAACATCACTAATTAAATAATACTTATTTTAAAATAAAAATTATAAACATATAATTTTTGCAAATTCTTTTAATAAAATGTAGGTAGGTATATGTAAATTTTAATTAAACTTCTAGTTGTTTTAATCAAATATATCTACACTTACGTCATACATAGGTTACTAACGTGGGTGTTTAACCTGTTATAAACTAATAATTAAAATTAAAAAACTAGTTATCAGTATTCATACATTTCAATCACAACACAGATAATAGTTATAGACATTAATGAAATAATGAGTAATGGATCTTTTATACATTAAATTAATATTCAATATAAATTTTAGTTTGTTTTAACATTTTCTGACCAATGTTTAAGGTTAATTTTTGGAATTAATGGCGAATCACAAGGTAATAAATCATCATTAGATGTAGGTTTAAGGAATACTCTTTGTTGCATCTTCATAACGTTATCACTATTATCGCAAAATACTCTGGCAAGTGTCACTTTTCTGATTTCTGCTAATTGATCTATATTAAAATATGTGTTATTATAAAATACATAATAAACAATTAATTATCAATTACGCTTACATTTTTTAAAAACTTTTGGTAAATCATAAAAATATTGATCTGCAAGTCTAGTTCTAATAAATTGCTCTTTAATTATGCATCTCATTGTTGGTCCTACCATTGCGTCATCTTCATGCTTTTCAAATAATGCACCTATCAAGAGATCTATATCATCCCAAGATTTGTATTGCTTTAATAATTTATTAGTCGACTAAATATAACATAAAAGAAAATTATTCATTACTGTGTATTCTTAATTAAAATAAATTAAAATAATTTAAACTCACTCCTTTAACCATGATCTGAGATAAATCTTGAACGCTTTGTATTTCTTTTAAACCACAGTATTTTCTGAATTTTGTGTAGCTTGGAATTCCATGATCACGACTTCGTTGTATGTCCAAACTAACAATATCCATGCCAAATGCATTATTATCAGAATGACTATATAAGTAATTTGTAAACTAAAAAAAAAAAAAAAAACATACAAATTTTATTATCAGTTTAAATAATATAGGTAATATGTATATCAAATACTATCAAGTAATAAAAAATTTTTATTTTAATTTCAATAATCATACAGTTTGAGTAAACAGCATATCGACTTTTTGTGTATTTTGCATAGAGAGCCCTCTTACGAGATGATCTATATAATTAATTTGCAAATCAGATGGCCGGTTATAATGTTCTTTCAGTGATAGACTCTTATTGCTTAATCTATTTTCATTAAATAAACTAAAAAAAAAAAAAATATGAAATATGAAAACATATACTGTCTATACACTATAAATACTCAATAGTCAATACTCATATTATAATAACAAATAAACAAACCTCAGGGTTTCGTTGAACATTGAATTAGCGAATGGTAATATTGCGGTAGCAAAACTATTGCTAACAGTTGGATCTACGTTCTCGTCATAAGCGTCGCTGTATCCTTTCTGTAACAATTCCAACTCATTCTTCTTGGTATATTTCTTGCCCAATAACGCTGGCAGCCATTCGCTATAGGTAATGTGTTGAATAGATGCGGTTATTATTTTTTTCGTCTCTTGGAACGTCCTTTCGTCATTCCAGTGAGGATTAATCAACGTCAGTTGGTTGGCAACTCGGTTGTGTTCTCTCATCCACAACGTGTGCATCGCCGTCAAATGAGGCTGTGCATTTACCCGGATATCACCGGCTTTATAACAAGTGGAACCCAATTGACACACGTTCGAACTGTTTACTAACGGCATGTATTCCATATTTTCGTCACTGGTGTACGTTAACAATTGGCCGAGTGATTTTTTTCGTAAAGACATGGTTTGTTTTTCCGACGAACCATAAATCATCGAAGCGTCCAAATAATGTGTTGCTTGGTTCAACTGTAAAGGATCGAACACTTCGTTATAGACTTATAGTATATAATATTCATAGAAAAAAAGGAAGAATTTATATCATTTTTAAAAATAATAACAATAATTACATTATTTTATGTTATCATGTTGTTGAAAAATAAAACGCCATTATTTACTTGTTCTCTGGGTCCGAAGGTACAATCAGTTCGCATTGCTGGAATCGAACGAACGTAATTCATACACGTGCGATGTAGCGGAGAAAAAAATTTATCGTCTTTTGGTATCATTATTGGCGCACATGATTGATGCATATACCGAGGCAATTGTTTCATCCCGTCTTCGTGGCAGCAGTCCACCGATTGGTTTGTTTTCACTATATTTCATACAGAAGCAATATAAACTTACGTTAATAACAATTGATTAATTATTTGTATAATTAGATAATTATTTATGTGCAAATTATTATCCATACGCATGCTAGAAACTGCCGTATGTGATAGATCGTGTCCTATAAAAATAGTCCAAAACGCCATCGCGATAGTTTTTACGCTGTCCGGAGAGTTTTCGTCATTCACAAGATTGGTGCTCAATTCTCTAGCATTTGGCACTTCTTTAATTGAACTTAGACCTATGTACACCAATATCGTATAATAGATAAAATATTACATATTTGGTACTCAAAATAATTAATAATATATCCATCCTTATATTATAAACTATAGAGAGAGTAGTAGGCTATTTTTATATCAGGCATATTAAATTGAATATTGAAATTATTACCGTCTTTATAGGCAGGAAACAGTAAACGTTTATATGCAGTGTTTGATTTTCCCCAATAGCTGTGTTTCAGATTATTACAGGAACCGTCTGCCGTGCGATATTTCAAATTCACTCCTTCGCATGCGGTTTTATTGTAATACTTAGATAAACACATCGTACCCAAAGATGTTTCATCTAGTTTCACTTTTGCCAAGTTTTTAGCACACTGCATTTCATGAATCCCGAAGCTGAAATATTGACATTTTATATGAACATATTTTATTTATTTTATTGATAAATAAAATATATTCGATTATTTATACTTCAAACAATGTTTATGCATAATGTAATATGAAGCTTTGATGATGATTTCGGCGTTTCGAGATGCTAAATGCCCGTCTATGTTAGGTCGAGAGTCAATCAATTGTCCGTGTGTTGGACTTCCAATTTTCACATGGACGTTAGCATACGATATTGATTCCTCATGACGAGAAAGCATGTTAATTTGTTGGGTAGCATATTGAATTGCATTTTCTAGATCTTCGTTTAGGAACTGTATAGATGGGTCAAAATCTATCGACATAATAATTATTAATATTATATATAGAATTTAATTTCAAAGAATATAATATGTTATACTCGGTTAGTCAATTAAAACTATAATTTAATATATAATGTAATTTACCTTTTTTATTTAATTCATCATCTCCTTTATAACACGATGGTAAAAATACGACTATGAAAAACAACATCTGAATGAATATCGAGAAACTCATTTTGGTTATGGCAAACTGTAATTATTTTACATAAAAAGAAAAATTAAATTTTTAAATTTTAATATTATTTTAGAAGTTTAGATAGTTTAGTGGTTTCTTTAGTGGATCACAATAAAAAGTTTGACGGGTACCAAAAAATAAATAATACTTATTTATTTAAGACCATTACTGGAATACCGGTTGATTCTTTACCCAAAACTAGTAACTACCTATTTTTCATCCATCAGTCCGATCGTTTTTATAGAGTTAAAATAATTTTATAATTAATTTGAATTCAGTATTAAGTTTACTTGAGATAGGTCAGACCACATTTTGAAATTTCATTCTTAATTAAACATAAATACTTAATGTTTTTGTTTTTTTGAAATTTTATTTATTTTTTTCTATATATTTTTATAAAGAAATGAATAAAATTTCAAAAAAAACAAAAGCATTAAGTATTTATGTTCTAATCAGTATTCAAAAATAAAATCGGAATATTACTTCCATTGGACTGATGGAAGAAAATTAGGTAGTTTTTGTAGCATAAAATTAAAGTGTTTTTAACAGTTGCAGTCATAATGATAGATTGATAGATATGATATATTTTTGAAAAAAATTTAGATTTCACTCCAATGGATTTTTTCCAATGTTAATTTATTATAATATTCATACAAGAGACAAGACTATATTATTAAACCTTTTGGGGCCCGCAATTTAGTAGGAATCACGTCATACGTATAGGTAATTTTTAGCTTTCCTATATTACGCACTGTGTTGTGTGAGAACTGAGAAGTAATAATGTTTATTAATTTATTAGCTTGAGTGTAATAATTCAATATTGTTTGAAACTCCGTGTACAATAAATATTCGAATGCAGGATTAACTCACGTGCGCGCGTCCGTTTTACTCGCGTACGAGTTTCAAACAATATTAAATTATTACACTCAAGCTAATAAATTAATAAACATTATTACTTCTCAGTTCTCACACAACACAGTGCGTAATATAGGATAGGTAAAAATTACCTATACGTAAGACTTGATTCCTAATAAATTGCGGGCCCCAAAAGGTTTAATAATATAGTCTTGTATGAATATTATAATAAATTAACATTGGAAAAAATCCATTGGAGTGAAATCTAAATTTTTTTCAAAAATATATCATATTCATGAAAATTTTGGGAATCTCTGCTTAAAACATATATACAAATACATTATAATAATTATTGTAATAGACTAATAGGTACTTTTCTTCTTGAAAAATGTGGATAACGCTACTTAATAAGTAATAATTTATTATGTATTATTAAAGTTTCTACAATATTATACCACTCATTTCTCAAAGTCTTAAATTTAAAAAGAAGAGATGATACTGTTGTGAAAGGGATACAACTGATACAAGTGTAAAGAAGATAGTGTTAAATTGTGATTAAAATTTGAATGCAATGATAAATCATTATATTCAAAAAACGATTCTGAGTAAAGTTCAGTCGAATAATATAATGTGTGTTGATTAAAATTTTTAAATTCATACAGTCTCTAGTGTCTAGTCTCTTTACATTCAATATAAATGCCCATAAAATCCCTTAATGAGTCACCTAATACCCAAATCTGACAGTACTTAGCTCAGAATCATTTTTCGAATGAAATGATTTATCATTGCATACAAATTTTAGTCATAATTCAACACTATCATATTTACACCTGTATTCCTTCCCTTGCTTTTTGTACTTTAAAGTTTAAACAACTACAAAAAAAAAAAAAAAATCGTAAATGTAATATTCACATTTAATTGGAACTGAGCTTCAATAAAATTTTCATAATTTTTTGTCAATTTTATTTAACATTATTGTAAAATATTGAAATATACCTAATAAGAAGAATATTCATATAAATACTTTAAATATTGATTTTACTCAAATTTGAACATTAACACCTATAAAAAAATTGATAATTGAAATTTTTCTAATATTTGGGAAATATGTTAAATTTTCATAATTTTACAAGTGTATTTAGGTATTATATTGTAAAAGTATTGAGAAATAATAAGAATACTTATAAATTTTCGATTACACTAAGAATTTCAATTTTAAACAGCTATAAAAAAAAAAAAAAAAAATGAGAATTGTGATTTTTCTAATATTATAGTATCATAGTAAGTAATACGTGAGTATACTTCAGTAAAATTTTCAGACCTTAAAACCTAAAGTTGCCAATTTTAGAAAATATTCAATGTTTTATTTTTTGTAGAAAAATTAACGTAAAAATTCCAAAATTTTATCACATATATAAATTATCTATATAAATACCTTATAAAATGTTCAAGTATCTTAGTTCAAAATTGTCCGAGTTATCGTGAAATATTAAAATTGCGTCAAAATTTCAATTTTCGTTAAAATGCCGTTTTTTCATCATTTTTTGCTCGTTTTTCCTATCGCATATTCGCATATAGAGTTAATTTTAAGAAAAAAATGTAAAATTTTTACAACTAAAAATTTAGCCAATTGCTGCTTACGTATTTATTTGAAACTAACTAATAATTAGTAATTACTATTATTGTTATATTAATAATAATATTATGAATATTTTCAGACATTTACATTTCACAATAGATTATTTAATAACATTAGTTCAATCCAAAGTCTACATCATTGTTCGTTTTAGAACTATAAACGTACTATTTATCCTTGTTTTTGTTATGCAAGTTATACAATCAAGCCCGGGTTATTATTTTAAATTTTCAAATAATAATTATAAAATAAAATATATAACTACTAATATAGATATGTAATGTCCATTCTATTTAAGGATATTAATTTTGGAAAAATATTATTTTCTTATTATTTACTAAGACTTAATATTGTAATATTTTTTATAGTAATATAAATTCATTTTTTCTTGAGTATTATCATCATATACGATATACGTATATTATATATTCAATGGTATTATGTTAAAATTTTATGGCGGAAATTAATTGTATTAAGTTAAAATTTTATAGCGGAAATAAAATTTAAAAATTTTTTAAATATTGCATGAGAAAGTACCGTAAATCGTAATTTCTAAAAATGATAAGTATTTTCTGAAAATATACCTAATTTAACAAATAAAATTATAATTTATCATAAAACTTTTTTTTTATGTCTTTATGGGTAATTAAAATTGCTAGTTGACAAATTGATGGAATCAACTAGGAACACTTAATTTCATTCATTGTCAAATATAATTGATTAATTAAAAATCATACCTGACTTATCTAAACACAATTATTAATAAATGTACCTATTAATATGAGAGTATAATAATTCAAGACATGTATTTCATTACGAAAATAAAAATTTAATTTCATAATATATGTATTTAAAATGTATTGAAAATTGAACTATTGTGATATTATATTACCTATTGCGATTTATTATAAATTTACTTCATTAGGTATTTACTCATAAGTTATAACTTTATAAGTTATAAAACAATAAATTATTCGTTTGTTATAAATGAAAAAGATATTATTTCCTTGTATCCATCTACGATTATTGATTATATATTATACAATAATTATATTAAATACTGATCTTAAATAATAATGCAATTTATACCAATAACTAATAAGGTAATAATAAACTATAAAACATATTCCTTATAATCAAGTAATTTGAACAATTTTTACTAATAACAAAGTACTTACTAGTTTACTACTTATTATTACTATTATTATTATTTTATAATATTTTTTTATTTTATTTTTTTTATTTGTTACTATTATTAAGTACTATTTCTTTTATCTATATTTTATCCGTATGTAATACGGACACGGATTTTATCTTGAAAATAATTGCCAATTTAACAGAAATTACACAAAAATATAATGATGCAATAAATTTGATCATCTTATTTTTTATCATTTAATTGTTTTATCACATTTTATATAATAACAATAAAATGTCTATAGAGATTGAATATTGAACTTGTATTGTTGATTTCACAGTAGGTAATACTTTCAAGTTTCAACATTGTAAAATAATTATAGCATTTGGTTAATTTAAAAAGATTTAAGCAATACCTAATATTTTAATATATGACGTTTAAATAGATATTTTAATTTCTCATAAAAGTTTAATTTTTCAAAATTATATTTTTTTACTCTCATTATAAGACTTTAAAAATACCCGTTGTTAGAAATTTAGAATTTGTTATCATTCCATAAGGAAGTAACCACTAACCTATATTATTTTAGCAATACGTTACATAATATAATACATAAGTCATAGAAAACTAATAATCTTGCCAATCACCTGTCCGTTCAATGACCGTTCAATGTAATTTAAATTTAATGTCTTTATTTTTTAGGTATTTTAATTATTATTAATTGAAAATGAAATTGTGTTATTTTCAGTGTGTATATTCAATATTCATTTTTCATCAATTTGTTATAAATTGTTATACGTGAGTTTATATATGTAATTGAATTACAATAATATTAATATAAAAAAGGGATTTAAATATTGTAATTACTATACAAGGATATTATATTATATAATATTATTGTCTATAATATGAAACATTTAAATATACAGAATAGCAATTATAACTTTTGTAAAAATTTTTGTTAAAAGACACGTTTGATTTTTTATTTAGCAATTGAATTAATACTTACTAAGCATATTAATATAGACAGATGATAATAAATTTATATTATCTTATTAACTATTATAATGTTCATTTTTTTACATTGCCTAAACTTCTAAGATTAAAACTAGATCGAGTAGGTATTTATATTATTTTCAATTGTCGATCCAAATCAATTCATTGACATTTAATTTTGTCTTGTATTATATGTTTATGTAACCTTCATCTATTATGGTACAATGTGATCTCGCGAAATAAATATATCTTGTCATAGAGTATTAATATTATACAATATTAATAATAATTTATAACGAAATTTGTGTTTTTTATTTATTAATCTTACATATTCGTATAATTCAAATAAGATGGAAAGGAAAAAATGTAGGTACGTTTTTCAATTGCGTATAGTAGACACGTAAAAACAAATAACTTGTTTTAATTTATTATGTAATTTTTTTGAATTTGTTTTTAAACAATTATGTTACTGGAAACTTAAAAATTAAAATATATTAAATAAATAATAATTAATATTATAACATTTTGTAGATCATAAATATCTTACACGTATTCAATATTACTCTTGATTATTTTTTACTAGGTATAATACATAATGAATATAATGTATAGAAAATTTAGATTTAAAATTATATTATTATAATATATAATATGGAAGTTTCACATACACCTATTATCTTAAATAGGACAATAGCTAGATAATCTAAATATTTGTTTATACTGAAAATTTTAACTAATTAATGAAGAAGTCATTTAAAAATTTCAAAATTAAAACCGAATTCAATTTTTGAAATACTTAATTATAATTTGGGGAAGATCGATTCGTTTTGTTAAATATCATAATTCATAAATAATATCTCTATAATATTCGATATTATAATTGTTATTTTCGATGAAACGTCTTAGACAAAATCGCGCGTATTCCTTAGTATATTATTATTAAGTTTTATATTTTATTCTAAACACAATGATACCTATATTAAAATTTAATACGTGTTATCTATAAATAAAATATAAAAAATAATGTACTCACCAGTTATACTATTATATGATATATACAATATCAAAATGGACAGCTGGACCAATGGTGCTGATACACATTAACAAACATGAAAGAAATCATTGATGCACCGTATACCTACCGACTACGATGTCCGAATAACACTGAATGAAAATGCGTTTTATCTTGAGCAAAACAACGCGTCTCCCTCCCATAAGAAAATATTCACCTTTAGTGGCTTTGACGACCACATCACCGTATTATAAATATTATAATATTATTATTACGAGTGGAAGACAATCCCGTATAAAACCGTATAGGTACGATTTATCTGGCGCGGTTCGAATAGAATTAAAAATAGATGAAATGTTACATGAACGCGAAAGTCAATAGGCGTGTTATTTTTTTTTCGTACCCGTTAAAGTTTAAACAAATTTAAAAAAAAAAAAAAACAATTTTACACTGGCACACATATTATTTTTTCTTCGTCCACATAATAACAACTAATATAATATAGACACATACAATAAATATACGTCTTACGTAGAAGGTACCTACCTAACATTATATTAATATAGGTATATGTACACCAGATGAGACGTAGACGTGAGTCACGCCTCATACGACGACGATCGAACATCCGCGCAGTGTGAATAGTTATCTTATAACTTATAAATATCGCTAAAACCGGTTTAAATGTTTAATACTTCGATTTAAACGGAAAATGTTCAGAAATATTTCGCTATCCGTTCGTAATGTGCATATATTTTTTTTATTATTATTAATATTCAAAATAATTTACAACTAGAAACCAGTATACGTGTTATCTCATGTGCGGGTGTTTTTCGCATGCTTGACTATATATTAAATATATATAGGATTCCAGATGAATATTCGTTACACGTACAATAACATAGTTATGGTAAATAAATAGAAAAATAATTTATTTAAATGCGATTAAACTTACGTAAATTATACGTTATTCTATGTTATGTAGATATTATAGGTACGTCATATTGTTATTTACAAATATAGATAAAAAAAAAAAAAAAATCAAAAAATTATATCGTGTGAGTACCTTATATAATATATTACATTACTACGTATATAGTGGTATTAAAAATACTGCAGGGCATTTGTATTATAATATAAATTAATTCGTGTAATTCGCAATACCATACGTATACATCGAGATTATAATAGAGAGAGTTATTGTGTTGAAAATTTTTAGTACATATTTTACATTAATAAACACATTTACTCGTCTTATCGTATTTTTATTTGTTTTCGTCGTTCGTATAACATCATAATATTGTCTATTTTTTGATATAAATTGGAGCGAATGTGTTGAACTGTTGACAACGTTTTAATTGTAGTTTGTAGACGTATCTCTACATACCCGTGTTTATAAGCTATCAATTAGTAATAAACTAATAAATAATAATATTGTAATTGGGTGGTTATTTATGATACCTACGTGCTACGTGTAATATCAATAATATACGTTTTACGTGTTGGGTGTTGCCATCAATTAAATTCTTTTTCGGAGGGTAGCTATTATTTTTTAACCATTCTTTATTTTAACAAAAACAAATGAGTAATTAATAAGACGGTTAGATAATAAATTATTACGCATTATAATTGACAAGGTAATAAGTATATTAAAAATTATACGGGACAATATTTCCCTTTTTCTTTTTTCCTTCGTTTTTTTTTTTGATCGTAAATAATTTTAACCCGCTAAACGCGTGTATGGAACGCAGATTTAAAATTATTACAAAAATAACTGTATACCTACTTGTGAAAACTAATTTAAAACCGTTCGTCGATGGAATGATGCATAATAATAATTAATATGATAAAATGTATTTTATTTATCTCCGGACTCAGCGCTAATTATTTTCGAATTTAATTCGTACTCGTCCACCGTCGACTATTATAATTACACGTACACAGAGTACACACAAAACAAATAATGCGCCCTACTTCTGTGTGCAAGTTAAAAATACATCCAAATCGCCAACCGGTATTTTGACACGACGAGTTAAGTCGCCCGTCATATTTTTTATTATTATAATAATTATTTATTTTGATTTATAATGTAGTACCTATTGCCCTATTGGTTTACAATCCTATCGCGCGGTAGCAGTATAGACTGTATAGAGCAACAGTTGGTTATCTTCTGTACCGTGATCACGTATCGTGTTTCACAATAATTAATTATTTATTAATTACCCGTATTATTATTAACTACGTACAATTATTGTGATACGTTAATACTACGAAGAAAAGTGAGTATATCAGAGAAATAGAGACTAAAGTCTGTGGTATTGGTCTATAGAACTGTAGACTAAAGAGTATTTTATAGTAGTCGGCCGTTAAAGTGTGTACGACGTATGGAATTTCTGTGGTACGTTCACTGTACGTCAATACAATATTAAAAGATAACGAAAATTATATTGTACAAGTGTATAATTAAAATAAATTGTAATATTCGTAAAATCATAAAGTAATCGAAAAACATTGTAATTAATAATTATTGTATTATTATTATTATTATTTTTTTTTTTATTCTTACATTTCAATTATACTCGTCTGTATTCCGTGTAATATTATATATAAAAAAAAAAAAAAGTTTGATAATTATTGGCGGGCATACCAGATTGGTTCTTCTGAGAAATCTTTATCAATAAAATAATTAATAATTTGATTTATGACTGTGGAAGTTGCATATCGTGCATATTTATTAATCGTTTATTACGGCTGTTTCGGCATAACTCACTATCAATTTTCATATTTATCGAATTGAACACATTTTTGAACGTTATTCCAGAACTGGCCGTATAGCGGACGGGCAAAGCGTATCTTTGGTCTCTATACACGCTAAGCCGCTATTCCGCTAACGTGTTTTACATATTATACTCATTGTAGGTGCACTTTCTGTTTTTTTATAAATGCAAATAGAAAATCGATTTCGTTATTGATTACATGTCATCTTTGAAGTTTAACCATCTAAATTCATCAGCTGTTTTAATATAGAAAGTCGGTTCAGACACTTTATACATTTTATATGAGATATAACATAATATTAGGTATACATGTACCTACCCACTCGTATATTATATTTATCCAACTATCAGAGTTTAAAAAATAATGTCCAATGATAATACTATTATTATTTATTTATAACTCTTGATAAATAACTTGATCTATAAAACTATGTTTTCGACATATTTTATATGAATAAAAAAAATAAATATCTAATTTCATAATAATTACATATTACTATATTAGGTAATAAAAATTTTTAAATTTTCGCACGATAAGCGCAATATTTTTGCATATTATTATTAATCTTCATACTTATTTAAAATTCGAATGGGTATGAGATAAATTTCGGGTTTTAAATAAATGCCAAAATATTATTATTATAATTATACTATAATAATCTGATAAGTAGGTAATGAAGTGAGTTTAAAATTTAAAATACATATTTATTGCACATTAACTAAAATTAAAACACAAGGAAAGGGAAACAGGTGTTAAGTGGATAGTGTTGAATTTTGATTAAAATTTGAATGCAATGATAAATCATTACATTCGTAAAACGATTCTGAGCGAAGTACTGTCAGATTTGGGTATTCAGATAACTAATTTAGGCGGATAAAGAGTATATATGTATACCTATACATTGAACGTTTGAACGCAGAGACGGATAAATGTAAAAATTTTAATCAATACATACAAATTATCTGATGAATTTCGATCAAAATCGTATTTCCGAATGTAATGATTTATCATTGTATTCAAATTTTAATCAAAATTCAACACTATCCTCTTTACACCTGTATCTCGCCCCTACTTTTTATACTTTAAACTGCTACAAAATATCGTAAATGTTAAATGTACCTAATTTTCACAATTAATTGCAACCGAGTCATGTAAAATTAATAAAATTTTCAAAATATTTTATCCATTTTATTTAACATTGTTGTAAAATATTAAAATATAATAAGAAAAATCAAAATAATTTATTATTATTAAATACTATTTAAATATTTATTTTACTCAAATTTTAACTTTAAACGACTAAAAAAATAAAAATTTATTTTTTTCTAATATTTGGGAAATATGTTAACCAATATGTTGCTTAGTATGCTTCAATAAAATTTTCAGAATATTTCAAAATTTTTTGTCAATTTTATATAACATTGTAAAATATTGAGAAATAATAAGAATCCGCAAATTTATAATATAAATATCGATTTTAATAAAATTTCAACTTAAAACAAGGCTTGATTGACTCAAATTGAGACTTGAGATTTTTTAAATATTTTAGATATACGTTGAGATATATGTATATTATTAAAATGATTCAATACAATTTTTGAAAATTATTTACTTTTTTATTAATTATTATTGTAAAAGTATTCTGAAATAATAAGAATACTTATATCCATATTCTACTCGTAAGGATTAAATTAAAAATATCAACTTTAAACAGCTATAAAAAAAATTGAGACTTGAGATTTTTCTAATTTAATTTTCAGACTTTAAATCCCAAAGTTGCCAATTTTATTAACCATTATATACCTACGTACATTAAACGAGGATTTTAGAAAATATTCAGTTTTATAATATGTAGAAAAATTAACGTAACAATTCCAAAATTGTGTCACACATATTTTGTATATATATGAACATCCAAAAAATTTTCAAGTTCAAAATTGCTTAAATTACCTTTCGTGAAATATTGAAATTGAATTCGTCAAAATTTCATTTTTCGTGAAAATGCCTTTTTTTTAATCATTTTTTGATCCTTTTTCCTATCGCATGTCAATTTTGAAAAATTCGAAAAATGACCTACATAAAGTACCAACTACATCCAATTTTCAAACAGAAACATATGTTATTCGTAAAAATGCAAAGTGTCTTTAGACATTGACACATCATTGTAAAACCAAAATAAAAAATATTAAAAGTTAAAATTAGATTACATTTTGAGAGGGATTGAAATCCATGATGGAAGGAATTAATTTCCTAAATAACGTCATTAATTCATTATAATATGAATTATGATTAGAATTTAAATATACAAGTGTTTTTTTTTTTTATCATTGTTTTAAGAGCGGAATATTTTTGATTTCCTGCTATTATATGTCTTTTTTTTATGAAATATCCACCGACATCACATTTTGAAATATAACTTTGTTAGATATTTATTAGATAAAAAAACGAAGCGATTGACAGATTATCATTATTGTTAGGTCTTGGGCAATTCTTTCCATAAATCTTATAATTAGTGTTGTAACTACATGTTATAATATATGCCTATAAGGTTATATTATCTAAACACCATAATACACAATTTATTTATGACTATTATAAATTATTTATATGATTATAAAAATATTATTGCAAAATATCCAAGTGCATGGGTATGTTTTCGTTAGAATTTTAGTTTGGTATGCTTTTTTAGATTAAATTTGAATATGATTTAGTAAACAACTTGTTAAAATAATAATAAATTTAAAATACTAAAGAAAATAAAATCAGTTCAAAATTGAATAATTAATCATCACTTAATCACCATTATTTAAAAATTTAAACATTAAAAGGTGCAACTACATTTTATTTTCATTTCACAATTTTATATATTTTATTTTAATAAATTTTATTTATTTATTTGTATTACTGTTTTTCCGATTAAAATTATTCAACTAATTGTGTAAATTATATTTAACAGTTATATTTTATAGCTTATGAAATAGCATGAACATAATCATAAAATTACATATTATATAATTATATACAATAATTGTAATTATATTACAATTGTACATAAATGAAAACAAAATATATTCTATAGCAATCTTAAACATGAATGAAATTTTAATTTAAAATAACTAAAAAAAAAAAAAAAAAAAAAACAGTAAAATTTCATAAATGTAATGTCAAATAATTAATTATTGTTAGACAAGTGCTTAAATTTAAACAATTATAACTTTCATTTTAGACTTAGTTATTACAATTAAATTTTATACAATATTCGATGTTAACAATGTAAATATAAACTTAATAAATCAGATTTCTTAAGATTCTCAACCTTATCTAATTTGCATATAAATAAAAAAAAACATATTTACATAGGTAAACTGTTTTTTCTTTGTATGGTGACTATGAACTTGATTATTATCTGACCGTGTCAAAGGTCACAATGATTGTACATTATCCAAGGCCAATAATACCTTCAGATTGGTTACAGATTTTGGATGGACTATTGTGTTATAACAATTTAGAATCAATTGCAATTTATAAAATCACTGTACAAGAAATCTAATTGAAACCTGTCTCGCATCACGTACACCAAGAAACCAGTTTTTTTTTTTTTATTAAATCCTCTAGGCTCTAATTAATAATCACAAAGAATTCTTTTAAAATGTATATAAAATTAAGGGAAATATACTTTTATAAACTATTACAATTTTACAAAAATAATAAACTTTTAATATATACTAGCTTCAATTTCAATATTAAACAAATATATTTATATTCATATAATCGTATTAACTATTATTGAATATTATACATAAACCTACTAAAGTTAAAAAAAGTAATATTTTTATTCTTTAATCATGAAAAATATTCAAATTATGGAAACACATTTTATTTATTTAATCATTTATGGAATACATGCAAAAAAATTATTAGAAATTTAACAATTTTAATATTATTTATGAAAATATAATATTAACAAGAAAATAACAAACAAAAATAAAATAAAAAAATCTTCACGAGTATAAACTGAGCAATTGAAACTTGCACAAGACATTAAGCAATTACAGGAAACTTCTAAAAAAATAAATAAAAATGCATTAACATATGATTATTGATTTAATAAAAAATAAATTGCAATTATTGAAAGAATATTTAATTAAGTGCAATGTCATAAAAAAATATAAATACATTAGAAACTGTTGGAAATTGGAATTAATTTTAGAACATACTTGTATTATTAAACATTATTGTATTACAATTTATAACATTACCTTAAAAAATTTAGTTATTTAAACACACACATATGTGTTTGTGCGTGTGTAAAGAAATAAATTAATATTTATGTTATATAATTTAATTTGAATTTAAATAATCGTATACCTAATTTATAATTTAATGAGATTTAAAGAGAATCATCTTTTATTCCTTCTAATTCATGTTCATGTTCATCTTTATTTTTATCATTATCTAATCCATCAATATTTTTACTGTTACAATTTGCAGGAAAATGAGTATATAATGAATATTCATTTCTATCTTTTTTCCAATCTTCAAAACTTGATATTTTATCTTCTATTCCTTTTTTTAATGTATATATTTCATTAGATTCCTAAAATTTTATAAAAAATAAGTTATTAATTAGGCAATTTTTTTTAAAAAAAAACTAGTAATATTTTTTACTATAGCATCAGAGAAATCATGATTAGAAATAACATTTTCCCACTTATAAAATTTTTCATTTGCTTCAAAATTTTTAATTCTATTATTATTTTTAATACTATTAGATAAATACAAATTAATATCATTTAAAGTATCAGCAATAAATGTTGGAGGAGTAAAATAAGTAGTTCCTGAACTATCCATGTAACCTATATTATCATTCTTGTTAGAAGTTGAAATTGAATTATTCTGTTCTGTGGATTGAGCATTTTCCTAAAATAAATTGCATACATTATTATTTATTATTTAATTATTTATAATTAGTACTTTAGCAAATGGATCAAATGTATCTCTTATTTTGTTAACAAGATGTTGAATAGTTTGTTCTTGTTGACCAATAATAGCTTTCATATATGCTTCTTTTGATGAATTTATTGACCTATTAATTTGTAATGTTGTACAATCATCTGGTTGAAGAGAGGTTTGATTTTTATCAGGAAATTCTCTAACAACTGAAAACTAAACCATATAATATATTAATTACATAATTTACATTAATGTAATATAATACATAAAAAAGATATTATAAACATTAGTAATTCTTATATTATGGAAAAAGTAATATTTACCTCTTGATCATGTGCCCAAAATGTAATCTTACCATCATTTAATAAGCCGTCAACTACATCATCAATAAATTGTTGAATATTATCTTTTTGTTGTGAAATGACTTTGCTCAATTTGAATTGTTTATTAATTATTCCCAATGTATGTACTAATTCTTTTTCAACTTTTAATAAACGTTGTTGTATAACTTCATTATTTATTGTTAAATCTTGAATCTAATTATATAAAAAAGTTATAATCCATTTTCATCTATCTAATTTATATTATATTATACTTTTGTGAGATATGCGCTTTCAAGTGCAGTAAAATTGTTTGGAGCGTTGCATTTAACACATTTATTTATTGGTGGCCATTGTTTTGATTTTTCATCTTTTAATAAATTATTTTGAGATTGATGTTTGTAAAATTCACGTGGAGTTGGTGATTGTCTACGCAATGGTTTGCGACTAAATACTGACTATTATCAAAATAGAAAAAAAATACACATTTTGATAATTATGTATTTTTTAATAATAATATATAATAAAAACCTATACATAGAGATACAATTATATTATTTATTAATTGTATAAATCAAATATATATAAAATAAAAGTAAATATTGTCATTATAACACTTAGGTTTAGGTCATCTACTTTTTTCAATTCTAGATATATTTAATATATAATAGTTTTTACTGATCTTAAGTCATGAATTAAATATAATGAAATACTATTTTATATTAAGTTTATTTAATTATTTTACTTTATATATTTCAGATAAAATACTAAAATATGGAAGAATTTAATAAAATGGAATATTTGAATAATCTTGAAGGCATAATAACTAAAAATAGTGAAATGGTAACATTTGTTGCTGAAGACATGGAAAGCAAACTTAAACAATTAAGTCCAACAATGTCTATCAAACCATTGGGAACATTTTTTATGGATGCAAATTTACTCAATGATCTAGAGTTTGAAGCAAGAAATATTGCTGCTTCTGTTGACACATTATCTGAAACACTTTCAGGAGTATTGCATAGTATGTCAGCATTGACTGTTGAATGTTTGGAAATATATAGGGATGTTGTTTGTAAGACATGTGATTCTATTGATGCTAATATTAAATCTATGTATCAATTAATGGCCAAATGTGAAGAACTATCTAAAGAAATTGAACCTATTTATAAATTGGCTCAACAAGTAAAAGATATAAAACATATTTTAGACTTATTTGAGAATGCAATAAATTAATGTATCTACCAAATTATTTAATTTATAATACATTTAAATTACATATATATAAATTAATATTATTTTGTAAAATAAAATATTAAAATAGTCATAATATTATCAAAGTTTATAATGCAATTTGTACATTATTAAAATATATATACTTTTTTAATTAATTAAATTATATGAGTTGTGAACAAGTTATAGTAAAACCTCATTAATCCAGACAGGTGTCTAACATTACGAAAAATATTCAGTTTATGACGTAGTCTAAAATAAACATAAAAGAGAGTTCCTCGAATTTCCCATAGGTACATAATATATTCTTGATAATTAATTATCTACCGCCATTTAAGTTATCATAAACTATTAGTAATTTATTATATTTTGGTCATTATTATATAATTCTATCCATATAACTCACATTATTGGATTTGTAGGTCATATTCGCCTGATATGCTTTAAAGTGTTTCATGTGTTCTATGTTATTAGTGCTTAATATTTTAGTCGTTATTTTTGTATCACTTTGATGTCTTCTTCAAACAAACCTAGTCAATGTAAAAAGTGAAAACATACATCTCTTTCTCTTAACACTATGTGTATTAGAAAAACTTAAAAAGGAGGCATCAGTGGCAAGCATTTGTGTGCAAATGGCATTGTCAAACAGACTGTCTCGGACTTGAGAAAAAAGACGATATAAGAAAGTTCGTTCTTAAATTTAATGTAGAAAAAGGAAACAAGTGGCGTGAAAAGAATGCGGTTGCCTCTTGATCAGTCCTTTGATGATGCAGTTTACAAACGGTAACTCCGTTCATCTGGATTGTCTGTCTGTGGAGTTAAAAATCACGATGCAGCAAAAATATTAGCTAAAAATTTGGACATTAATAACTTTAAAGCCAGTTTAGGATGGCTGTTAAGGTTCATAAGGCCAGGAGGCATCACAACATAAATAAAAAAATATGTGGTGAAAGTCTTAGTGCTGACAAAACTGTTGAGCCATTCAGGAAAATATACTGCCTTAGCAAATTATGAGACCTGGTTATTTTAGAAAGCTTTAACAGACTGTACCCAAGCATCCAAAGCCGAAAAAATATGCCTGATAGGAAAATGATTAAAGATCGAGTTTCTGCATTACTATGCGCTAATGGTGATGAAGTTACATGTTGAAACCTGAGATTGTAGGAAAAAGTAAAAAACCACGTGCAATAAAAAATTTAGACACATTACCAGTTCACTACCACAATTCGAAAAATGCATAGTTTACTAGAGATATTACAATGAATTGGTTTCATGAAAAATGTGCCAGAAATCAGTATATATCAAACAGAAGTTTTGAAAATTCCTGACAATAAAGTGAAAGCCCTAATTTTACTAGACAATTGCCTAGCACATCCACAAGTTGAACAGCTAACTAGTGATGATAAAATGATCTGGTGCATGTTCTTGCTTGCAAACACAACCTCTAATTCAGCCTATTTTTGCGTCTGCTGTCAAAGATATAAAACCATCAACTTTGATTAACTCATAAAATAAACTTTTAATAAATGAAGAGGTTGAACCAGATATGGCTAGATTGTAAACAGAGGATTTTCACAACATTTTCCACCAAGGAGGTGAAAATTTGACAACACTAAAAGACATTGAATTGTGGCTAGAAGCTAATGAAGATGATCTAGGCTATCACATTTTAACAAAAGAAGAGATTGTTGAAAGCATCATTGTAGCAGAAAACTCTGAAATGGATGAATATGAAAAGGATGAAGTAGACGATAGTATCAAGTCTAAGCCAAAACTTGGTGAAATTAAAAACCATCTAAATATTGTCCTTAAATATGTTGAAGATAATGATGATGAAAACATTTCTACATATTATGAACATTTGAGGCATCTACTTGAATTATTTATAATAGAAATAAATGCAAAAGGAAAACAAGCAGTTTTTTTAAACTCAAAGTTAGCTTGCCAAATGAAAGTGCGCCTTAATATATAATAATTTTGATTATATGCATTATGTAAATATGTAATGTTTTTGTTGGACCTAATATTACCTATAATATTATGTTGCAATATATCATATATAATAATTAGTATAATATAATATAATATTTCTTAAATCTAAAATACGTACATGTTTTTTGGCTATTTTGTTTAATCCAGACTTTCATTAAATCAGAAACCTAGAGCCCTATTAATCCGGATTTACGAGATTCTACTATCTTATCTATTTAAGTTATTATATTTATAAAAGTTGTTTACTCACAGATAAAAGACCTTGCTTAGAATTTTCTTTATTTTCAACTTTTGTAGAAGAAATACAATTACATGTTCCAGATTGATGGAGAAATACAAAATATTCACTTCTACCTAATATCTGTTAATAATTTATTAGTAAAATAAATATAGGTACCTAATATATTTATAAAAATATAAGAATCTTACTTCTAAATATTGTCCAATATACATAAGTTGATATTGTTTTCCACATTCAACAACATTTTGAAAACACTTTTTTTCCATAACAACAGATTTAATTGCCAAATTTGCAACATCAGAATTAGTATCAACAGTTTGAAAAGCAACTTGTTCATCTACTCCAGACCATCCTTTAGGTATTAATGCAATCCAGTCTTTAGAAGATACATTTACATGGGCCTAAAATTCATATATACATAAATTTTTTAATATATTTTTATTATAAGATTTATTTTTTAAATTACTCCTTGTTCCACATTATAATCAACTATTAAATCATTATCTATGAAGTAGCTCTGGTGAACAAAAATCTTGACTATTTGTTCCATATTGCCTATAAGTAACAAATAAACTACCTATTATTGATTAAAATTATATTTTGCAAACTACAAAAAAAAAAAAAAAAATTCTAAATATTTATATATTATACAGCATTTCAAAAATTATTTCTTAATAAAATAAAGGAAATAGATACTTTTATAATCAAGAAGTGTACCTACCTACACAATATTATTATTTACTAGTATAAAATTTAAATTAATAACACATATGTACCTATCTAACACACATATTTATGTGGTTGCTTAATATATAAAGAAATATTAAAATGTTACCTATATAATACAAATATATTAGATAAACCTATAAAAATTATTATATCTTTATTATTTTTTTTAATAAAATTTATTAACAAATAGGTACCCATCAGATGTATAAATTATAAATATTATATATAATATCCATTAAATTTAAATAAAATAAGATCCAAATCAACAAAAAAAGTAAATTTTATAAGGATTTAGACTTTATTTAATTTAAATAAATTATCCACAAATACTCAAATATAAATAATATATCTATTAAATCACAAAATTAAGGTCACATATAAATTGCATTTAAAATGTTTTAATTTGATATATATTGTGCGTAATCCAGTAATGGATTACAAATTTTAACTAATGTAGAAATACACTACTTATATACCTACTAGCAATAGGTTATTTATTTTATAACAGAAATAACTAAGAATTTAATATTAATATGTAGTTTAAATTAACATAGTAACTGTAGGTTAACATAAATAGTTATATTATATAATATTACATTATTACCTATACATTGATACAAAAATAACTACAATTAGGTTAATTACAAGAAGCATTTCACTGATGAATGATGATCATCAAGAAACTAAATAAAGGTTACCTAAAGATTTATATTTCTATGTTCAATTAATTTTTAAAAATGCTAAGTAATAAATCATAAAAATACATAAAAAGTAATTTTGAGTGAAAACAAATTAGTATAGTGACATACCTAGTGTAGTTTATAAATTTGTTTATAAAAGTTTAGGTATACATTTATTTTTCCAAATTTGTACCTACCTGTAAAAATGTTCCGATACTTCGTATTATTTTCTATTTTAATGTAGTCATTAACATAATAATAATATGAATTAGAGAAATATTTGATATATTTTAGTTATTATCGAAAAAGCTGATGAGATGAAAGTTGAAATAATTTTTTTTTAATATTGAAAAGAATTAAGAATTATTTGAAAAGAAATAACGAAATAAATAGAGGACAAAAAACAAAAATGATTAAATTAAAGCTAAATAACACTACATTGTAATAAATTGGTATAACAACTATAAAACATGCACTGTCGTCATAGTACCTAATACCTACCGGCTACCATATTTTATTTTTACACATAAGACATAACAAAAAGTCACTTATAGGAAACAAAAAAAAAAAAATACTGCCAAAGAAATAATGTCCTTTGTTTAAATGATCAGAAGAATCCATCGTTGTCCGTTGATCGTTGATCATTTGACCCAAAGACAATTAATAATAATCTCTAATCAACTTTTCCCGCAATTTATAAATTTTTGTAAGTTATCCAGGAATCTTACAATATTTTTGGCATGTGTTATCTGTAATAGTGTAATACACATTAGCGTAATTATATTAATATTATTTTTTGTTCTTTCATTACAATTTTATCTTATTTGTTTGATTATTAAGACATTATATAGGAAATAAAAGAAGATCATCGAATGTTGAAAATTTGAAATACCTATCTAAATTTAGAATTAGACATTTAGCCATCTACATTTAAGTAGGTATAAATATATAATAAATAATAATACGAAACAGTTATGTAAAAATATTTTATTTAATTACGTTTCAAGAAAATAATATCATCCATAAACTATGTTTACAATTTTACTTTTAAATTATTAAATTATAAATTTATATAAGGTAATAGGTATTTATATCGATAAAAAAAAACTTTACATAGAATAAACTTATACAGGTTTATACATGTTAAGTTCATATTATAGTATAATTGAATATCTACCATAATTCATGTCTATAATATTTATGAATTATACAATTATACCTATATAAAAAAAAAATTACCTAAAACGTAATAAATCCCGATTTAAATAAGTAGGAAATTAGGTAGGTATGTAATACACTTATAATATTATATTTACCTAATTAGCAATTAAAATTTTAACAAACCATTAACCATAATAGGTAGTTGTTAATCAAAATTTGTTAACATAATAATATACTATTATTAAAATCCATAGTAAAACATATAGGTAATGTATTTATTTTAGTAATTAATATGTAAAATACACGTTTATATTATATATATACATATCATGATCCAGAGTATAACTTTGAAAATATTAATAGTTTTGGAAAAAAAAATTTTAAATTATTATTACACATTTTTTTCTATACTTTGTTGTAGTTATAGTATTTCTACCCTCATCCCTTATATGATAAACATCAACTTTTGATTTTCAAATAGTAACATAATATGTTTTAAATAGTAAATTCTTAAAGAATGTATTTTTATACAAATTTTGAAATTTAGACGTACAGGTTATGGAATTCCGAATAATATTTCACGAGTACCTAATTAGTATTCTAAACTCTACTAAAGTATAGACGGGCGGAGCCGGACGTTTCGGCATGGCCGGTTCGGTGTGAAGACATTGTATTAGGCGTTATTTAAAGCAGTATAACAAATTACTCAATAATTTGTAAAATGTATTCAATTGTCTAATCATTAGGCCCTAATATAATTTTAATATAGAAAAGCATTGTTAATTAATAATAATATATATATATATTTATAATAATCATATAAAAAAATAAAATATATTAATTTCTCATAGCTCATAGGTACTTAAATTATGTGCTATAGACCTTAAAAATATGATGAATTAATAATGTAATTATTAATTTATAATGGCTGTCTTATCTAGTTACCTCTTACATTTTGTCTCTTCTGTTAACGGAACTTGTGAGTATCTGTATCCGGATGCAAGATCCAAAACACAAAACAAGTTGGCTTCTGTCAGTTCTTGTAGTTGATCATCAATGTCAATTATATAGTAAATGTTTTTTTGACTGACTATATAATATATATATATAATAATCATAAAAATATAAATTAAAAATAAATAAATATTAATTCTTCATACTTAAATTATGTGCAATACCCTAAATCCCTTAAAAATATTATGAATCAATAATGTAATTATTAATTAATGATATTAAATTTAATAAAATAAAATTTCATTTGGTAATTGAATAAATGTGACAAATTATGAAATGTTTAATATTATTTTTAAACTACTCATACTATAAAATAATTCCGAGCAGTCTTCAAGCTGAACTGTTTTCACGCCGAAATGTCCTAGACCTAGACCGATAGACAGAGGGAATACACTGTAACATCTACATTCACATCAATAATTAGATGATTTCACAACATAATTAAATTTATAATATATGGTTCGGTTCACTTGACACTTATCAAAACTGGTAATTGATATTTGATATTAATATCGAACCAAATATCGATTAGGTTGTGAAATTATCTAATTATAAATGTAAATAGTCGATGTTAACGCGTACTCCTCCCATCTATACTTTAGATTTTAGAATGTTAATATTACTCTCGAAATCGAAATATTAATCGGGTTTCCATAACCTGTACGTCTAAATTTTATAAAAATACATTCTTTAAGAATTTACCTTTTAAAACACATATATATGTAGCCATAAGGGATGAGGGTAGATATATTACAACTATGACAAAGTATAGAACAAAAAATGTACTAATAATTAAAATAATTAAAAAAAAAAATTAAAAAACTACTTGGGTATAATTTCAAAGGTTACACACTGGATCATGATAAAAAAAAATCACTCTGTATTCTGTATATATATATATATATATATATATTTATGTACCTATACCTATATTATATATACATTTACACAATAATAATATTAAATTATTATTTTGCTACAGCTAACAGCTATGAAGATTAAAAGTTATTATTAAACTAATATAGTAATATATACGTATATAAAACATAATGTAATATGATTGAGATTGAGGTAAATATTTTTGAAATTTCAAAATCAATATCACATCATATTAATTATTTGACATTTACTACGTATCTAGTATCTACTTAGATTATTGCTGCTAATAATAAGGTTTCTATAGGACAGCTAGTAGGAGTAAAGTTGGAAAAATAATATTCATATTTTATATTAAGTAGATACTAGATATACGTATAATACTACTATAAATTAAAATGTATACATACTTATTAAATATACTTATTATATACCTATAATATATTTTTAGCTATATATGTATACCTAATAGATAATATATTAATAAGTTAATACAATGTACATAATTTTCATTGATAAATAAGTAAATAACTTATAATAATTTATTTCACAAATCATAATTATTATAATTTATAGCATTATAAACTAATAAATTTAACTATAGAAAATGTTTTATCTTTTATCCAAGCAGAATGAAATTCAAGTAGACGATAGTTTATTTAACGATCAACGATTGATGGCCGTGACATCGTGAATTCATTTCAAGTTGAACAACAATGTTTAAAGTTCAAACTATTGATAAATGACTATGACGTCTATTTTGTCTTCCTATAATCATTATATTATGATTTATGCCTATAATATTCCATATCTCTATTACTTTACTGATCGGTATAAATACCTGCTATACTTGTCTTATAAAATAACTTGGGGATATATAATATATTATGATAACGATAAGTTAGAGCTTATACCTATGTACCCTATATACGTGCACGGTGCACTGAAACCTTAAAAACACGCAAACATTGAAAAAATACACTTTAAATGAATTGAAAATTAATAAAATATATTAAAATAAACTAACGTCAAACATTATTCGTTTATTCATTATTTTTTGTAATAATGTAATATAGGTAAATGTTAAATAATATTTAAATACAATTTTATAAATAAATACTAATAAATAATAATCATTTATAAATATCTCATACCTATAATTTATTATGTAACGTGTAGATAATATTATTATGATGACGTTAGAAAATATACAAAGATGATAAAATTATCTATAATTTTGTATAGTTGTAGGGACCTAAGTATCGTATAATTTTAGTATAATATTAGGTAGATATGTATGTATATTTCACTTGTATACTATAAAGATATAATCACTCTTATTTTAAAATTATAATAACTATGTACAAAATATGAGTTTGATAATATTGATATTGATATTTTGGTAGCGCGTGTGTTGTGCGGTGTGCATAAAAAACCATCATGAATATATTATCTACTATATATCTATCTATAATCTATACGACGTTTAACATCACCAATATAAACTATTACATTTTATAGACTTCGTGGTAGGGATGAGGACATGAGGTACATAATTTGATAGTTATAAGTTACTAGCTGGATAAGTATATATACCGACGTCTTCTAAAATAATTTTATTGTCAAAAGAATATTATCGACTATCGTTATATAATACTTACGTTTAACTTCTACATGCTACAGTCACGATAAAAAAAAATATATATATATATAAATATAATATACATTTATATAAATAATAAAATGAATATAATATCAAATTATTATTCGTTAGTAATTATTTTATTATTACTTGTTGTATTGAATTATGTGCGTGGAGAATGTCAGGACACCGGATGTCATCTCGATTCTTGGCGCGTCGTCGGTTATTGTGAACAGTACGGTATGGCGGAATTAAAACGTGTACGGTGCGAAAATGGCCACGTCTATTCGTGTTGTCGTAAGAAAAACGACGAAATCGATTCTAATCTGCAACATTTTTCGGATATGGGTATTAAATTGAACAAAAGAGGAGATTTAACTTATTACGATTTAGGATTAACGGCGTGTGGTCGGGTATACTCCAATAAAGATATGGTTGCAGCAATAGCATTTAAATATTTTACAACGTCAAATCCCAATGTCGATCCAATATGCGGAAAGCGAGTGAAAATAGTCGATCCCACTACATTAAAATCAGTCGTGGTAACGATTCGAGATATATGTGAAACATGTAAAGCGAATGACATCGATGTATCACCTACGGCATTCGAAAAGCTCAGGTCGAAAAACGTTGGAAGATTCAAAGTAATATGGGATTTTATTTAGGTACTTAATACATTTATAATTTATATTATACATTTATACCCACGTTTTAACGACTTACCGATATTATAGTAAATCTATATTCTCGTAGTATAATATAATATATATTATGTTTATGTACATAGGTACTATTATATTATATGCATATTTATTATAGTTATATTGTTTTTTAAAGCGAATAAAACATATTAATATTTAATATAAATAATATCGAATTTATTACTTATAGGAATGTACGATTTAAATTTTATATTATCTCAATTTTTCGTTAGAAATTATTTATTATTATTGTGAAATAAAATTAAAATAAAATAAAAATATTATCATATAATCTATATTTTTTATTATATATTTTATCTTTATGCATGTGTGTACCGTGTATTCTAATTTAATAATATTAATATAATAGAGGATATAGATATTTCGAAAAGTGAAAATCATGCAACCAGCAAGGTTTTCTACAAGCTCACGTTCTCCTCGTCTTATTGACTTTCAAGCCGTCTTGAAAGTTCTTGGTTCGTTTTATAATATTATTATATGGTTACCAATATATTATTATATAATAATGTTTATTATGGTAAGTAGTAAGCATAGGCGCAATTAGGGTGAAAATTTTGGGGGGGGGGGGCTGAATTAAAATTTAAGAAAACTTCTAATTCAATATCATTCATTTCACAATATAAAAACAATATTTTTTTTTATTCATATCATGTATGTATTATACGTATACATAATTTAATATATAATGAATAGTAAATACATATTACATTTTTATATTAAAATATTATCAGCGAGTAAAAAAGTGCATAAATTATTTATCAGACAAAATGTAATTAATTTTATATATTTTATTAGTTCATTTTATTTATTAAATATTAATAAAACAAAAACTTATGTTAGACATGATGAAATTTTCTTCACATTGTTGTTGAAACAAATTTTATTTAAAAATGTATAAATATTCAATTTTTGAAGAATTTAGGACAAAAAAATGAAAAAAGTGGGGAAATAGATCTAAAGTAGATTTTCTAACAAATTCAAATCCGTTATCAGATCCCTTATCGCATAACTAGATCGATCGTAACGTTGGAAGTAGAAAACGTCTAAATCCCTATATTTTATGTGTGTTGGACAGAGAATGAAAATCGACACTTCTAATCCCCTTAACAAAAATAAAAATTACATAGATATGTTATAGAATTACATCACGAAAATATTTAATTATAAAATATTAGAATTAAATTGTCATATTTTGCAAACATTTTTGGGGGGCTATGGCTGATTTTGAGGGGGCTTAGCCCCCTCAAGTCCCCCCCCCCCAATTGCGCCTATGGTAGTAAGTACAAAGGCGAATCTAGAGGTCATCCAAGGAAGAGATTACTTTATTACCTACTTTAAAAGTATTAAATTCTGAGCGAAGCGAAGAATGTATTGGTTTTACCTTTTACAATAATGTGTGTCTTTTTCTATTTTTATGTCTGAACTCTGAAGATACTTTTTCTATCTGAAATAATGCTTCAATTTTCACGAATAGCATATATGTTTGTAGCAAAGTGGATGTAGTTGGTACTTTATTTATGTAATTTTTCGAATTTTTAAAAATTGACCCCATACGACAGAAATAAACGACATTATTCACGAAAACTGAAATTTCGACGAATTATCGATTTCAATATTTCACGATAACTCAGGAAATTTTGAAGTTAGAGTCTTTTTTAAATTTAAATTTTTATAATTTAAAACTTATATAAATAATAATAATTTATAATATTCTATATCTATGATTTATGATATCTATATCTTAAATCATGATTCTACCTCATGAAGATCAAAAAAACATAAAAATTCTAGGTCCAATGGGGATCACCCTATCACTCCCCTCAAATAGTCAAATCCGCTACTGGGTAAGTCGTAAGTACCAAGAAGGTACTAAGTAATGTAATATGTAAGATAGTAAGATGTAGGTACCTATTATATTATAATACTTTCGTTTATCATTTACCTTTTACTCAATATGGTGTGCTTAGGATTTCATTTTGAGAGGGCTTTTAACTTTTAAACCATTTATAGTATATAGATATAGTCATATAGGATATAGCCGAATCCAGACATCTTGTATAGTTGTTTAGGGTATGTAAAATGTAAGATTATGCTTTTAGAAGGAAATACATAGGCGGAAATCCATTGAAGAAGTTGGGGGGGGGCTACAATATTTCATCATAAACCTAACTGTGGTCAAGATATCAAAACCAAGTCTTAACAAATTCTAAATTTACTGAACTACTGAATACTAAAATACTGAGTAATTAATATTAATTTACACACGCGAGTAAACATGAACTTTGGATACTTCCATGTTAGATCGGACATTATAATAGTTACCTATGAGTTCATAAACAAATTTACAAAATAAAAACATAATTTATTATGAGGTGTTATAATTTTTTTCGTCATTAAATAATATTGAAGTTACATTTTTATACTTTTGTAATATTTTTTAAGGGGGCTTGTGAGGATCTTGGGGGGACTAAGCCCCCTCAAGCCCCCCCGATTTCCGCCAATGAGGAAATACAAGTTTAAATTTAGTTAATTATTAAACTGCTTTAAATATGTTGCTATAACTTATAGATCTTAATTTTAGATATTGAATAATTGTGACAAATTTAAAAGAATTTAATAAAATAATTAACTAAATAACAATATGTATAATATACAATGTAACCATGTAGGTAATGACTAAGTTTTAGAAATTACAAATTAATTTTAAAGTCAATGTAATTAGGTAAGACAATGTTTTGAAGATATTTTGTATTTTTGTATTTTTCTTGAGCGTTTTTTGTTTTTTTATCGTACAAAATACAAATGATAATATATTATATTGCCATATTTTTATACCTACCTAACTAAAAATAATTATTTATTTATTATACAATTCAAAAATATAAGGGAGGGTATTGAATTCTTGATAAATTTTTACCTTGGTAACATCAGGAATATAATATCAACATATAAGTACAAGTGAATATAAAGAGATAAACTGAAATTAGAGAACCTATTCACATAGAAAAAGCAAACAAAATAATTATAGTTAAAAAAAATATATATATTCATTAAAATACAATTAAAATCTTAAAATTATTTGTTTGTATGTATGCTATTTGTTTTATATATCTGTGTATAGTAACCATCTATAAACAAAAATTTCCATCGTAAATCTCATAATACTTGTTTGATGTTTCAACACCTCTCGGGGTTGGGCCCATCACTTTTTAACTCACCCTATCTTCCGACCATATCTCTATACCAAATTTCGTCGCAATTGATCCAGCCGATTAAGAATGAATAAAAGGCAAACAGAAATTCGTTTATATAATATATATAATATTTCCTATTATATTTCAATAGTTTACAATAATGATAAATAATATTGATAAACATTTTTATGATATTAGCATTTAGGTGACAAGGGATTTTATGAGCATTTATATTGAACTTAGAGACTTGAAAATTTTATAGGGTGCTCATTTATGTATACTATATGTGTACCTATATGGTCTCTATATGTGTGATAAATTTTGTGTTTTAAATATTTAATAAAACATGTCAAAATTTTAATCAATACCTACATTATCTGACTCAACTTCGTTCAGTAGGTACTAGGTATCGTTTTTTCGAATGCAATGGTTTATCATTGCATTCAAATTCTAATAAAAATTAAACACTATGATTTGCACACTTATTATATCCTTGCGGCAGGAGTATCAGCTCTTTTTAGTATTTTATCTGATAACAAAGGAATAGGACATGACGTTTACCATTACCTTTAAGTTTTAACATTTATAATTCAATATAATACAGCGTTAAGCAAGTTGGTCTTCGACTCATATTATAGGCATATAATAAAATAATATATAGTTTAATACTGTAAACCACGGTCTTAAAATAGACTATTCTAGTTTTTTAGACCATGTTTCATCGTTATTACCTTTTCTATGATGTTTCATATTTCATTATTATCTGTTATCATTATTGATACGCGGCATCAAGGATTATACGAGATAATGAGCATATTAGTGACAGTCAAATTTTATAGTGACAATTCAAAAATCAAAAGTAGTAAATAATTTTATAGTTAATTTTATTGTTTTAATTAGTTATAGTATTCAAAATATATTAAATTAAAGTAGATAAATGTAAAATGTATAATCTATTTTTTCACTGATTTTGATATATATATATATATTTTTTTTTTACTATTTATCTTATTCACAAAACTAATACCTATGTAATAGTTTATTATAATATTACATGTATATAATTTAAAATTATTTCATTAATGTAGTTAATATTTCAATAGTTAATTATGGGAGAAAGAAAATTTACTAAAGGTTTAGGATGGCCAGGAATGGCTGCTCAACTTCGAGAAACTGTATCACAAGTAGTTCGGGATAGTTCAAATAATGTAAGACTTACCAACTTTCTAGTTTCTTCTTAGTATTTTTTATTTTATTATAAAATATTTATAAGAAATAACCTATACCAATTGTTTTAATTTTTTTTTATAGCAGAAATGTTATCAAATAGAGCCATTAGATTTTGAAGACTATGTTGGTAAAAATCATACAGTTTTTCAAAATGATCCCCAAAGAGAATTATTAATTTATCCTTCAGATGATGTTTCAGTAAGTATAAAGTAAAGATAATGATTATTTATTTATGTTATATATAATATATAAATATATTATTTGATATACCTAAATAGAAAATATATAAGATATTTATTTTATATTTATGGTAATACCTATTGTTTTAAATACTACAATTTGTCATGTTTTTTTTCCCTAGCAAGTGGTATTACCAAGAAGATATCGTACTGTAGATCCCAGTATTCATATGAATGCAAATACAACTGATTGTGCACTATTAACTAAAAGATGCATAGAAAGTTATTTAGCTAATTGGAATGTTATACATTATAAATATAGTGCTTATTCAGGATCATATATTCAATTGCCATCAGAGTATTTATATTAATATTAATATTTAACTATTATTTTTACATTAAAATAAATTGTTTTAGGATATTTAAAAATAAAGATCTTAAAGAAGAAATTTATGAAATTGATACAGATCTTGATGGATTAGATAAAGTAATAACTAAGAATATATTTAATACTTAGAGGTGTTTATTATTTAAAATGTAAATAAAATTTTACTCTACAGGATTGGAAAGCAATAAAAAATGATAGTACATTATTTAAACAGGGTTATTTATATAAAGGTCCTGATGGTGGAGGAGGTGCATCAGAACGAATGTTTGCTAATTTAGCTGGTTCAAAATCATTCAAAAGACGTTATTGTATATTAAAGTAAATTTATCTACTTTATTATTTTATTAAATTATAACTCTAAAATCAAGAACAATTTATTAATTCATTCAATTTTAGGCAACAAGTTGATGGAACTTACATATTAGAAGTTTATAAAGATGATAAAAAAGGTGATACTAAAGCTACAATTGTTATGGATTTGTGTGAAAAAGTAGTACGAGTAAATATATTTGATTAAATACATATTTTTTCTTTTATTATATTATACATCTTCATTTACTTTAAATATTCCTCAATATTTTAGAATACTAAAAAAGGTCGATTTTGTTTTGAATTACGGATGACAGATACTGATAAAAGCTATTGTTTAGCTTCTGATTCTGAGACTGAACTTATGGATTGGATAACTAAATTACAATTAGCATTACAGCATAATACTGATAAACGAGAAGAAAAAATACCAGAAAATAACAGTATAAACATATTTTAATTAATTATTTTAGATTTTTAAAGTTTATTATAATGGGCTTCATAAAAACAATTGATAAATCTATTGGAATATTGAGGTTTATTTTAATGCAGTAATTAATTTTATTGTATTATAAAATTTACATAAGTTTAAATTATATTTTTATTAATTATTTTTAAATCTATTACATTAAAGTAAATTATTATAATATATAAAAAAACACAAGTTAGAAAAAATAATATTTAAGTTATTTGGATTTACAGAAATCATGGTTTTTATTAATTATCATATATCATAAAGTATAAAAACAATTATTTATTATAAAATGAATAAATGTTATTTGATAAACTAATTACTACTAATTTTATGCTAATTATAACAAATCTTTTTGTTTTTGCTATAAATTTAAACTACATTTATATAATATATTAAGTTATTTATAAGAAAAATGGTGGCATGTATTAAAATACGCATGACTGCATGTGAGATTGAGATTAAATTTCAACAATAATAATATAATGTACTCTAGACAACAGACAATGTTATCTTTTATAATATTTTTTTGTCAATATATTTCTATTAATATGTTATTACTTATTGGATTATTTAGAAGAAATTAGTTTTAATAACAAGAATACTCCAATTATATTATCTAATGATAACTTTGGTACATTAAAAGGATTGGAACATAGTGTAAATCCTCAATTGATGCGATATGCTGGAGAAACTGATTCATTAAATGCACATGCACGACAAGAATATAGAAGAAAACTATTTGCAGTTTATTCATATTTGCACCAGGTTAATAATCTCTTTGTTATAATTATTTTATATTCAAACTTATTGTATTATCATATGTATATTATAGCCAGATAATTATATTAGACAAAATGTTTTAAATCAACCAGCTGAGAGTGTATCTGAACCATATAAAGAACGGTTTGGACAAAGAATATTAATTGAATGTCAAGCATTAAATTTTCGATTACATTTAAACAACGAAGAAAATAGTGAATTATTTAATCAAGTAATTATTTGTATTATTAATTGTTAAATGTTTTAATATTTAATCTGTAAATAAATGTATACATTGTAATACATTGTAATATATTGAAATTATATATTAAAATAAATGTTTATATAATTATGTTTTTTTTTTTAAATGAATGTTTAAATAAAATAATATTTTTTGAAGTTTTAATATTTATTATGTATATAATTATTATTTTATATTATGTATATATTATTATTATACATTTATTTTTTAGGTCGAACCATATTTTACCACATTGGCACTATTTGATATTCGTTCTGGCAAAAAAATTTCAGAAGATTTTCATTTTAATATTAATCATGATAATATGATAAATTTACTTAATAGTGAAAATGAAAATGACATTTATAAGTATACTGATGTAGCTAAAAATTGTAAAGTGATTAAAAATTGGTTGTTTAAGCAAAAACAAGTAAATACTATACTACAATAATTTTTATATTTTGTATTCACTTGCTGATAGTTATAAATTTAATATTGCTCGTATAACATACTTTTTAGCCAACCATGAAATTTTTCTAATTAAAAAAATAAAATACAATAATTGGTAGTGTTAATTAACTATGTGGTTTACTTTGAATAATTCACTGGCATAAAATTCGTAAAATTTCAATATTTCCATAAATTTATTATGGAAATTAGTAAGGATAAATAAGTTATTATTATAATTATATTATGAGTTTAGATTATGAGTTATTTTTACATAGTTAAATATTCGTGTGATTCACACTCGTCGTTTCACTCCACTTATCCAAAATAACTAGATTTGTTGTTCAAATCATCTTAGATAAATTATGGAAAATAAGATCTCAAGAATATATTAAAAAATAATAAACCTATGTTTACTGGTATTGAACTCTTAATTTTCTGAACCAACATATGAAAATATACTGAAAACTAAATAGATTACTTATTTTCTTATGATAACACTTATAAAAAATTATTATTAGAATTGTATCAGTAGATTACATAATGTATTACAAATATATTGGATAGATCACTTATTTATATGTTATTTTAGCGCCTAATTGGTTTATATAATTTTATTACAATTGGGTACTGTAAAGGTATTCAGAATTAAGAAATACTTTATAAAGAGGAATTTTATCAAGAGAAAATGTTTGGACATAAAAAAAAATTAATGCAAAGGTTAAATCTATGGTATGTAAATAGGTAGCTCAGGTGAAATAATGATTTAAATATAACCTCAGGTGACGGGTTTTGATCAGATGGGAAAAAGTTGATCATTGAGCGTAATAATAAAATAGATTTTGTTTCTTAATTTGAATATATAATGAATGGATTTGGATTTGTTTACTTTATTCCCTCATTCTTTATACTAGAATGATAATAAATCAAAATTACTGGATCTAGTTAAGATAAGCTACTTAAGTATTAGCATTGAGGGCTAGTAAAAGTTTGTTGTTTGTAGTTACTTGTAGTATACTAGTCATTTTATATATTAGGCATTAATGAATAATATTATTTTATTTTATACTTTTAGGCAATAATGTGTATATCAAAACCACACTCAGATATATTTTTAGTGTTAAGAATAGACAAAGTACTTCAAGGTGGTATAGTACGTGTTTCTGAACCATACGTGAAATCAACAACGAATAATAAAGATAATGGGTTAAAAGTTTTTAAAACTGTTAAAAATTTATGTCAAAGGTAAAAAATTTACATTTTTTTCAAAGTGTATAATAATTTCAATGACAATTTTAGGTTAGGTAATTACAGAATGCCATTTGCATGGTCAGCTCGGCCATTGTTTCGATTGTATAGCTGTGAATTAGATATATCTTCTGATTTTATGACATTATATAGACAAGAACTTTCAAAACTAGGAGATGATGATATGATAAAAATATTAATGGATTTTCGCAAGTAAGTTTATTGATTTTTATTTTTTATACTTTTTATTTGAAAATATGTAATTTGTTTAATTTAAGGCCTGAAAAAATGAATAAGTGTGTAGTTATTCCTGGTCATGTTCAATTAAAAATTCAACAATTAACTAATACTCCAGAAAGTGAGAACTTTGGATTTTATTCATTTTTTTAATATTGTAATATGGTTTGTTATTTTAATTATTTAGATGTATTAACTACATCTTGGACTGCAGTTAAACCATTTCCTATTCCACCTATTCGAAATCATCCCATTATAGAGATTGCTGAATTATATCCAGATGCACAACCATATACTGCTTATATAAATCATTTATATGTATATCCATTATCATTATCATTTGATACACAAAAAAATGTTCCTCGGGCTCGTAACATTTCATGTATGATACAAATGTTTGACAGTGATGATGTCAACTCTACACCAATTAAGGTAGTAATATAATTAATTACTTTATTATTTAAAATTTAGTTATAAAAAATATAAATATTTTATTTCGAAATATAGTGTATTTATGGATCATATGGTCAACTATTAGATTCAATGTGTACTAATGTATTATACCATATTACTAATCCAACTTGGTATGATGAATTTAAAATTAGACTTCCAGTACACATAACTACTAAACACCATCTATTGTTTACTTTTAAGCATATTTCAGTAGATGGTTCTAGAAAAAAACAATCAAATATTTCTGTAGAAACCGTAGTAGGATATACATGGCTTCCACTTATGTGTAAATCCAAGTAATATTAATCAAATTTTTAAGTTTTATATATTTAATTATACTTTAAATTTTATTTAGATTAAATATGGATGTGAAATGTTTGCCTGTTTCTGTTAATTTACCAGCAGGATATCTTTCAGTTCAACCATTTGGACTTGGAAAAGGAGTAAGTTTTTATTTTTATACAGTTAGTTATATATTAATTTTAAATATTTATATGTATATGAATGTAATATTTATAATAAGAGGATGCCATACCAAAACGTGAACGCATGCAATACATCATAGAATGCGCTTTCGATACTTTTGTGGTGGCGTAAGCACGCGATGATCGCACATAGCTCAGCTAATACAAGCGTTGTTGGATATCAAATCGAGAGCGCGTTTTATTGTTCATGAATCTTTTTAGTGTTCGGAACGTTATGTTTGTAAAGTAGGTACAGAGTACATACCTAGTTGTTGCCAGATAGATTGATATCACCACAGCGGCGCGATTAAGGAAAACAGGGTTCTTCATGTTTATTTTTATAAATTTATAATAAACAACCTAGTGCGCCATACCGAAAAGCGTCGCTCACAAAAGGCAATTCTTTATTTGCCAATTTATTTAGCAATGTTAAATTGTTAAATGCAAATTAAATTGATATTATAACAAACAACTAATTTTTATGTTTATTTATACTTAAGAATTTCTACAGACATATAAAATTATAATCATGTTCAGATGTTTTTTTGGAGTATATTAATATTATTATGTTTTGTGGAAATATATATATTATCTTATTAATAAAACAAATGAATTTCTGTAAATTACACAATTTGATGATAATCAAAATCATGGATATTTTTGTAAAACATGATATTGGTTTAATTCATAAAAGTTGTAATTAAATATATTAATATGTTTATAAATAGACTATAGGATATGAAGTTAAGCACATATAATCAAAGGTTAACCATTTGTGAATCTTAAATTTTATCTAATTTTTAATTTATCTATTTAATTATTGAGAAATAATAAATAGCACATAGCTGAAATTATTATTTCAGAAAAAATTATGTTTTTTTTCTTAAACATTATATTATAACAAATTAATAAACATTTATTTATTTATTTTTTATTTTTTGTAATTATAAGAAATGTGTAATGAATTATTTTCTTATAATTACTTTTCTAATGTTTCATTTAGTATTGTGGACCTGAAGTTTATTGGATAGATGGACAAAAGCCATTATTTTCATTTAAATGTAATTTATTATCCAGTGTGTATTCATCAGATAATCATATGCAAAACCTATTTGCACATGCAGAACGTTTGGAAAATAGTAAAATTACCACCATAATACCGCCTGAAACAGAAACATGTAAAATATTAAAAGTAAGAAATATTATTACATTAAGATTAACCATAAAAAATGGTTTTATTTTATTTTATTTTGCAGGCATCTCATGCAATTGACTTAGTTTCTGTTATAAATTTTTTACCAACATTATTTAATCAATTATTTAATCTTCTGTCATTTACTTCTTGTACCAATATTGCATGTAATATAATAAGATTATTAGTTCATATAGTAGATTCAATTCAAGAATCTGGTCAATGTGATTCATTAAACATTTATATTAAGGTACTTAGTATAAATTTACATTAATTATGTTTTATATAATTTTTGTTAATTTTGAAACAATTTATTTCTATAATCAGAAAATAATATATACTTATATTACTGTTATAATATTGGTTGATATAGAATTTATGTTTATTTTCAGTATGTTTATACTACTTCAACAACTAATGCATTTAATACTGTTCATGATCAACTACTTGCTCATTTACCAAGTTTACTCAACCCTGACAATACAGACTTTTTATTAATTAATAAATTTCTTGTAAATTCAAATTTTTTTTTTCAAATTATTATAAAAAGTATGGGACAATATCTTTTGACTTCTAATAGAATTAAGGTAAATATAAATTAATTTTAATAACATAAAAATGAACAAAATTAATATATAATTAATTGTAGGAATTTAATAATGAAAATTAAGTAGGTATTGTGTAATTATTTTTATAATAATAATTGCATAATAACTGTTGTTCAAAAACTATTGATATATATTTAAATTATTTTTTACCTATGGTTATAATCAAAGAAACATTTTATAAAAGTATTTTGATTATCATTATTAAGAAATATAATAAAATCCATAAATTTTATTTATAGTTATATCTTATATTATGTTTAATAAACCCAATTAAACATTAAAATTTTTCACTTTTTTAATTTAACTAATATTATGTAATAAATAATATATTTATATTACATATTTTTATTTAAAAATTATGTGTATATATCTGTTTAACTATAGTAAATAATATTATGTTTTCTATTTTAGATGCGCCGAAATGAAAGGTTTTCTCTTGAATATCAATCTCGTGTTCAACACATGTTGATAAATGTTCTTTTACCTTATGTTATGAATAAACATAAGGACATGCCTTCACAAGTAGCTAAATTGAATATGGCTATAGCTCATTTTTTAAAAAAATGTTTGACATTTATGGATAGAGGTTTTGTTTTACGATTAATAAGTTTATATATTAGTAGCTTATCAACATGTGATTCGACAATTGTAAGAAGTGCAAAATTATTATTTATGAAAATAATTATGTCACATGAGCATTATGTGTCATTCAATTTACCTGTGCAAAACGGACAGACTCCCCAAGGATGGTCACCACATTCACAATATTATCTGTCAGATGAATACTGTCGCCATCATTTTTTATCAGCAATTTTATTGCGTGAAGTTTCAAATGCATTTTGTTTGCCATATGAGTATCGTCACTCAGCTATTGCATGTTTCCGAGATTTACTTGCCAAACATGAACTAGATGATAGATATCAATCAAAGGTAGATTTTTTAAATATTAATTATTAGTAACAATATTGATTATAATTATGAATTATGATAGATTTTAGAAATAAATTACTATAGCCATAGGAATACTATTAATATTCTTAATATAGGTTTTCAAATATAAATTATAATTATAATGGGCTTTTAAATAAATTATCCACAAGTCAATACTTAAACTATAAATATAATGGGCAATCTTACATTATGATATGTGCTACCAACAATATTGTGACTTCGATATACATTCTATTCTAATCATGACAATTATACTCATTTGTGATTCCTAGAGTAATAAGGAGATTAATAATTGGGTATAAATAACAACAGAATAACAAATATTTAATAAAAATTCTAATGGTTAGAATTAAGAAATTTAATTTAAAATGACTTTGTATCAAGTTAAATAATATGATATTTGATAAGTTATTTTAATAATATATTTTGGTAGGTTGTATATTTTATTATTTTGGTAGTGCACATATTGTAAGATTGAAATTATAATTTATTTATACAATAAAGTAATAAACATTTTATTAATAAAACAATTTGTCTTTATAACATTTATTAAGATAATGATTATTATTATCAATTAGAATTAAAACATTAAGATAATTAAACAAAATTATTCAGCATCTATATCATATTAAAAAAAATATGATGTTCAAAGTTTAGAGATTTATTTTAGATTGCACTTTAAAATATCACAATTATACAATAACATATATAACAATTAATTTTAATACATTTGAATGATTTTTATATTAAATTTTTATACTTATTGTAAGTATTATGTAATCAATGTTGGGCAATAAATAACTAACAAATATTTTCACTCATACATATTTTATATTATATCCAAATAAATTAAATATATTATTTTACAGGGACAAATGGCTCGGATAGCTTCGTTATATTTACCTTGGCTTGGTGTAGTTATAGAAAATGTTGGCCGTTTAGATTATAAAAAACGAATGGATAATAAAATTCTTAAACGTCCATTAAAATTATCTTCTCCAAGGTATTATTAAAAATAATTTTATTTTCTTATTTAACCTATAAAAAATTACATAATGAAAACTAATATTGTTTTAAATTATTTATTTATAGATCGAGTAATCTTACTAATGATATTGCTCCTAGAATGTCATTAAACTTGAGAGATTCTACATATTTTGCAGCAATTGCTAGTCATTGTGAGTTTTTTTTTTTAGTATACATTATTTTGTATCTTTAAATAATAAATTAAATTATTGAATTAAAATTATTAAAATTATTGTAATTAAAATATATTTATTTTAATCGACATTAATTATATTAAAATATATATAATAACTATGAAATAGTTATATTTTAATTTATATATATTAATATATAATATGTATATTTTTTAGTAACACCATCCAAAAAGTTAATTAATTATGATCAGCAGCATGAGAAATTGGTTAAAACTGAGTCTAATTTAAGTATAAATTCATGTTCTTCAAATATGTCTTCTCCTGATAAAACAAATTCTTTATCAATTTCTCAAGAAACAGCTGTTGGAAGAATGTCTAATGTATTTGAATCAACAGGAACCAACAGAAATCGCCACTCTAGGTCTATAAGTGGTACACATACGTTTCCGACCATTACTGATACATCAATAAATGTGTTAAGTAAATTGGAACCTACTGAAGTTAAAGATGTCCTCATATGTTTTTTGTTTGTTTTGAAATATTCATCTCAAGATCAATTAATATCTTGGTGGCGTTATTGTTCAGAACAAGATATAGTGGCCTTTTTTAAAATTATTGAGTAAGTAAAATAATTTTGTTAAATGACTTTATTAATATTGAAATAATTTCAATATAAAGATCTTAATTATCAAAGTAATCTTTTAGATTAAGTTTACAAGAATTTCGGTATATGGGACGTAGAAAAATAATGGAAGAAATTTTGGTTGTTAATAATCGGGATAATATTCAGCCAACTTCTACTACTAATACAAAAAAATCTATGACATTGCCAGCACGTATGCAACCACCATCAGAATTTAATGAGGAAGTTACAGCTAATTTAAATTGTCAAGCACAATTACTTCTATCGCCTCCCATATTAAATAGCAATGGCACAGGCAGTATTGGACGAGTGGAAAATTCAAAAAAAGGTTTTAATTTTTATTCGAAATCACAAATATTTATAAAATATAACATTTATTACTGATCATTAATATTTATTATTTAATATCCATAAAATAATTAATATAATGTCATGTATATATTGTTAGCAACCAGTCTAGAATCGTTCGGATTAGGCAATGAAAGACACCCGTTGGGTAGCTCAGTGGGAGAGTAATCGCCCAGAAGGCGAGAGATTCGGGTTCGATTCCCGGACTATTTTTGAGATTTACCGAACGTTTCTAACAATATTAACAAAGTGAAAGAGACAAATATGTATTAATTTGAAAGATTATTTGACATATATCTATGTGTGTGTGTGTTACGATAAACGTATGGTTACTGGTTATTGGATATTTACCAATTGATCTTGGCAAATTTTAGAATATACAAAATTATATGGTAAAACAGAATCATTATTATAGTTTGGACTTTTATAAAAGATATATGGGAAATCTTAGGATATACACTATACAGTTAGGTGTTGGTAAAATTCTAAAAAATAGAATTGAAATTACGTTATTTATTTCATTTTTTTCTTTCATGTTTAATTATATTTATTTAAATTAACTATTTTACATAATGTATTTGTGAATTACCCATATAGTATATATAATATGTGTGCGTGTGTGTGTATATATATATCTTATAATTATTATTTATTAGTGCATCGTTTTTTATTAATTTGTTATTAAAAAATATTATATTTGTATACAGTTGTTTCACCATAATAATGATATTGAACTTTTATACTATAAGAAATTGTGGACGGAAGATTTTTTGGTTTGTAAACTAAAGCAACAATGATAGGTAAGGAATATTTACTTAACATTTTATTATAAATAAACATAGCGACCATTTTGAAAAAAGAAATAGGTATTAAACAAGCAGGTTTCCAGCTCACTTTAATTGGAAGGCAAGGGTTAATAAGATTCAATTGAATAAATATTGTAATAATATAAATTTTATTTTTTAAACTTTTACCAACACATAACTGTATAGTGTATATCCTAAGATTTACCATATTTCTTTTGTAAAAGATCAAAGTATAATAATTCTAAGTTTTACCTTATAATTTTATATATCCTAGAATTTACCAAAATTAATTGATAAATGTCTGAAATTCAGACATTACCAAGTGCAGTCAGTAAAACTTATGTTCAACCTAAAAATTTTAAGATTTATTAGTATTTGTACTTTTACTATAACATATTATATTATTTAATTTTTTTTTTTAGACAATTCAACTAGTGATGATAACTTAACATTTAGAGTGCTAGCTGAAGGTAATTTAACTGCAGAAGTGAGTTTAGTTGCTCTTGATGCTCTTTCATCATATTGTGTACACTTTAAAGACAATTTAATGGCATATAACGGTGAAAATGACATAATGGAAAGTGTATTTTCTGTACTTATGTCTTTTTTATGTGTAGCACAATCTACCTCAGTCTGTGGACATATATATGCTACTCTACGTTCATTTATTAATAATTTTTCTTGCGTGCTATTCAAAGGTATTTATTTAAATATTTATATACATAAGTTGACAAATATCTTTTTTTTTTCTTTTTTTTTTTTTTTAAGGTACTGCACATTTAGTTGGTAAACTTTGTTCTCAATTATTAAATGGATGCAATAGTCGATTTTCTATAGTAAGACAAGAATCTTGTGCTGCTCTTTATTTATTGATGCGAAGCAATTTTGAACTTTCATTGTCAAATATTACAAGAGTTCATTTACAAACTGTTATTGCTGTATCACAATTATTGGGTGATTTATCTTCTGCTGGTCTTAATAACTCTCGTTTTCAAGAAAGTCTCTCATTTATTAACAGTTATGCAAATAGTGATAAAGTAATGAAAAATACTGGTATGTATATAATCTATATACATTTAGGAATTTTTATTTGTAATTTACAAAATAATTGATTTCTTTTTTATAATATATATTATATAGTTCAAAGTTGATTAAGAATATTTAGTATAGAAAATAATTTTTTTTTGTATATTTTGTACTGAAAAAAAAAAAAAAAAAAAAGAAGAAGAATTGATACTGCTGGGGAAGGGATACACGTGTAAAGAGAATAGTGTTGAATTCAATACTATCATCTTTACCTGTATCCCTTTCACAGTAGTATCAGCTCTTTTTTTTTATCCTTTAAACAGCTATATATCTATATATATATAATATATATATATATATAGGAAATCGTATATTAACTTTACTCATAATTATATTTAATGAAACAAATAAGAAAAAATTAAATAATTGTTGTAAAATTAGTTGTACATTGTTCTTAGGATTTCCAGTACAAGTAAAAGATTTGACCAGACGTGTGAGAACTGTGCTAATGGCAACTGCTCGCATGAAAGATTTAAATCATGATCCTGAAATGCTGGCAGATCTTCAACATAGTTTAGCTAACTCTTATGCTTCAACTCCCGAATTACGTTTGACTTGGTTGCAGACCATGGCTCGTAACCATGATGATAATAGTGATTTTTCCGAAGTTATTATTTATTGTATATATTAATATTTTATATGTATAGTTTATATTATTATTAAAGTTGAAACTTTATTTATGGATTTTTATAGATATTTTATTAATTATTATATATCTCTATAACAGATGTTTTTCAATACCACCCTAATAAGATATTTTTCATATCTTATACATTTCCTTTAAACCTATGAGTTTCAACTATTGATAATTTTCATATTCAACTATATTATAGTAATTACTAATTGGATATTTAAAAAATATTGTTTATTGCATTTTAAATTTTAATATAATACAAAATTATGAATAATTCTATTTTCTTCTATTCTTTTTATTTTTTTAGGCTGCTTGTTGTAGACTTCATATTGCAGCACTTATTGCACAGTATCGAAAACTAAAAGGCACTCAAGAATGGGGTGCCGAAGAATTTAGAAAAATCTCTTCAAACATAGCGAAGGATGAAATGGAATTGCAATTAGACTCTGGTGGTAGTGTAGTGGCAGCTAACGATACACTATATGGTGAAGAAGCTCTCTTAGAAAGACTGGAGGAATGTGCAGTTAGCTTACGTCGTGCTGAACTATTTGAATGCTTTGGTGAATTATACAAATTAGTCATTCCTGTATATGAAAGACGAAAAGACTATAATGCATTGGCAGATTGTTACCGCACTGTCAGCCTTGCATATGATGCTGCTGTATCCGCTCGACAATCGGCACGTAGAATGCTTGGCCGGTACTATAGAGTCATACTATTTGGACAGGTAATGTTTTTTTATATGGATATTATACATGCAATAATAATTTATATTCTTAATTCTTATAAATTGTAACTAACAAATGTGTTACATACATCAGCATCTTGCATTATTAGCACTGTCTATACTTATATAGTAACATCTACTGCAGCTACTGCTATAAAGATTAGCAAATTACACCATTATAATGTAGTGAATACAGTAGTAATTTATATATGTGATTGTCATAAAGAAGTATTAAAGAATAACTAATAGCACCTCTGCTACCAGCAAATAATAATGTTTATCATTCAAGATATTTAGACCGAGATTTTCAATTTCTATCAGCCCCCAACAAAGAGTGCTCATTTAACAATTTTTTAGTACATTTACAAATTATTCAATGCATCGTACACAGTGTAAACATTATTAAATGAAATTTTTCACATAGGTATTTTCATACTACGTGTATAAAAACATTACCAAGTATAAATTTAAGAGAAAATAAATAACAAAAGCTATCCATATTTTTGTTTATCGGACCAAATTTTATGCGAGATTTTCTTGGTAACTCATCGGTTCAATCCGGGCCTGTCTATAAGTCTATGTAATTAGTATATTAGGTATTATAATAGGCATATTTATATATTTTATATAGTTTACATATATATTTTATCTATTGTAAAGTTTAATTTAATAATAGTAATAATTAATAAAACATAAAATGCAATATATATTTATTATTAATTAAATAATAATTATTATATTGTTATATTAATTTTAGATATATGCATTTCTGTGTTATTTTTATGTTATTTAAGTAAAATAATTACTATTGTTTAAAGGATAAAATTTGATTTCTCAGGCCTATTTTGGTGATCAACATGGTATTGAATTTGTATATAAAGAACCTAAGTTAACACCCCTGTCAGATGTATCTGAACGATTGTTATGTCAATATGGTGCCAAGTTTGGAAGGGATAATGTTCGAATTATTATGGATTCAAGTACTGTGAGTAATATATACATATAATATGCAATATGTATAGATGTTAGAGTATGAAATGGTATTATATTATGAAATATCTAGGTACTTTATATAATAACCAAATTAAAGTGATAAAACATATAATTTATGAATTAACTAGTTATTTAATGAATTCCCCAATATTGTTTAGTTATATCATGCACATTGGAAATTATTTAATTAATTATTAAATAAGTATAACAAATACTTAATATTAATTAAGTATTAAATTCCAGTGCCCAGTTAATGAAATGAATTTATAAACAAATATTAGGTAATATGGCAATATGCATATACAACAATGCTCAAAATTCACACATTGATTATAACAAACACTTATATAATATCTATATATATATATATATAAATTAAATATTATAAAATTGTATTATAGTACTACTAAAAATAGAGCAAGTATGAAAATATTGTGTTGTTAGTTTATTCTTCTAATTCATTTTTTATTCTCAACTACTTAAAGTCAGCCACTCTGATTCTTCTATATACATTTTCCTTTAGTCTTATTTCTATCTTTTTACTTATATCAGCTGTTCTCGTATTACTCTCTATTCAATCTTACTTACTTATTTAGTATTATAAATTTATTAAATATTTAATAGATATTTACTAAAATATTTATGTAATTATTGTTATTAACCTATAGATTTCTGTTTCTGAATTGGATCTGAAATTAGCCTACATACAAATTACTCATGTTGTGCCATATCATGGAGAAAAATACATGGACATTGATAATGATTCAATTTCAGAGTTTGAACGTAATCATGATATTGATAGTTTTGTTTTTGAAACACCATTTACTCGTAGTGGTGTTGGACATTCTCAAAGTGGTCCGCGTGAGCAGTGGAAACGACAGACTATTATAAAAAGTAATATTTTATTATGTCCCTGTCATTTATTTTATAGTTTATATTAACCAAATCAGTGACAAAATATATGTATATTTTTTTCTAGCGGAATATTCATTTCCATATGTCAAAAAACGTTTAAGAGTGTGCTCTAGACGTGAAATAGAACAATGCCCAATTCAAGTGGCTATTGATGAAATGTGTCAACAAGTTCGTGAATTGAGACAAGCTGTATCTACACAGCCAACGGATGTGAAAAAACTCCAGCTACGTTTACAAGTACAAATATTTTAATATATAATTTCATTCAACATGGATTAATATTTATCTTATCTTTTTTTTCATCAATTTTGTTTCATTTCCACACATTTACAGTTTTAAAATTATGTTATTGATTATATTTTCTTTAAGTATTTGATAATATTTTTGGGGCCTTTCATTAAATATTGCAATAATATACAAATGTATGTGTTGTCAAAAGAATTTCAGATATTTCCAATTTACGGTAACTCTAATTTTGACGAATTTGTTTTTAAATATTTCACAATAACTCAGGTATTATTGAACTTAGAAACTTGACAATTTTTTTTTTGGTATTCACTTTTACATATATGTATGTACTTTATATACGTGATACAACTCTTATGTTGTGATTTTATAATGTTTTAAATTTAAATGAGTATTCATTTTAATAATTATATTAGGTTATTTTTTAGATTTTAATCAAAAATTTATAATCAGTACATATATCATCTGATTGAACTTTGCTTAGAATCCTTTTTCAAATGTGATGATAATTTGCATTTAAATTTTAATCAGAAGACAATACTATCTTCTCTACACCTATATCTTACCCATGTTCCACACCAGTAACAGCTCTGCTTTTTATAATTTTAAATTCTATAATTTAGGTTATATCAATAATTTAATATAATTAATTATATTAAATAATTATGACTTTATCCCTTCAGATTATATCCCATATTAATAAACTTTTTTAACTTAAACGTCTTAAACTAATACATGAAATGTTATTAAGAATCCATAACATGGGCTTATACAATTATTATTATATATAATAATTATTATTAGTTTTATTCTTGCATATTAATATAGCATATAAATAATAATTATAGGGTAGTGTTTGTGTTCAAGTTAATGCTGGTCCTTTGGCTTATGCTAGAGCATTTTTAGAACCACAAGCCATATTGGATTTGCCAGCTGATAAAGTTCAAGATCTTAAAGATACTTTTAGGTGAGTGTCTTTATATTTAATGTAATATACTTAATGGTTAATATATTTTATAAATTATATATTATAAGATGTACGTTATATGGTATCTATATGACTGAACACATCATAATACTAATTTAAGGGCAGAAGGTGTTGTCATAGTTTATGAGCAGTACCATATTTATTATATAGGTTATTTACTTGGTTCTTTTAGTTTTAAGAAGTGAAGTACAAATATACTAGTTACCTACCATAATAGTACCATAAAAGTGTTTGAAAAATTGTAAATTTATAATATTATATATATATATTTATTATTGGCATTTTATGAGAAGATATGATATATAGAAGGAGTCAGAATTGTTACGAAAATGAGTGTGGATGGTAAGAGGAGGAGAGGTAGACTAAAGAAGAGGTTAATAAATGGAATAAAGTATGATATGAAGATAGCTGGTGTGAAAATTTAAGATATTAGTGATTGAGATCTATTGAAGTGTAAGATTAGGCATTAGGGTGATCGACCTATGTAGTTAGGAGGTAATAAGAAAATACTAATAAAATTTGGTACAATAATTTTTACGTATTTTCGTAGGAAAAGAATATAGCTATTGAATTGTATTTATATTATTGTTTGTTAATATGTATTACTTTTATTTTAATGAAAATAGAGAATTTATCAGTGTTTGTTTTGATGCGTTGAAATTAAATCGAATGATGGTAACAGCTGATCAAATTGAATATCATGATGCATTACAAGAGAACTTTTTAAAAATGTGCCGTGAACTGTCAGAGTGCATTGAGAATGATTCAATGTGGCGAGAAGTATTTCAAACATGTACTTCTCCTGGTAATGATAGTCGAACCTTATTTACAGCGATTAGTGGTGCAAGTCACGATTCATCTAATGCGTAACATTTTTAGTTTTATCAAGTTTTATTTTTATTTATTATTTGTTGTTAGCCAAAATTAAGTTATTCTTTTTTTATGTATATTTATGTTTATACTAGGACATTTTATACTTGACATTATTATTTCTATTGTTATTGTAAAAATATAGCCTTTTGATTTATTATTGTTTTATAACGTATACAGAAATAAATAATTATTTTTTAAATAGTATGTATTAATTAATGAGTAATAACTATTAATAATATATAAATTGTATCTGCTATAGTAAATATTGTATATTTTTGTAATTGTGATGGTTATTTTTTCTAAGCTGTTTTTAGCCATGCAAATTTAATATTATTAATAATTATTATTCATGTACCCTATGTCCCTATCCTATTTATAAGAAAAGGTTATCATTAAAAGACTACTATTAAAATTTTTTAATTTTTTTTATATAATTTATTCGAACAAAGTTTTTTTAGAATAGTACATAAATGATGAAATTCTGATGCACAAAACTAAAAAATTGTACACATAAGAAAAATGTTAACATTTTTACTATAGATCTGTCACGAAGGTTATTTTCTAATTAAAACTATAGAGAATTTTCCATTTTTAATCATCAATAGTGGTCGTGTGTGCAACTTGACAACTATTAAAAAAATGAAACAATTTTCAATTTTAAAATTACTAAATAAATAATTTTTCTATATTCTTTCATTTTTATACAAAACATAAAAAAACATGGAGTATGTTATAAACTATAAGTAGTGAATTAGTAAACAGATTTTAATGCAAAATGTATTCTTTTTTTATACTCAAGGATAATGCATTCCAAGTGGCAAGTACACATGTTAACTCATGTAATAAATTTGTTGATGTTAGTTTATGTCATTTAAATTCAATGCATATATTTATTATAATTATAAGACTTAAAGTTAGATTACATATTTTAAAATATTGGATTTATATAATAAAATTTTCTAATATTTTTATGTACCTACCTATTAAAAATTGTTTGGTAAAATTGTCCATGTATGAAATGTCCAAATATTATTTTATATTATACCTAGGTACGCTTTAATTTATTAACAAGTTCACTTTTTATTGTACCTAATGGCTGAAATAATCATATATTCATATTCATAATATCCATTAGATGGAGTTATTTAATTTTAGAATTAGACCCATTAAAAGTATACATTTTTTATAATAAAAAAATTATATATATTTTGCGTAATAAAATTAATTTTTGTATAACTTTAAAAGACATTGATGATAAAATGCAATTTTAGAGCATTGGTTTTCAATTTTTTTTTAGTGACCTTAAATTGAAACAATACTTTATTTGCAAAACTCTTTTACTAGTAGATACTTATCAATACAAGAAAAATAAAACATTTCTTACATATATAAAAATTATAAACTATAAATACTAGTAAGTTTTATTTATTTTTCATATTTATCATAATAAATAGATTGAATAGTTTAAAATTAAAAATATCCTTTAATAAATATAGGTAAAATTGTATTTTCTAGTTTCTATATAGTTATACATTATATGAAGTAAAAAAAATGTTAAAATCAATTTAATATAATAACCAATATTTATGTCATATAATTTTTCCACAGCTAATTAGTAAAAATTAAAAAAAATAAAAGTACTTTATAATAAAAATATTTTTACGTTGCATCAGATATAAAAGAAATATTTATAATATATATTTTATTATATTTAATATGTTTATATTTTTATTTTTGTAATCCTACTGTTAGCAGTATCCAGATTAATCTAAAAATAGATTCCCTCTCAATCTGTCGAAAAATTGCTGATATTGCCTTCTTATATAAATTATTAAATGGCATTATATACTGTCCCTCTCTGTTAGAACAATTTGCTTTCATGTACCACAAATTCACAATATTATTCCAGACCTTTTCCAACTTTTCATTTAAAAACCCACCGCACAAATTATGGCCAACAAAATCCTCTAAATAGAATCTGTGAAGTAGACAATCCGTCAAATTTTGATTTTTTTTTATTTATTTTTAATTTGTAAATATTTACTTTAAATTTAAATACTTGTACTTTTATTATGTTATATAAAATACTGATATTATTTGTATCTAATTTATATAACCACATTTTATGTATTATATTAGTTAATTATATTATGTACCTGTACTTGAGCCTTTCAGGCGTTAATTCAATAAATAAATAAATAAAATTGACAATTTTGGGTTCTATGGTCTGAAAATTTTACTGAAGTACCTATAAGTAGTTATAAGTATAGTTATAAGTTATAAGTAGTTTATTTAACATGATATCCAAATATTAGAAAAATTCTAAGTTCATATTAGTGAAATTGATAATCAATATTGTTTATCTATAATATGTATGGATTCTTATTATTTATTTCAATAATACAATAATTCTATTTTCTATGTCATCAAACCAATCAGGCGTTTAGATACATTATAGTAGTTTACATCTATTCTACTCTATGGTGATGGAACATTATAAAGTTGTTCTAATTTTTTTTTTTAAATTTGCAACGCTTATATTTTATTTTAATATTTTTTTGGTATATACTCGTGTAAATATTTTATTGTCATAACTTTTTAACATTTTATTTATTTTAACGTAGTTGCAAGTTTATAAATAGTTGAAAATGAACCAAAATATACCTAATTAAAATATTACAACACTCGTCAATTCAACAATCGTTAACTGTCAAGGAAATGAAAATTCCGTGATGGACGTCCTAATAAAGGTACCTAGGTACCTATTTAATAATTATAATGGAAAAAAATTTCATGTCTCTATATAAAACTTAAACTTGCATCTTATAGGGAACCCCCTCACAAATTTATTTTCATAATTTTATACTTAAACTATATACAAAATATTTTGGATAGTTAAATGTAAAATATAATAATAAATTTTTTTTCTAAGATATTTAATCATAATAATAATGGTAAAATTTTTTTTTTGTTTTGATATAAAACATAAATTTGCATCTTATAGGGGGACCCTGCGCAAATTATTTTCAAAATTTTATACTTAAACATTTTTATATACAAAATATTTTGGATAGTTAAATGTAAAATATAATAAAAATGTTTTCTAAGATATTTAATTATAATTATATTATTTAAAATTATAATTTTTTTTATTTCATCTTTTAAATATTACATTACTCTTAAAATAATAAAATCAAGATCAGATATTTAGCAGGGCAATTAAAAAAAATGTACAGCAATTTTATTTTATTAATATATATTTTAAATTAAATTTAAAAATAATATATAATTTTCATCTTAATTTGATGAGATTGAATGTGTAATTGATAAATCTTGAAGTTTCATTGATACATCTACAGAAAAATTAAATTTAAGCTTATGTATACAATAGTTTATTTTAATGTTTTTTATTACCATCATATTCATCTTCAGAACAAGATTCGGTTGGCGTAAAATTACATTCATTATCTAAGTATGACTGAAGTTTACCAATTGAAGCTAACATTAGGCCTAAAAATGGTGGTGATGGTTTCAAAGGTCTAGTTAAATATTCTGGATGAAATTGAGTAGCAACATAATATGGATGATCAGCAAGTTCACATATTTCCATTCTAATTTTTTCTGTATCAGTTCCAACAAATTTTAAACCAGCCTTTTCTAGACGCTCTACATAATTATTATTTACTTCATAACGGTGTCGATGTCTTTCTTCAATAGTCCGATTTCCACCATAAAGTTTAACTAAAACATTTAATATCATGGAATACTAACTGGAATATATAAGTAATAACCTAATATTTAACTTACATGTTATAGATGGACATTCTTTCTTAAATATAGTTGTTCGTTTACCCAGTCTCATAGTCCCACCTTTATTTTCAGGACAATGTTCAGGCATTTCAATTATTAATGGATCCATGCAATTAGGATTTATTTCAGTTGTATTCGCATTGTTTAAATGTAATACATTTCTAGAAATATATTTTAAATTAAATTTATGTATATTATATTAGGTGTTTTCAACAATATTTTTCAAATATTTCTATTATAAATACTTTAGGGGAATAATGAAAAATTACAAATAAATTTATTTACATTTGTATCAATATAAAAAAAAAATTTGAAGTTTCATATATTAATATTGTATCAAAATATTGATAAAAATAAGGACCCCTAATATTATTTATATACCTATGTACATTATACAATATATAAGTGTCCCACCTAATCTATTTATTTACTATATCTCCGTAAATAATTAACATTTTGGAATGCTGTTTTTTTTTTTAAATTCTTATTCGTTATTTTATGGATTTAATTATTTATTATATTATCTATGTTACTTTTTTAAATTTAGTCATTTGATAAAAATGTGACTATATTCAAGTTTGGTGAAATTATAGCTAATTTATAGAATACAATTGTATGATAATTTTGATGGTTAGACTTTTTAATTTAACCCGTAAGTGGTACAATGGAAAAATGTAACACTAGTTATCTCCCAAACCTCTCATTCTTTTTTTTTTTAATTTCTTCTAAATAATTCTATTTGGTACACATTTTTCAATTATGTCATCTAATTAATTGCATAAATATTACCATTATAGCATTAATATGTTTATTTGCAATACATTTTTTCAATTCAAATGTATATTACATTTAAAGGAATTATTTAATTTTCTAGGAATTTATAGGATCTACTATGCAAATTTCTACTTAATTTTCATTAAGTCCTATAGCATTTAAAAATAAAATTTTAAATCCATAACCATCTAAATATTATTAAAGAATTTATTTTTCTAACATCATAATTTGTAATTATCTAACCTATATAGTGAATTGTAAAATAAGAAATGAAAAAAAAATTCTTAAAAATGTATATCTTCATTAAATTAGGTACCTAGTCAACTCATCAAAATCATCATACAAACATAATTTATAAATTGGCTATTTTAAATTTCACAAAACTTAAATACAAGTTATTATTTGTATTTTTTTTTAGGAAGTAATTAAATTTGAAAATATAAAGTAGATATTATTATATTTGTATTATTAAAGTTAAGCCTGTTAACTAGTAATTTAAAAAAACGATATTCAAATTTTAGTATTCTGTGAAGATATTATGAAATATAGATCTGGAACATAGGGGATATGTGTTTTAACATCACTATCATGTTTTATAACACAGATATAAAACAGGGTATTATAATAATTTCTAATTTTACCTAGCAAATTCAATAACAGCAACTTGCAAACCAAGACAAATTCCTAAAAATGGTTTACGATTTTCACGACACCATCTGCATGCTTCTATTTTACCTTCAACTCCTCTTGTACCAAAACCACCAGGTACAATAACTCCACTATATACATATAAAAAATAAAAATAAAATGTAACTGTAAAATAATATGTGAATGGCATAATTAACTTACTCACTACGGCATAGTTTCTGCCATGCTTCATGATAATCAACTGGATATGATAATTTAGTTTCAGTTTCAAGATTAGCAGCTTCAACATACTAAAATTAAAAACAATAATTACATAATATAAAATAAAAACAATTATTTGTAATAAGTTATTACTGTAATAGACACTTTATAATTGATATGAGCAGCAGCATGAATCAAAGATCTAGATACTGATGCATATGCATCAGTCAGTTGTGTGTATTTACCTACTAAAGCAATTTGTATTGTTTTTTGAGAATTGTCCAATCTGTAAATTATTGAAACTAATAAATGTATAGTAGTACCCATTATTTTAAAATCATAAAATAAGTTTATTAATTATTAAAGAAAAAAATTAATTTTACATTAAAAAAATACTAAGAATATACAATATAATAAAAATATACTTGTCAGATAGTTTTTTCCAATCTTTCATAAAAGTCCGATTATAACCAGGGTTAATGGGAAAATTTAAACGATCTTGCAAAAATTCTAAGGCGCCTTGTTTTTCCATGAATAAAGGTACTTTATATATTGAATCCAAATCATGCATAAACAGTACCTAAAAAGAAATTAAACATACTATTTAAGACTTAATTATTAAATTATTAATAAATCTGGTTCACTATGTATGACTAACCAACTTTACATACTTGTCTTAATGCTACATCACAGAAAGTAGATATTTTCTTCTTTACTTGTTCTACATTAGAACATGGTTTTGTACTTCTACAAATAACAAGATCAGGTGTTAAACCTAAACCTCTAAGTTCACGAACACTAGCTTGTGTTGGTTTTGTTTTGTCATCTCCAGTTGCACCAGGCTATAAATACAAAACTATATAAATTTTCAAAACATATTTATTATAAAATATTATATAAATACTTGAAGAATAAAAGAAACATGAGCACATATAAAATTTTCTTTTTTCACTTTAAACTGAAACTGTCTAAAAGCTTCAACAAATGGCATACTTTCTATATCACCAATGGTACCTCCAAGTTCAACTACACAAACCTAATAAAGATAAATAAATAATGATAGGTATGTATAATATTATTTAAATAAATATATGCGTGTAAATTTTTCTATTGTGATGATTTTTTAATTTTTACAAAACCAACAAATTGGCATGAGAAAAATTAATTATTACATCATAAATTTAAAAATAAAATATATAGGTACAAATTTTTTTTTATATTAATATGAATATTTTTACATCAGGTTCTGCTCCATCATTACTGACTGATTGTTTGGCTACACGCTCAACCCATTCTTGTATTGCGTCCGTAATATGAGGTATAACTAAAATTGATACACAAATAAAAAGTAATAAACATTATTAATAAAGATGCATAATTGTTAATTGTCAATATTTAAACAGATAATTAATAATTAAAAATTAATCAATGTTAGGTACATACTGAGTAATAAAATAAATATAATTTACCTTGGACAGTTTTTCCTAGGTAATCGCCTCGTCTTTCTCGATTGATGACTTCTTGATATATTTTTCCAGTAGTAATATTATTATGACTGTGCAGTGTGATATCGAGAAATCGTTCATAATTTCCTAAATCTAAATCTACTTCACCACCGTCATCCAGTACATATACTTCCCCTGAAAATTTAACGTATCTGCTAAATATTCAAAACGTTTAATTGCTTATTAATTATGAATAATTTACTTTCGGTTAAGTAATACTGTTATCTCGTGTACACATACCATGTTCATAAGGTGAAAAAGTTCCAGCATCAATATTTAAGTACGGATCGATTTTTATAGAAGTCACATGGACACCGCAAGACTTTAATAATGTTCCGATGGATGAAGCAATGATTCCTTTACCAACACCGCTCATAACACCGCCGGTAACTAATATGTACTTCATGATTTAATATTAATTTAAATACGAAATATCAACGAAAATAAAAATATTGTTAAACGACTGGGGAACGGGTGAACTCCCAAACCGTGGTCGTCGGCATGTAACATGTATCATGCTATATGCGACGTGCGAAAAGCGCGGAAAAAATGTAAACAATATAAATATTACGTAAGATTGTAAAATACAATTTTTTAGGTTAACACCACAGATTAGATTAACACTAACATTTTTGTAGTATTGATATTTTATATTTAAATGTTATATTAATTATTAATTAATATGTTTTATTTTTTTCATATGCGAATACTTACTATGCAATTTATTTTGTATTATTAATTAATAAAAATTACATTTTTTATTGACATTTTAAAATTCGTCCCCAGCCTTCAAATTAATTTTCCCATGAAGGTCAAGGTCGAATATTTTTAAATGATAAGATGGATTAACATTCACCGTATTGGTATATTCAAAAATTTTCATTTCAGTTTCAGAGTTCAGTGTTCAGACTTCATTTTTATTTGAAATTTGCTCGACTGTATTTGTTTCGTTTATTGTTCGTCAATCCATTTCAACAATACAAATCATGTCTAAACAAAAGGTGTGCATTTTAGGATCAGGAAACTGGTATGCATAATTTAAATATTTTTTGCATTAACGATTAATAAGTGGTATAAGTGTACTTTTTTTTTTTTTTTTTTTTTGTCTTAATACTCACAATTGTTTTAAACATTGTATATTTATGACCTAACCAATATAACCATTTATTTGTACTTTAATATTACTTTAATATTAATTTTAATATTAAAATTTTAATTTAATAATTTTTAATTTAAAAATAAAAATTAATTTAACTAATAAATTTCAAACTAAAATCCCAAACAAATATAAATTATTAAATTCTATACCTATTAAATTATAATACAACATACAAGTAGATACCTAGTTGATTTACATTACGCCTATATTGTATGTGAAGTTATTTCCAATTGCATAATATTAAGTTATGTAACAAATTATTTAAATTAAGATATAGGTATCTACCCAAATTTATAATTAGATACACTTACCTATATCTATTTATTAAAAAATAATTTATTTTAATTATAGGTATATTAGAAGATTTTAAGTAGGTATACTTAATTTTTTTAAGTAGACACTTTATAGTTTATAATGATCATTTCGTTAAATTTAATTTCAGCTGATACTTAAATCATTATTTAAATTATAATAAATCATGATCTATTTGCTACTCAAATACATATTTATTGTAAATGTTAATATAGATTATATATGAATAATTTTAAATGGAAGATTAAGCAGAAAAACATTTCTTTTTTACTTTATTATTTAATGTAAATTAGTTATACCTATTCAATTTTTTCAATAAATTGGTAGGTATAATTAAAGTATTCTGTAATGTATTTTAAAACTATTAATTTATAATTAATATAGGTATTTAAAAGATTATAAATTTATACAAGAAAAAATGACCTTACCATATTTACCTTATAATAAATTAAAAAGTAAGGGTAGGGATATAGGTGTAAAGAGGATATTGTTGAATTTTGATTACAATTTGAATGCAATGATAAATCATAACATTCGAAAAACGATTCTGAGCGAAGTTCATCAGATAATATTTTTACCGATTAAAATTTTTACATTTAATAGTCTCTACGTTCAATATTAATAATTAATAATTAAATAATAAATAATTTATCATATACCTTAAAATATTAAATGATTATTATAAGTTTTCATTATAAATTACAATATGAAAATATTTTAATATTTTAAAAAAATTGTGTAAAAGTTATATTGTGATTCGAGAACCCATAACCTGTTATATCACCAGATTACGAAAAACCCACTAAAATGTCATACTTAAATTTATGATTACTTTAAATATTAATTTACGCAAATTTTTGTTTACACCATTATTTCCAAATCAAATTAAATAGGCTATTTTAAAAATAAAAATCTGAGGGGTAGCTAATTAAAATTGTTCCTACCTACCTATCTTTTAAAATTTGTATAAATACCTATGAATTAAAATATTTATCTATACTATTAGCTATTACATGTTCAAATAAATTACAATATATAATTTTAATTTTAAAGTGTTAGATTTACTTTTTTTTTCACTATTGAAAAAGCTATAATCAAGGTATTCGGTTATTAATTAATTAATTATATATATATATATATTTAGCGTGTAATAAAAAAAAAGAATAATAAATAATTTTAGTTGAAAATATTATAAAAATGACATTATTTACCTCTTTATTTGCTTAATTTTATGAAGTTTCATTTAATTAAATTTAGTATTAAAACTAGTAATTTGTTTATTTTTTATTTAGTAAACTTACAACAATGACATAATTAATGTTTGTCAGTTTATTATTTTATATATTTGAGTTTTTTTCCATTATTTAAATTTATATTAATTACCTGTAGGGGTTCTTCGATTGCAAAAATTATTGGAACAAATGCAGCTCTTTTAGATTCATTTGATTCTTGTGTAAACATGTGGGTTTTTGAGGAAATAATAGATGGAAAAAAATTAACAGAAATCATTAATACTACACATGAAAATGTTAAATATTTACCTGGTAAAAAACTTCCTGAAAATGTGGTAAGTACTTAAATTTATTATATACAAGGTGATCTGTTACAGAAATAATAGATAGTTCATAATATTTATAAGTTATTGAATTTTCTAGTTAAATACCTACCTTTACTTATATGTAATTCTGTTAATTTTTAATTTGTTTAAAAACATGTATTTTAATCTAACCCAAGTTTTTTTTAAACTATGTATTATGTAAAAAAAAAAATTACCTACATAATTATTTCAAATAGTTGGTTAATATATGCCATTGTTAATAGTTGCACGCAATATTTGCCAATGGCAAAAATTAAGGTTAAAAGTTTAATAACAATGTCATTTATATTTTTCTCATAATTTTTTTGACTTGCTGCCAACTATACTATAGGAGTATATTTTAAAAAAAAATTTGTAATAGGTATAGCTTTTACAATTCATAAGTTTGAAATAAAAATTTAATACAATTTTTTAATTATTTATTTGAGGTGTCTTATATAATTATAATAGGTAATACCATTGATTATTAATACTAGTATTTATAATCAATGGTAATACTTATCAATATTGTAGTATTGTACCTACTTACTAATTAACTACTTCATAATATTAAGCCATATTGTAAAAATAGTTGATAATTTTTTTGTATTTTTGGAATTGATTATATTTAATTTTTAAAACCTAAGTACTTTCAAAAATATAAATATAGCAAATATATATAATTTATATGACAATACCTCATATCTAACATTTCAATAATTGTTCAGGAGGTACATAAAACCGATTTATTTTATTTACAAAGTAGAAAATACCCAAATTGTTTAAGATTTACTATAAAAATATAAATTATTCACTAATTTTCATTGATATAATTAGTTTTTATTTATATAGTGTCGATATTAAATAAATTGTCTACATTACTTGCATGTATTAAAAACTTAAATTTTAGTAATATGCATATAATATATTATATTATAATTAGTTATAAAATAAAATATTTATTATAGGTTAATTTAAAAATTTTATTTTATTAGTGTATATTGACTAAATATAATTTCTGTATAGTCTTTAGTCAATAATTCAACCTTTATATTTTAAATATTATACTAATATTTTTTGATTTAATAAATACATAAGTTAATATTAATGTCAGTATTTCATTTAGATTGCAGTGCCTGATGTTGTTGAAGCTGCAAAAGAAGCCGATATTTTAGTATTTGTTGTTCCTCACCAATTTATTCCAAAATTATGTTCAAATCTTGAAGGATTTATTAAACCTACCGCTGTTGGACTTTCTTTAATTAAAGTATTTTTAAACAAAATGTTTTATTTAAAATCTCATTATGTAATATGTACTCGTATGCATTTTAAAGGGATTTGATGTAGCAGTTGGAGGTGGAATTGATTTAATTTCTCAAATTATTAAAAGGCATTTAAAAATTGAAGTATCTGTATTAATGGGTGCTAATTTGGCTAATGAAATTGCTGATGAAAAATTTAGTGAAACCACAATTGGTAAAAAATATTCTACAAACATACACATATTTTTTTTAAAATTTTATTAACATTATTATTTAGGTTGCAGAGATAAAAAAGTTGGGCAAATTCTTAAAAATATGATTCAGACTGATTATTTCCGTGTTTCTGTTGTTGATGATGTTGAGGCTGTTGAAGTCTGTGGAGCATTAAAAGTATGTTTAATAATACAATTAACCATTTAACCCTATAATTTTATCAGTTGAAAAATTATATCTATATATAAATTTGTATTAATTATTTTATATACATTTAGAATATTGTGGCAGTTGGAGCTGGTTTTATTGATGGTTTGAAATTAGGAGATAACACTAAAGCAGCTATAATACGTATTGGTCTAATGGAAATGATATCATTTGTCGATAAATTTTATTCTGGTGCTCGTATTTCTACATTCTTAGAATCGTGTGGCGTTGCTGATTTAATCACCACATGCTATGGTGGTCGAAACAGACGAGTATCTGAAGCTTATGTAACTTCAGGAAAAGTAAATATAATTTATTCCATTACTACATTATACTATACTCTATCTCACAAAAGAAATGTAGCGCTGTTGGATGAATATCGGTTGGTTTTAGCACATCTCCACGCCGCACTTTGTTTAATTCCCTTTCTGCGCGTTAAAAATGTGTAATAATGTGTATGGCCGTTGTCAATGGTAGCGGTGGCATATAATGTTCTCTGTTTATATGTAGCGTTTTATGTTCTTATTATTTTGACTATTGCTATTTTTTATTTATTATATATTATATAATACCTAATATTTTATTATTGTTTATAATTCTGATTGTAATTAATCTTTGTAGAAGTGGACTGTATTAAATTATAAAACTTTTAATTATAAATCACATGTTTTTATTAAACTCACAGACAAAAAATATGACAAGAAAAAATGAATAAATTTAAAATGTATAAATTTTACAATATTTGCTGTGGTATACTGTGCCACGCTCACGTAATACATCGTACTCCTTACCAACTATACATAAAGAATTGCGATAAGCGCTCCGACGACAATTAATTAAGCACACTGACAATAATAATATAATGACACAAATAACCGTACTTTAAATCATAATAATAATGGTAATCACCCAACTGTGGTTACATAATGTATATAATATTACCTATTTCTTACATATTTACCGAACAATTATTATTAATTTTATATATATATATATATATTATATAAGTACAAATTTATTTTGCATTTTTTAGCGAAAAAAAATATATAAACAATAATAAAATAATATAATATCAATTAAACATAATATTATGAGTGTCTTAATATTTTTATGTTAATTTACGTGAGAACGATCGACATCGAGTAAAAAACAAGTATTAAACAATAATATGTACAAAACAAATAGGTATATTTTATATATTTTTATATTAACATATAGAATCGACAGCAGAGGATGAACATCGGGAAAGTCGTGATCAGTCGTATTACGTCAGTAATAATTGTGTGTTTGATTTTGTTAATTAATTTAGCCAACAACGGTGGTGGTAGTGTATCTGCGGGAAACGGTACCTTTCTTTTGTAAGATAGAGTATACAATATACATTTATACTATATTATGAGATATTGTTTGTTTTAAGAAAATAAATTATAATCAATAAATATTAACAATTATTTTTATATTTAATGATGTATTAGAAACTTTAGTATTGAAATAGCAATTATTAATAAACAAAATCTGATAAAGAAATATATATTTATATAATAATTATACTTTCTTATTTAATTATTATAGTCTATAGAAGAACTTGAAAAAGAATTATTAAATGGACAGAAACTTCAAGGACCAATCACAGCTGCTGAAGTAAACTTTATGCTCAAAAATAAAAATATGGAAAATGAGTAAGTTTAATTAGAAATATTCAAATATGAAATATATAATATATATATATATATATGTATATTATTTAAAATAATTGTTTAGATTTCCTTTATTTACTACAATCCATAAAATTTGTGTTAGTGAATTAATACCTAAAGATTTAATTGAACAACTGAAATCAAATACTAAGTAAGTTATAGAATTTTTTCATATGTAAAGTATTAAATAAGAATATTTATGTTTAATGTTTATATAATATGTTCTAAGAATCTTTACATGTCTTATAATTAGTATTGTGTGTTAGTGTCATACTTCATTTATATTATTGTTATTATTATGGTATTATCTTTCGAAAAAAAAAAACTAAATTAAATATAATTGTTATATAAATTTGAATTTTATAATGTATCTAAATATTATTTTAAGTATTATCAATAAAAAAAAGTAAAGATAAATATTGCATAATTAATCTCATGAGTGTGACACTAATATAATTGGGATATTTTGAACTTTATTAATGGAAATATCCATATAGTAGTAATTTATATGTAAAAAATGTAAAATAAACTATAAAATATTTATATATAATTAATTATATAATATTTACTTATAGGCCTGACGAATTAAATATGGACAAATGTAACCTGTAGGATTTTATTGAAATACATAAGTTTTATGTAATACAATTGTGTTATTTTATTTTAGGAATATTGATCAAGCTGGTGGAGAATAATTTGGATAGTTGTTTCAACCATGCTAGGTTGCCATACTATTTAGTATTTAACATTTATATACTTGTTCATTGTTTAGTTACAATGTGAATGCACATTATTGTCAGATTGACTTTATTGTTACAGTTATATCATGTATATTTATTTATGTCATTTGTGTTATAATTGATAATGATTTTTTTTTTTTGCACTAACTCAAACAAACAACATGCACCAATTTAAAATGTTACCAATATAGATATTGTAATAAGGCAATCAAATTATAAATATATTTGTAGGTTTATTATATAGTTAAAACAAATTAAGTGTGTATTAAAGTAACGAAACTATAATTAATCCCGAGGACACCACAATGACTAGTAACAATATTTCTTTAATTTTTAGACCATCTTCATAACGGTTAATGATGGTGAATTTTGTTTTGTTGAATTCCAATAATGGTATAAAAATATTTAATACATCTGGTATCATCAAAAAAAGATCTCGTATTACCTAAAAATAAAATACTTTTGTATAAAGTGGAATAAAATATTATTAATAAACAATTAAAATTTAATATGTAAAAACTACTTGAAAGTATAAAGAATTATTTTAATTTATAAATGATTCTTAAATATTAGTAATATTTACGAGTAATTAAAATTCAGATTTAAAGTTAAAATTATTAACATAATTTAAGTATTAATTTTTAGATTCTGAGCGAAGCGAAGAATGTATTGGTTTTACAATGATGTGTGATTATTTTTTGTTTTGTTTTTTTGTTTTTTTTTTTTTTTTTATGTCTGTGTACAAAAATACTACCCGAAATAATGCTCCGATTTTCACGAATAGCATATGTTTCCGGTAGCAAAGTGGATGTAGTTGGTACTTTATTTAGGTCATTTTTCGATTTTCTCAAAATTGATATGCGGTAGAAAAAACGGCGAAAAAATGACGAAAAAACTGCATTTTTCGCGAAAAATGAAATTTCGACGAATTCGATTTCTATATTGCACGATAACTCAGGCAATTTTTAAGATAGAGACCTGAAATTTTTTTTGGATGTTCACATAGCTACTATATATATGTGGTATAATTTTGGAACCGTTACATTAATTTTTCTCCAAAATATAGGACTTTGAATATTTCGTAAAATTCACGTTTTTACGTATATAATGTGTGATAAAATTGTCAATTTTGGGTATTTTAGTCTGAAAATTTTACTGAAGTATACTTACATATTACTTAACATCATACTAAATTTTAGAAAAATCCATTGTCAAAATTTTTTTTTATAGCCGTTTTAAGTTGATATTTTTAGGAAAACGAAAATTTTAGAATCCATTAATCCATACATATAAATAAATATTCTGAAAACACTTTTACTACCCGAAATAATGCTTCGATTTTCACGAATAGCGAGTTTCAGATGTAAAAGTGGATGTAGATGGTACTTTATTTAGGTCATTTTTCGAATTTCTCAAAATTGACTATAAGCGGTAGAAAAAACTTCGAAAAAACGGCATTTTTCACGAAAAATGAAATTTTGACGAATTCAATTTCTATATTTCACGATAACTCGGGCAATGTTTAAGTTAGAGACTTGAAAATTTTTTTGGATGTTCACATAGCTATTATATATATGTGGTAAAATTTGGGAACCGTTTTTTAAATTTTTTTACTAAATATAGGACTTTGAATATTTCGTAAATTTCTCGTTTTTACGTATATAATTTTTGATAAAATTGGTAATTTTTGGTATTAGGGTCTGAAAATTTTACTGAAGTATACTTACATATTACTTAACATCATACTAAAATATTAGAAAAATCCCTAATCTCAATTTTTTTTTATAGCTGTTTTAAATTGATATTTTTAGTTCAAACGAAAATTATAATCTGACTGAACTTCGCTCAGAATCGTTTTTTCGAATGCAATGGTTTATCATTGCATTCAAATTCTAATTAAAATTAAACGCTATGGTTCGCACACCTGTATCCTGTGCGGCAGGAGTATCAGCTCTTTTTTTATATCTTAAATTAGGTATAATTATTTTAACTACTAGAACTGTACATCATTGTCTCTCCAGAATTATCCACAGCCAATAACTTTTTATCTATTACATATTTTTTAAATTTAAATTTTGCAACTTATTTATGTATACACAAGTCACATTTTTCATTAATTAAAATTTTTAGAAAAACAAAATCGATTAATTGGCTATTTCAGAATTTAATAATTATAAAAATATATATATTAATGAAAAATGTGACTTGTATATACATAAATAAATTGCAAAAATCAGTTTTTAAAAAATATTTAATAAATAAAAAGTTTATTGGCTGTGAACAAACCTGGTGAGATACCTGTATAGTATAAAGCAAAAAAGATTATTTAGTTTGTATATAAATATTAACATTTTCTATTAATACTTTCTACAAAACTTGTTTTTATCTATTTTTTTTTTTTTATATAGTAGTGTTAGGGATGTAATCAACTTTTAGAAAAGTATCTAGTTGAGTATGAGTATTCAACTTAAATCCTTTACTCAACTAAACTCGACTGCATTATAAAAGTAAATGTAAAAACTATAAATATTTCAAAATTGGTACCGGTGGAACTATTATCAAAGCCCTGGAAATTACGAGGCCTATATTATTTAGGTGTAGAAAATTAGCTAATATTTATAAATTTTTTTTTTTTTTTTTTTTTTTATTAAATTCCTTTGCTATACTTTTTAGTTACTAACTAAACTTAAAACTAATATTTGAGTAATATGTGTTAATATTTAATAATAAAACTGCAATTTCAGTGTATGCTGAAAATATTCTAATACCTAATTTGACTTGAAAAAAATAATACAAGACATCAAAAAAACAATACTGAACCAATACATGTATCTATAAGTGATAGTCTTATTTATTTTTTATACAATCTAGTTAGAAATTAATCGTTTTATAATTAATACATTTTTTTAATTACCATTTTTAAAATAATATCTTTATCTAGTCTTTTAGTCTTCTAAACTTTAAACACTTCAATAGGTGATAGTTTGTTAATATTTTATTAAATTTAAATATATGAATAATTATTGAAGTGCATAATTACGATCAAACATCTTGATCATCTAGTATTTAGCTGGATTTTATTGGAAACATTAATTGCATACTTCATATAATTAAAGTTCAATGTTATAAAATAAAATGGTTTTCTTCAATTTACATAAAATTATCTTAATATGTACTGAATAGTTTATACTAGTGTTTTTTTCTGAACTGAGAGTTAGAAAGTAGGAACAATGATGCACTGTTCATTAATAAAAGATCTCACTTGATGTAGAAATCCACTTCCACCAATTACATTGATAACAAACTGATCAAATCCAGCAGCTAACATGTGTGTGAAACCCACAGCAATGATAGAAAGTAAATGAAAGTTTTTTATTTGCTTTCTGCGATCACATATTTGGTACAGTATAGCTGTTGAATATAGCTCAGTAACTGTGAAAAATATTTGATGATTCCATTGAGAATAAAAATCATCATTCCAATAGTTAACAAATGACCACCTTGAAAATAGTTACATAATAAAAATGCAGTACCATAATTTTAATCAATGAATAAAATTAAATGTACATAATAATTAACTGACCACGAATAATAATGGGAAAACATTGACAAAATAAATAATAATGCCATCTTATAACGGATTTGATTATCAAGACATAGCCTGATAATATTCTTTACACATTCATACAAAGCAATTATACATAACACTGTGAGTGCCCAAATTTTAAACGAGTTGTCTGTAGCATTAAAGTACATATGTTTATATCTAGCAACACCAGCTTCATATGGCCCTAAAAGAAAACATAAATTTAAACTGTGCTTTGTACACAATTTTACAATTATAGGTACCTTTAAACACAGTGTCCCAACAAGAACACGTACAATGTTCTTTGTTGACATTTACATTAAAGTTGCTCCAATATTTTTCCAAAACTAGTATGTGCAACGCCGGAATTAAAATGGGGCCTAGTAGTGCTAAACATTGTGATTGTTTTAATAAAATACTTGATGTCTTTAATGCCATAATAAAATAATTTTTTTCCTATTTACATGCCATGTTTTAAAATTATTTTACAGTTTTAGAATTCAATTATCTTGTATAATTGATTTCTATAGAAAGTTACGATTATAACTCATATATTATCAGTGCCGGATCTAAGGGGGGGGGCGAGTGGGGTTCCTTGCCCCGGGCGCTACTAGTTAAAGGGCGCTGTTAAGGCTCAGTTAAGCCGGCGCCACACTTGCGTATTTCGGTGTAATGTAATTGTAATGTAACATTGCGGACTGAATGTTCGTGTTCGTGTTCGTCATCTAATTAGTGTTCTAGTGTGGCAGGGTATTCGCGCGCATTTGCTCGAATATTATGCTCGCTGTTGATCCATCAGTTGTTCGCTTGTTTTCAAGGCAACATGTCAGAATTACAAGTGTCGTGTGCGGCTTTTATTTTAATAAAATATATAGAGGACAAACGTAAAAAAGAAAAACGGTTAAATGAAAAAAAAAAAGAAGATGGTGGCAAACAAATTTATATGCGAGAAGAAACCAAGAAACAAATTTAATTACGGACCTTCGGTCTCAAGAATTAACAGGACAATTTAATAATTTTGTTAGAATGTCATCAATGGATTTTGAATATTTAATACAATTATTAGGTCCTAAAATTGCTAAGAAGGATACCACATTTCTTATAAGAAAATATATATAATAAATTCATATATTATACATCTATAATAATAATAATTAATAATATTATTTATTATTTAAAAAAGACGTAATAATTTAACTAGCTAGAATTAATTGTTACGCGGTTTTGTTGCGCAGTGCTAAAAATGACGGCCACACTTGCGCACGAATCGAACCGAACAACCTCGAATGTTCGTCAGTTTATCCATCGAGTTCGGATCGACTCCGCAACACAACATATGTTGCAGTAACACTGTCCACACTTGCGCATTTCGCCGCAATGGTACAGTTACATTACAGTTACATTACACCGAAATGCGCAAGTGTGGCGCCGGCTTTAAACAGAGAGCGGAATGTCCGCGCGGCCTATTTCACGAAAATTGAAATTTTAACAAATTTGATTTCAATACTTCACGATAACTAGGGCAATTTTAAAGTAAGAGACTTAAAAATTTTAGTGGGTGTTCACATAGGTATTATATATATGTAATAAAATTTTGGAATCGTTACATTAATTTTTCTACAAAATATAGGACTTTGAATATTTCGTAAAATTCTTGTTTTTATTATGTACTCGTATTTCGTATATAATGTTTAATAAAATAATTGGCAATTTTAGGCATTATGTCTGAAAATTTTTCTGAAGTATACTTACACATTACTTAACATGATATAAAAATATTAGAAAATTCCCAAGTCTCAATTTTTCTTTTTTTATACGTGTTTAAAGTTGATATTTTTAGTTTAAACGTAAATCTTAGAATCTTTACGAATATTCTTCTTATTATTTCTTAATACTTTTACAATAAAAATTAATGGAAAAACTAAAAAATTTATAAAATTTTATTTGAGCATAGTGATATATATCTTAAAACATATTTTCAAAATATTAGGAAAATCTCAAAACTCAATTTTTTTTTATAGGTGTTTAAAAATTAAATTTCAGTAAAATTAATATTTAAAGTAGGTATTTATATGGATACTTCTTATTATATTTCAATATTTCACAATAATGTTCAACAAAATTAAACAAAATTTAATTGTAACTTAAATACATTTTACTTAACTCAAATCCAATTTATTGAGAATTATCACTTTTCAATTTTTTTTTTTTTTATAACTGTTAAAGTATAAAAATAATAAGAGCTGATGATACTCCTGTCGCAGGAATACAGTTGTGCAGATCATAGTGTTTAATTTTAATTATAATTTTATTGCAATGATTAACCATGGCATTCGAAAAAAGTATTTTGAGCGAAGTTCGGTCAGATATGGGAATTTAGGTGACAAGTGATTTTATGGGCATTTATATTGAACTTAAATCCTTGAAAATTTACTTATATTTAAACATTTTATTGTTTATTGACATCCATTACATTACACACTATCTGTACTTAAACTTATGAAACATTGTTTGGGCGCAGAATTTTTATTCGCCCCGGGCGTCAAATGTCCTAGATCCGCCACTGTATATTATTGAATTACATAAAGTTGAATAGTGAATATAAATTAAAATTGTAAAGTTATGTTTATGAAATATAAATATTTTCCATTTAAATTTTATATTTATCAAAAGTAGAAAAGCTTGATAACTGTTATTAAACAAACAGGCCTATGCAACTTCCACAGATATAGATAATAAACTAGATTGCTAACTTGTACGCTTTACAACCTTAACCACTGACGCCAGGTTTTCCGCCATTTTAGTTGTGGGTTATGGTGTCTTATCAGTTATCAATTAACCAATAAAATTTAAAAGCGCAATTTAAAAAATTTGAATAGTGGCGGGTTTAAATGGTTATATATGAATATAAGTTATAAGGTATGTTCATAAATCGTAATTTGTTGATAACGGATACATAACCCACAGCAAATATGGCGGTTTTTTGGCGTCACGTATTATCACTAGTTAGCAATCTAGTTTATTATCTATATCTGTGGCAACTTCAATGTTAACACATACAAATAAATTGTGCCGATTTCACGGCTCAAAATCGGGTTTGGCACTTTGCTGCGCTCTAGTAGCATATAATAAAATTATTAATACGCTTAAATATAACAAGAGTGTCAAGACAATATTATAGAGGCACAGTATAAAGAATAATTCATTCTTTCATTATCTACGACCGTGGCTCAACCTATGAGTAAAGTCTAATTTAGATAGTTAATATTAAATGTTAGTAGAGTGCAGCACTGCGCCAAACCCTAATTTTTGCTGTAAAATCGGCCACTGTATACATGGACAGTTGCCAGACCTATTATTCTAAGACCGTGTAAACAAATGTTCTGTCACAAATTACTAGTACCAAGGTGGATATATAGAGGTGGCTACATTCTTCTAAAAAGTTGATTGAAAAATGTACACCAGTACAAAATTCCACTGGGAGCGCTTACTGTCCTCTAGGGTCCTATTATTTTTGAAATGTACATGTAGCCATATGGAATTCTAGAAAATATTTAAATATAATATATATATAATAAAATATTTAATTGCTGTTAAATATGAATTTATTATATTAATAAAAAAGAGTTGATACTCCTGCCGCATGGGTGTGCGAATCATAGCCTTTAATTTTAATTAGAATTTGAATACAATGATAAATCATTGCATTCGAAAAAAACGATTCTGAGCGAAGTTCAGTCAGATTATAATTTTCATTTGAACTAAAAATATAAATTTAAAATAGTTATAAAAAAATAATTATATTAAGTAATATAATATTATAATATTATGTATAATTATACATTAGTAAAATTTTCAGACCTTAATACCATAAATTGCCAATTTTATCAAACATTATATGGGTAAAAACGAGAATTTTACGAAATATTCAAAGTCTATATTTTATAGAAATATTAATCAAACGGTTCCAAAATTTTACAACATATATATAGTAACTATGTGAACACCCAAAAAGTCTTCAAAATTGTTTGAGTTATCGTTAAATATTGAAATCGAATTCGTCGAAATTTCATTTTTCGTGAAAAATGCCGTTTTTCGTCGTTTCTTCTACCGCTTAGGGTCAATTTTGAGAAATTCAAAACATTACCTAAATAAAGTACCAACTAAATCCACTTTCCAACCAGAAACATATGCTATTCGTGAAAATCGGAGCATTATTTCGAGTAGTAATAGTGTCTACAAAATAAAAAAAAAGACACATATCATTGTAAAACCAATACATTCTTTGCTTCGCTTAGAATCCAAAAAATTGAAAAAAACGTCAAGATTAATATAAGAAATTAATATAAAATAACAAAGTTTTATAATAAATAATAGTAATACTGTAATAGTAATGGTAAATTGGTAAACATTTGTGTTTTTTTTACTTTTTTATGCATGTTTCTTACTGTTTTTGGGACCTTCGCGGGGAGTTAGCGCTCCTAGCGGCCATAATAAGTGGTGTATTTTTTTCAATCATATTTTGTATACGGTTATCATAGGAAGTGTAGACACCTCTATATATCCACCTTGACCAGTGGCGGTTTTAGACTATATTTTTGGGGGGGGTCCTCGAACTTTATAAATGCTTTATATATATTACAAATATGATTAAAAAAATAAAGTACTATAAAAATGTTAGTAAGTCGTAGTCGAAACTCGAAATGATCGATAAATTGAGTATTAAATTATACAATAAGATAATATATAATTTTAAATTATAAATTTTAGAAATAATAAAAGTACGAGTATATTAATTGTACACCACTGGGAACTGGCCATAAAATTACTGATATGGATATGGAATTAATACAATAAAATATAATTGACATATAGATTACGATTTACGAGTATATGTGGGTCGCGAATATTCTATATTAACTAATATAATATACAAAATAACTATAATATACTCGTATTATTTAGAATTTTAGATTATTATAAAAATATTAATATAAAATCTTTAAATTTTAAATACGTTTGATAATATTTTATAATTTACTTAAATTTCTGGGGGGGGGGTCCAGACCCCGGGACCTCCCCCATAAAACCGCCACTGACCTTGACTAGTACAATTTTAATTCGTGGTTCTGTGGAGATTATGCCGTATCACCCACTGAACTCAATTTATATCTGTGATTTATATTAATATATATATATCTGTGGCACGATTTAATCTTAAATCACAGATAACATAAAACCAGATGGCCGACTCTTTTTTTTTTTCCTATGCTGCCCATGTAATTAACAAAAATGGAAAAAAAGTAAAACCTCCCTCAGTTCAGTGTCATCACCGAGAGGGGAAAAAAATTTTTTTTATGAGTTTCTTAAATGTACATCACTGGTTTTTACTGTTTACTATGCGCCCAGCTATTACAAATATCAGAGGTATAAATGTATAATATACTATTATACATCAATTTATAGTTAAAATAATAATATAGTTATGGATTATGGTAAAAAAGATAATAATAATTGTAAAATACAAATGTATTAAATAAAAGTATAGTTAAAAAAGTTAAATAGTCTGATATTTAATTTAAAATAATATATAATATGTAAACTAATTTTTTTTTTTTTTTTTTTACTAAGGTATTTATTTTTGGAATACCTATTATAATATATTAGTTATTTTGAAGTAACTACTTATACAACAAAAATAATATACACTTCACAATTTGTACAACAATTCTTGTACAATTTGCAAAATGTACAACATGATTATATATATATAACATATATACAGTAAAAATTATATTACCGTACTAAATATATAATAAAATATTACAGCAGGATAAACATTTGTCTTCTAATATAAGAAGGGATTGGTTTATCTAACCATTTGAATAATGTTTACCAAAACAAATTATAACATAAAATTTGATTTAATAAATGCTAAATAATAAATAATATTAAAAATTTAAATAGAAAAGATATTTATAAAATTTAACTTATTAATTTAAAACTTGAAAAATAGATAAATATAATATATTTAGATATAAAGTGCAATTAATCAATAATGTTAACATTATAAATTAAAATTAGAAATACAATATTTTTTATTTAATATAAAAGAAACTGTTTTCTATGATAAAGTAATATTTTATTTTTATTTTTAATTGTGAAAGTTACTTATTTACTTAGACATTTTATTGGAAAAAATTAATTTGAGATATGTAATGAGCATACCATATGCTAAAATATATATTTTATCCACTTTTTCAATTTTACATAATATAAAAATGTAAATTAATGATTATAATAAATAAGAATACACATATTACACTGAAAATAAATATTAAATAATTATAATTTATAATATAAGTAGCCTTATACACTTATATAGATAATGATTATAATTTAAATTCAATTTTATTATAATTGATTTATAATAAAACAATAATTATATCAATTTTATATTAATTTATACCTGCAATAAAATGTTCTATAAAAAAGTAAATTGGGCATAATTATCCATTTATTTACAACCTTCTACATAATTTCCTGGGAATAATCCAGTGATACCGTCCATTACACCTTCCCACCAGCCATCATCATTCTTCTTTAAAACATAAATAACTGCATTTTCTTGAAAACTTAATTCATCGTCTTTATCAGCATAATAATCATAAATTGCAATTACTAAAAAATAAACAATTTATTGAATTAAAAAACATCATACATAAATAATTAGACATAAAGTTCTTACCTTTTTCTAAATAATTCTTAGGAACCCATCCTGGAAGATCAGGTTCTTGAGGTACAATTGGCCCTGCGGCAACATGACCAAAGTTATCTTCTGGAGGTGGAGGTAATGGTGGAGTAGCAGATGCTTGTCTAGTTTGTGGTGGTTGAGGAATAGTGACTGCTGATGAAGAATGATACTGTGAAGAGTTTTTCAAAATACCAGGCAACTGGGTATTTGCACGATAGTGATCAGTAGATGCTGGTTGGGTAATATTTGAACGATAATGATCTGTCGCTGACTGTTGAGATAAATTTGAACGATAATGGTCTGTTGATGATTGTTGAGATATATTTGAACGATAATGGTCGGTAGACGATTGTTGAGACATATTTGAACGATAATGATCTGTAGATGATTGTTGAGATGTATTTGAATGATAATTGTCAGTGGTTGATGTAAAAGAAGCTTGATGTAGATGATGATCTAATAAATCAGGCCCAACTCCCATTCTAGTGTTCAAAGTGTGAGGTGATGGTGGAGCTGAGATAAAAGCAATATATAAGATGATATAGATTCAATATTATATATAAATGACTTACGAGGCATAGAGTTCAAAGATGATGGTTGTTCAGATTGTTGCATTGGATGCACCATGCCTATGATTGGAGCTGGCTGTATACTGCTAGATGAGGATGTATGATGCAAAGGCAAAGTATTATAACCAGGTCCCTTTTCACGCCGGACATGCCCAAGAGGATAATTAGGAGCATAATGACTTGGAACTTGTGGTGGAGCAACAGCAGGAGGTGTACGATATTCTCGTGATCCTTTACTCAATGATCCAGTAGCTCGTATTACAGCTGGAGGAGTAGGCGGTTTTATTGTAGGAGCAGGACCAACGGTTGATATATTAGTTGATGCACTTGAAGTACTGGATATTGGTTGACGAACCATCCGAGGGGTATTACGAATACCATGCCCAATATCATCAAGTGCTGAAATTATAATTTATGTAAATCGCATATAGTAAAATAATAGACTACCAACTTATTTGTTTAATATTTAGTGTTATAATTTATATAAGACTTAATTAAGTTTTAATTTCAGTTTGAAATTTAAACATGTATATATTTTTTAATCAAATCCTTAGATCAAATTAAATTAAGAGTGAATAGTTGTATAATCACAGTTAGAAAACTGAAATAAAAGAAATAGGTAATATTTTTTAATTCACTATGTCAAATAATAAATTGCATAATGAGTTTTTAAATTTGTAACAAAAACCTTTATACCATAATATATTACCTATGTCTTACAATATATAAAAAATTTAAATATGTTTGTTTTTAATAAATAATAATTGTAGATACCTGTAAAATCAATTGGTTTTCTGACATATTTTATAGGTTTTTCTGGATTAGCAGGTGCAATAATTTTATATTGACGATTTGTTGTTTTATTTGCAGTTAATACACCAATTTCTCTTCTAGCAACTTTTTCTTTATGAATCATAACATTCTAAAATTTAAAAGAAAAATAATAATAAAATGTAAATAAGTTATAAAAATAAAAATTTTAAAACAAAATTTGGAATGTCTTTTAATTTTTAACGTTTTTTTCACAATTTAAAAAACATTTTCAATGGCTGACTTGTATACAGAGACTTAACAATACTACGAGCATAACCCTGGAACATTATTGATGGTAATAACTAGGACTGGAATTTTAATGACTCAATAAGAAATAATGATCTAGATAAAAAGATGGTTAAACAATTATAAAATGTAATAAATATTATGGAAAAATAATTTAATTAAATAATTATATAAATGTTTAATGTCCAGTACAGAATTATAAATTTATTAATGCAATAAAAAAAAAACTGTAAAATTAAATTATTTCTTTTATAATATTAATATATTTTATATAAAAATGAATTGTATTTTGAATTATTGATTATTTTTAGAAAGGTGTTTCAATATTATTTTCACCTTATAACTTTACATAATAATATTATGACTACCTACCTATAAAAAAATTATTTTTCAAATATAGTAGTGAATAAAATTACTTAAATGTTAAAAAAAATACTATTAAAACTTAGAATGTTGAAAAAATGGAAAATAAAAATTACATATTTGAACTTGTTGATTAAATAAAATTTTGTAATTGTAAAGCTATATCCTGAAGATCATAAAAAGTTCTAGTGATAATGTTTAAAACATATGGTTACTGATTTTAATGTCCATATTATTGGTGGAACGTGGAAGTAAACAGAAGGCTGTTGCCTGACTGCTTCCAAGTGATTTCTGAAGATGAACATTGTATAAATATAATTGTAATATAAAAAAAATAAAAAAAATATTAAAATTTAATAATAAACTAATGGTATATTTTTCTTTCTTTAGAAATATGTAAAAATATAATATTTACTTGAGCAATATGGTTAATTTGACTTTCCATTTCAGACAACTGTACTGTTTGTAAATCCAATAATTGCAAAAAATTATAAGCTAGAGTGTTAATTTGATAAGCAACACTAGCCAAGGACTGGGTAGTATAATTTTTTGTTTCTTCTAAAGCTATTCGTTTATTCTCAGCTTGAAAATAGTTTCCCTCACAATATTCAGCTACACGCTCTAAATTTATATGGCTATCAGACAAACTATTACGACCTTCTGGTATATCTGATTGTAATAATTGTGCTAATTCAGCCATATTGTCAGAATCACTTCCCAATCCAGATTCTCGACTTGGATCAGAAGTACCTAATGACAAAAATATTAAAAATTAATTAAATATTAGTAGGTATACCTAGGTATTTAGTTATATTGTTATTTAGCTATGATGACAAATACAAATGTTAAAACCTCTTTAATTCTAGCATGTATAATGACTAATCAAAATAATTTTATTTAATCAATAATAAAACCTTAAATACATAATAAATATTTGTAGGTATAGGACTTTAAATTTAAAATTTGTATTATGATGATTTATTATAAATCTTCACATTTTTTAAGCTTTTTTATGTTTTCATAAATAACAAGTGTCTAATAGAAAACGTAAAAAATATAGATTACTCATTTAATGGAAAAAATTAACATGATATAGTTGACACAAGTCCAATGTTTTTATTAGGTAAAGTTCATTTGTGTTATTTCTTCTGTAGGTGCTAAACAATAATTTGTCAATTATCAAATCTAAATTATAATATAAATAGGTACATAGAGTTTGAGAAGTGTGAAGTAATTTTGACGATTTTCAATTTATAATAATTAGAAAAGATATTTATAGGAATTTCTAAAATTCAGTAAAAGAGTTCAAAAGATGATTATGTAGGAATTTAATGTTTCTGTAAATCAGAAAAGATCACTGGAGATTGGAATTAGATTTTTGTAGGAAATGAAATTAACATTAATAATGAATGTGAAAGGGAATTGAATTATTGTAAAATTATAAAAGATAATTTGTTTTCTTGTTAACCTGTATTTGTAAACGTCGTCCACATAGCCATAATTAAATCGCCTATGATTTTTCACAATATTGAATAATTACGTAGGTATTTGTATTAAAAAAAAAACTGGTCTTAATAAATTTAAAAACAATAATACTAACTTTTAACTAATAAGTAATATGTAACTAATAATAATATTTATTTCTAATAAATCACCAAGTATTAAAAACTTAAAACGGTACAGTGAGATTGTTCTTAGTTCTAACTTCTAATTAGTAATTATTACTAATTACTAATTCTAATTGGAATTTTAACTTCGGGAGTTTGGGTTTGGGTTGTGCCCATAGATAAAAATTGTAATTATTGTTATCGTTTTACATTAATTTATCAGTGACGCCACTATTTTTGAAATTATGTCATCTGCATTTATCATATTCTAAAGAAAAAGCGGCAAATATAATTTATTTTAAATTTCAATAGAATATATAAATTATAAATATTAACATGAATAAATAAATAAACATATTTACATATAAGTTTAAACTAAGTTCGATAAACAAACATTATTATTTTTAAATTTAAAAAATACAACAATATTATTAATCGTACATTTTTATAGTCAGTGGTTGTAATCACTGTAATTTATGTAATCAATAATTGATAAGATGTATTTGAAATTTGAATTTTAAAAAAATAATTTTTTTTTTTAAACTTCAGAGTTATCTTTAACTAACGTTTTAACTTTTAAATAATTTATTTTGTAAATTAGCATTTTTAATATTAGCTATTAACGGTGTCTTTTACTATTTACTGTTGGGAGTTGTGATATTCCATTTTTATAATTGTTAATTTGATAAATTAAAAAAAAAAAAAAAATAATAATAATGAAATACCTATTGATTTTTGGATTTTTATAATAAAATTAAAATATTATTTTTATTAAGAGCAATTTAATGAGTCATTTTAATGTTACTGAGTCAAAAACGTTTAACGTATATATTTCTGGCCAGTTTTTCATTTATTTTAGGATGTACATTGACACTATTAGTTTTGCATACAACAACATTAAAGTCAATCAAGCCACTAAATGCTCCTACTATTAAGTTGCTTGTAATTATTATATCTGCAGTACAAAATCAAGATCGCCGTAATGCCATACGCGAAACGTGGGCCCATGTAAATGGTGATGTCAAAGTGCTTTTTATCACATCGCATGACCAGTTGTTAAATAAAGAAAGTGAAGTACACAATGACATATTGAAAGTAGATATACCAGATGAATATCAATTACTAAGTCATAAATTATTGAAATCATTCAATAGTGTGGTTAATATAAATTTTGAATATTTGTTAAAATGTGATGATGATACTTTTGTCAATATTCCTAAAGTTGTTGATGAGCTAGACCACGTTCCGAAAAATAAGTTTTATTGGGGATATTTTAATGGCAATGCTCATATTTTTAAGACAGGTAAATGGAAAGAAACTGGATGGATATTGTGCGATAAATATTTGCCATACGCCTTGGGAGGTGGCTATGTTTTATCAAAAGACCTTGTTACCTATATAGTGAATAATAGTGATAATCTAAGGTACGTATAATATATTAATACAACTTTAATGAAGCATTTATTAATTAATTTTAAAAAAATTATTTTTTAGTTTATTTATTAGTGAAGATGTTTCTGTTGGTGTTTGGTTATCTCCTTTAAATATAACGAGAAAACATGACCGAAGATTTGACACTGAATCTCGTAGTCGTGGGTGTAATAATAATCATTTAGTTACACACAAGCGTAGTCCTCAAGTAATGAAATTGTATTGGTCACGCATAATTCAAACGGGTAAAATGTGTGCCGAAGAATACAGATATGTCAATTCATATGAATATGACTGGTCGGTAATGCCATCTAAATGTTGTTTGAGAAATTCTTCATTATTACCATAATATTATAAAATGTTTTAATTATATACACTTTTAAGAATTACTTTTATATAAATGTTAAGTAATACAAATATTAGCATAATTCAGTTATATAAAATAAAAATAAAGAAATTAATAGAAATATATATAATTTTATTTATATCTAATAAAATATTAAAATTACAAAAGAAATTGTACTCATATAGTCATATTGTAAAGATATTATTTTAAAATATACTGCAGTATATTATTTGTATTTCATACACATATGGGTGTAAATGAAATAATTGATTTTATAATATTTCATGTATTGTTATTTTTTCTTTCTGTCCGTTATACATTTTGGACAAAACCATTTTCCTTTAGGTTTTGTTATTAATTTGACACATGCAAAGTGGAACCACTCAATTGGACACTAAAATTATAATAAAATAAATTATATATGAATTTTTATAAAATTCAAATTATTAATTAATTTATAAAACAAATAGTAAGTAAAAATGCTTACATCTGGATTATCACATCCTATCATTTCTCCATAAGAAACTTGATTGCATAAACAATATGTTGGTTCATTTGGATCAACTGGCATATCTAATACTTCAGCAGAATGTGCCACACCAGCACCAACTAATGCACCAGTAAGAGAACCCGTCTCTACTGCTACACTAGTTGTATTATTTGTAGGATTTGTTGGATTGGTAACAACATTTGCCAAAGGAGTTTTGCTTGGTGCTGTACTAGTTATCTTTGCGCCTCCTGGAAAATATCAAGTCATTAAATCATGTATACTAATAAAGTAATAACCTAATCAATCTTATCTTCAACTGACCTTTTTTCAATTGTTTTTTCTTTGATGTTTTGGTAACTGTTTCCTCTTCACTTGATGCACTTTTCTTTTTAGATTCTTTATCTTTCATTTTTCTACGTCCTCCTGAAAATAAAATGTATACAATACTCATAAATAACAAAATCAAATTTTTAATATGAAGTATAGAAAAATACTTACGTTTCTGCAAATTCTCTTCTACGCTTCTTGTGGCACTAATGGCTTTGTCTTGAATTTCAGCTTCAAACCTAGATAAATCTGAATCTAATTTTCTAATGTGTTTATCTACCTAGAATAAAAACGAAGTAAAATAATCTTCCAAATTTTACTTATAATACTTAAATGTTAACATACTAATTCGTAAGTTTGTATAGCCAACTGAACTTTATCATCACCATACTCTTTAGCTTTGTCAAATTGACGTTGTATACTAATCATAATGTCATTCTTTTTGTCTGCTGAATACCCTTTGACATTGGACATGTAATCATCAGCTAATTTGTCAATGTTACGCATTAATTCTTGAGCTCTAGAGTCAAGGTCCCTCATCAATGTAAAGTTTCGTTGTAATTCAACTGGTAGGTTCTCCAAACCTAAATATTATTGAATTAGTACTTATTTTGGTAAACTAAAATTGTGAATAAATACTTACTATCTAAATAATGTTCCAAATACAGAGCAGACGTCATATTATTTCTTTAAAGAAATTAATTTTAAACATAAAACTATAAACAATGAATATTGAAAGTTTGACGTTTTTTTACCATTAATTTTTTAAATGTCGTTTGCCTCATAAAATATATCATTTGTTGATATCACAAGATTTATAGTTTAAAACGGTTTGTGTACCACTGTTTAAAAACGTCAGTGTCGACAACGTTACAGAAAAAGCGAAAATACTGTGCAAAAATTATCCCAGATAACAATCCCAGATTGTCAGTTTTTTAGAAGTTATAATCCGAATTATAATTATAATTATTATTTAGAATTTAAATCATAATATACTGAATACTCTTAAACGTAAGTACAAAATACGTCTATGCATGTACTATGGATAGACCCATGTCTTAATAATTTGAAGCGTGCAGTGCATTAACGACGGGTCTCCCGAGTCCCGATGAAATGTTCAATTTGGGCATGCATAAATAAAATCCTCGCATATTTATTGAAATAGCTAAAAAGCGCTCCAGATTGTCATTCACCAGTCGGTATGGGTCTATGACTAAATATGCGAGAATTCACTTTCCCGTGCGACACGCACTAAATGCTCTCATGCACTCCATACCAACTCTCATATTTATAACACCAATCCAAATAATAAATATTTATTACCTATAGTGTTATGCATAGGTCTATGGTGTTATGGTTATAGTGGGTATATTTTGTTTTCTGATGATATAGTGTAAATCGGAGAAAAATAGAAAATCTGAAAGAAGTAAACGGTAGATTGGAATTGTGAAGAGAAGCACTCGCAGAGAGTAAATGATTGATGATTAGCAGAAACAAAGTATATTCAGTTTGATTTTTTTATTTTAATCGTAGCGAGGGGGTGCAAAGAACAAGTACCATCTAGTGAAGATAAGTGGTGATGAAGTTGGCGAGGTAGATAACTAGACAAGTTCAAGTATTTAGGATTAGGTAGTTTATTAATAAAAAAAATTTTTTTTCGTTCATTTAGTACTGTACTACTGTTTATATATAACATTTTGGAACTGTTACTTTAATTTTTCTACAAAATATTTCTTAAAATTCTCGTTTTTATCTTTTTATCTTTATGTTTGATAAAATTGGCAATTTTAAGTTTTAAGGTCTGAAAAATTTATTGAAGTATACTTACATATTATTTAACAAGATACCAGAATATTAGAAAAATCCTGTACATATTTTTTTTATAGATGTTTAATATAATATTTTTATAATAGAAAAATTCAGTTAATTAACACCGTAGTAAAAAATAAATTATGAAAAAAAACTTAATTTATAATATTATGTTTAAGATAATTATAGCATTATATGTAGCATGTACAAATAAAATGTTTAAACAAATATTTAAAAACACTGTTGAACATCAGTAGCTATATTTAATTATTTATAAATTAATCATAATTGATATAAATAAATATAAAATAAATAAAAAAAATTAATAAAATGTCTTCTTTTATATCCTATTATATAAAAATAAATGTTCTGTGAACATAAAACGCCCAATATAATAATAAATCAATATGTTTAATTAGTTAACATAATTATTTATTAAGTTTACTAAAATATCTGCACAATTAATTATTTAAAATAATTATAGTAAGCAAAAATAGTTTTTATTCTAATTCAAATTTGGAAATTTTTAGTATAATATAAATCTTATTAATACAAAATATTACACCAAAAACTATATCAAAAAATTACTTGTTCAAAATCACAATATTAATTTAAAATGAAAAACACCAAATTTGACATTTTTTAATGAAATCTATACACTTTTTAAAATATATATTATAAACCTTAAAATGGAAACTGAACTAAAATAAAAAAAAAAAATAATAATAATAATGAATTATTTTTAATTTATCTATGAATCTTCATACAATGGTGTGTTATCTCCCATAGAAGATTCAATCATTGATCTAGGACTATTTATAGTGTGAGGAGTTGAACGACCAGATCTTGGTGTCCATCTTGATCCAGGAGAAGCGTATCTATCAAGGCCAATTTCTTCATTCCGTCCAGTGCGTGATGATGATGCATAGATTCCTGGAGAGTCTTGTCCAGGGTCCATTGTAAAAGGATCATATGGTGTACCAGAATTAGAGGATGGACCTCTTGGTGATTTTGTTGAATGGTGTTGGGAAGACGTATAACTACTTTTGTAACTTTTCGTTGGTGCTGGAGAGTGGTATCCATAAGAAGAAGCACTTGGAGTAGGTGATGGAGCATCACTACGTGGAGTATTTGATTCCCTTTCTCTACTTGTGTTATAGCGATGATTGTTATACCTAAAATCAATTATGGCACATTGTAATATCTAATATTTTTATAGAATCAATTTAAATTGATGCAATGAGACTGAATAATAAATAATTGTTTAACTTTTTTTATGCAATAATTTAAATTTAAAGTATGGTATAAATTATTGTTTTAAACTTTTACCTGCTACGTGGTGTGTGACGACCTCCATCAGACATAGGCGTAGAATATCCCCCATCACCTCGTTGTTTAGCTTTAGCCCATTCTTCAGCCATTTTTTTCCAATCTAGAGGGTCTGCGGATTGTACAGATTGTTTAGTTGTAGAAGGTCTTGGACTATTCTGCACAATTGGTGTAAGTGAACTAGGGTGAAGAAATACACCATCATGAATTGGTGCTTGTGAAGTACCATAACGTGGAGTAGTGTAGTTGCCCATGTAAGGCGTTTGTCCAGATGGCGTATATGGCTAAATTATAATTTATTTATTAATAAATATTATTTATATGCAATTAATTCTAAAATAATTTACAGTATTATATGCAGATGGATGCATATTGTTATATGCAGCATGGGGAGACTGTGAATACTGAGGTGTATTATTTGAGTGACTGCTATGACTTCGATTTATTGGTGAAGGTTCTAAAATAAAAAATAAAAATATAGAGAAAAAGGAATAGAGCATAGAAAATTTGAAAATAAAAATATAATATTTACCTAAATGAGGAGAAGGTCCATATGAATGTCCTGTAGAACGAGATGCTATTGGTGTAACGTGTGGTGTAGCATCTTTAAAATGTTCTTTGTACCATCGAAATAGAGATCCAATAGAATCAAAATTTTGACTACGGAAACGATAACCCTCAGGTGTAACAGTAATGTATTCATGTTTTGATCTTCGAGTAGGTAAACAAGATAAAAGGAATTTTCCGGCATATTTCTATATAAATAAATATATATATATTTTAAATGTTATTTAAAATTAAAAATGAATGTATAAATATAAAAAATTTAAAAATCAAACCTGTGAGACAGATACGATATAATGAATTTTTGAAGGATTATTGGCTTTTTCTTCTTGGAGTATAAGTTCAGCTCTATCAATATTACCACCACCTGTATCACGATAATATCTAAATCTTAATAATTCTCTAGCATTTCCAGCCATTGGAGTAATATGACGTGCAATAATTTCATCTAAATCTTCAAATTCTTCTGTACCAATCCAAAGTGAACGTCCCAATGAAAAAGCATTGACTTTGCCTTTTTCATGTATATCAATATGTTGGTAAACATTATCAGCTACTTTCCAGGTAACAGTTAAATGGTCAGCACCTTTACTAGATGGTCGTATAATAGCATCTCCTTGATCGGAGCTACTTAATAATTTTACAGCTTCTGCAAATGACACATTATGGAAACACGGGTGAACAATTACACGTTTAATATAAGTTTGTGCATTTTTCATTTTATTCTTGTCTAATTCAGTCTTTCGTTGTCGAGTTTCAGTTTCATGATCATAATAAGGGTCTTTTTGTGGTCGCCATTGATGTTGTTCATCTTTCAAATCAGAACTCTTAGATGTAGCTTCAAATGAAAATCTTTCTGGTTCAATTTTGATAATTCGGCAATGTATAGCTTGATTAAAACGAACTCGATCTTCAGGATTAGCCACATGAGTATTTGATAAATTTTTCATGGCTATAAATCCACTAATACCATTATCTAATCTTATACGAATTCCAGATGCTTGTCCTGGGCAACTACCAGCATCAAAATGATTCCATACCTTTATAAATAATAAATAAATAATTCACAAAAAATTATCATGAATTCAAATACAAAGACAGTTTGTAATGAAGATTACCAAAATTTTAGATTTATTAATTTTGTTTTAACCCTTTCATACGTCATGTGTAATTTTAATTTTTAGAAAATTTCTTTAAGAATTCAAAATTTGTTGTTTTCCTGTATAGGTTATTTTTTGGGTACAAATTAATATAAAATATTATAAGTGTTTTTAATTGTATATAATTGATAGTTTCCATTTATACCAAACACTAAGTTCAAATTTATATTTATTTGTAAATTATTGTAAAAATTCAAAAATATTATTGGTTATCCCTTTTATATCTACTTCCAAATCAAAGTTTATTCTACTAAGATATTTAATGTATTTTATCTTTATAAACCAATGGAAATAAGTTAAGAAATTAATTATAAAAAGTTAACTTACATCAGATAATTCAAGAAAGTCATTTTTAAAACAAAATGGACATTGCCATAATCCAGTTTCATCATTTCTCACTGGATTTGCTTTGTCAAGTTGATCATTTTGTGGTTTTCTACGTGCGATTCCAGTAACAGTAGCTAGAACCATTTTTCCAACAAAAAATGTTTCTTGAGTCTCTTTAGTTAGCAGTTCAAAGACTTGTGCAGGATTTGGAGGTTTATATGGTGTTCTAATATCTTTATAACGGTGATTCAATTCTTGCCGTATATCATAGAGTGTGATACTTTTATTACCAAACCCCTAAAACAATTATTTCATTTTTAAATAAGAAAATAAAAAAAAATAATGATAAACAATTATACCTGTCTTTCTAATTCTTCAGCAAATGCATCTAAATCTAAATCTTTAAGCCTTTCTGGTGCATCTAAAATTTCTTCTAAAGCTCCTGATGGATTAGCTCCTTCATCATCATACTCAAGAGCATCCACAGCCATTTTCCTAGCCCATTCATATGTTTCAGGATGAACTCTAGATCCATCTAAAACTTCTACATATGTTTCAGTGCTATCTCCCAGAGAATTTGTATCAATTTTAATAAATCCCGCACAATTTATAAATATTTTAGGACCCATATGACATAAAGTAACCAGTTGAGTTCGGTTTTCTAACCGCTGATTTGTTTGTTTCATTAGTTTGATTAAGGCAGTAGCTTTACGAGGTCCCAAACCACAGACAAATTGTAATAAATTAGGTGCATAGACTCGTTGTACAATATCATTTATGTCAACACCCACTTCATTAGTACGATTAATAAATTCTTGATATAATCCTTCAAGTAATTCTTCTTGATTCAATACCTCCTAAAATATAAATTAATTATTTCATTCAAAATTTAAATCAAAATATATTGACTATTTACTAAAAGTATTTAGTAATAATTTTATTAATAATGAAAACATAATTATCTTAAATTACTTGATATTGATGATAACGCAGGCATAATATTTCATCATCTGTTGTGCATAATTGAGAAAATTCAACCAAAGGTTCTTGCATTCTTCGTCCTAAAGATATAGCTTCACGTAAAAGTTGAGGATAATCTCTAAATTCATTCTAATACAAAATATAAATTTTTTATAAAGAGATATCAAATTTAAAAGATTAAAAAATTAATTTGGTTCAATTAATAGATAATTAAATAATATAATTAATGTCACAAGATCACAAAACATGGTGGTTTATGTTTTTATATAAGAATCACTAATGTGGTTTAAGTTTTTTTTTATTTATTGAAATACGAGTATTAAAGACAATTATTATAAATTTCTGTTTTACTAAATGTTTGATTTAAAGTGTAATAAAAAAAAAAAATGATTAAATTTTGAATTTGTTGATTTTACCTATTGGTTCTATTTTCTATTACATACCTACATAAATTATTAGACATTTATTTGTATTATTGGTACTTGAAATACGTATATTATTTATATAATTATAATACTCTTACTGGTTATTATTATATAACTTCATTATCTATATTATTATAATATAATAAAACACATAGGTATGAAAATTGTTTTAATTTTTATTTATTTTAACATTGTTGAATGTGAAAAATACATAGTGGTGATCTATGATTTTATTTCATATTTTGATGATTATAAATTAAATTAATATAATAATTTTTTAGCTCAAATGTATGTTAAATATTGGTATTGATTCACTCATATGAGAATATTAAATTTTAATACATAGAATATGAAAAATACACAGCATAATTTTTTTGCTTTGTTTAATTGTTTTTCAAAGAAATATTGTTATAAATATAATGATATAGGATTAATATTAAAATGTAAGTTTAGAATATCATATTTATGTAGATATTGAATTTTCTATATAGAACCATTTAAAATTTAGTCGTATACCATATTTTCATATTTAATTTTTTTAAATGATAAAATGTACTCCAATATTTTACAAAACTTATAGAATTATAATTGTCTTAAATTTTTCATTTTTGTTGAATATAAATAATTAACTTAGATCGTGTTGATGATTCCTGTATAACGTAAGCTACTGCTACATCGTGTAATTTTGTTACGACATGCTAATATTTTTCTTGGGATCTATACTCTGTTCAACATTAGAAACGTACACGGTGGCGGTCAGGCGCACCTAGTTTCCCCTTCTGAATCAACCACATGTTCATCGCCGCTACCAACACTCAATGGAATGTGTTCGCAGATGCGTGCCTTACACAGCACCACCACACAATAATGATAAAGCATATACAATGAATTTTAAATTATCCATTCATCTGCCTCGTCAATAATAGACTAATGCGATGCTCCTGTCGGCAGCATTTGCGATCAGTACTTACACAGCAACCTTGCCCTACATGCAAGAGTTGGCCACCGAGTACATTCCTAATGTTGAACAACAGATTATAGTGACTCAATAATTCGACTTGTATTATTACTTTGTAATAATTTCGATTTTAATACTGTCAATAATTATCTATTAATTGTACCTGCCACTTGTTTTATTTCATGGCCTTAAAATGTTAAATTATTAAAATAAAAATATTTACTTCTCCTTTAATGGAATTAGCATAAATTCTAGCCAAGTGGTTATCTAAAATTTCAACTTGAATTTGAGGAAATTGTTCGTCAACAACTAGTTGATCAATAACTGCTTTGATGTCCCTAACAATCCATAATGCATCTCTAGATTCTGCTCCAAGAACTATTATATGTGGTTTTTTAGACATTATAAAGTTTCTGATATGATTGAAATCTGAATTTCTTTTAGATTTTATATCATCATTAAATGATCTTTTCATAATAAATGGAAGACGCAAATGATCAAGGACTTCACCATCAGGTGATAAAATACATGCAAATGATGCTTGTTCATGATCAGGGGAATATGCTAATCCCATAACTCTAATACCTTTACTTGTATCCCAATCATCATCATCTTCATCTACCTCTGGTTTATATGGACCAACCTATTAGAAAACAATAAATAAAAATATTATTAATACATATTATTTTTAATTTAAACATTAAGACTTACAGATAACCAATTTGCTAATTTATTTTTGCAAGATTTTAATATAAATTCTTTAGATTCAGCTAACAAATTTCGTCTGAGTTCCTTAATCATTTCAGGCATTAATAATTTTCTATAAGCTAAATCAACACATTCACGTCGTACATCATTCCATTGTTGTACGTTAGAACTAAATTCATCCTACAAATACAGTAAAATTATAGTTACATCCAGTTTTATAAATTAAATATAAATTAAATTACTCTTATATAAAGTTGTTTGACTTCTTCAATATAAGGAAGAGAACCTAATCCATCCACCTCTTCATCAAATGAAATAGTAAGTAGTTTATCATCTTCAGCCATTTGTAATTTTAAAAAGTCATCCTTCACTAAATCTCTGATTGGTTTTCGCAAAACATATTTCATTCTATAACAAAATTGTATGTTTTTAATATTAAAAATATATTACTAAAATTAATAATATAAAAAAATTAATTATAACAATTAAAATACTAACGCATAACAATTATGATTTTCATCTATTTCTTTTATACCCCTTTTGGTTGGTACAACATTCATTTTAGCACGATCAAAGAATGTCTCTCGTAAACATTTCCTTATAAGTGGTTCTCGAGAAATTTGACAAGATACCATATATTTTCCAGCTTTTAAAACTTCATCAGGAGTTTTTAATAATCTATAAAAAATTAAAAAATATAAATATTTATTATGCTACATTTTATACATGTTTTATATTTTATACATACTCATTACAGTATTCACCAGCAAGTTTATATGGATCAACAGATTCTTGATCTACTTCATGTCTTTGATAATTGTCACGAACATTTACAGCAAAATGTTCAGGTTTTAAACCAAAACGTTTGGCAAAACCAGCTGAAAACATAATTATATCAAAATATTTGATTAAATTTATACATTTAAAAACCATTTTATTAAAACATACCAAGTCCAGCCTTTAAACACATTGTATATGGACCTGAACTACTTGCAGGTTTGACAGTTTCAACATTTGAATCATCATCATCTAAATTATCAATATCTTCATCATCTTCTGGTATTTCTTCACCAGCTTCTTTTGCAAGTTTTCTTTTTTCTTCTTTTAATTCTTTAGATTTTTTTTTTAATTCTCTTGATTTTTTCCGAGCAAATTCTTGCATAGCTGGTACATCATTGGCATAGTATAACATAAAATGACCTTGAATATCTTTTAGCTCTTCATTTGTTTGTACTGAACGTAATTTATCAATGTCTTCTTCTTTAATAAATCGGATATGATCTGGCATAGGAGCATTTGTATCAACCATTAACATTTCCATTTGATAATTTCTCATTTTTTCCAATAATTCAATTAGCATAGTTTTACGAGATTTTAATTGACACCACTAATTATAAAAATATATAAAATTTATATAATAAATACAATATTTTAATATTAATATCTATATAATAATAACCTTAGCATCAAAATGGTAAACTCTCCACAAAGCATTGATATCCAGTTCAGGTTCAACATATTCTTTTCTATAGTATGCTAAAAATGGAACTTCAAAGTTTTGATTTCGCATAAAGTCTAATGCTTTTTTAATTTTTCCAATTGTTTGAGGTCCTTTTTTAGATTGAAGTCGAGGATCAACACCACCTTTGTTTTCCTATAAACATAATTATTATATTTTTAATAATAATAATAATTAATAACAAACATCATGAAGTATAGATTAAAATTTTTCATTTTTCTAGACAATAATTTAATTATTTTTAGGTTTCCCTACTACTATAATGAGTGTCCATCGCCTCATCCCATGTAAATTTATTATTATTTAATACTTAATTAACATAAAACATTGAAAATAGCAACAAAATACTTATAACAAAATACTTATACATTAATAATTTTCTCAAAAAGTATGTTATCATTTTAATACAATTTGTTCATAAAACATGGTTAGATTATGATTTTTCTATAAAACTATACCAATTATCTATAATTTTGTTGCGTCCAATTATTATTTTCAAGATACTGTTAAGCGAGTATAACAGTCATTTTATGGAGACTGTTAAATATATTGAGTAATATTTATAAAATTAAATTTTGATACATAGATTGAAAGTATTAATGACATTAGAGGAATCTAATGACATTTAAATAAGTAGTTCTCAAAATAATAAGATTACCATACTACTAGTGAATAACATATTTGTTTTATACTCTTTTAGTATGACTTTACAAAGCATAAGAAAAATATAATTTTACCTGAGTAGTGATAGTTGGTTTACAAAATGCTTGTTTATAAATCCATTCAGCTTCATCATCCAATTCATCAGAACCTTCAGGCACAGGTGTTACTGGAACTTCACGTAATTGCATTCTTTCGGGTATATCATTATTACGAATCTAAAATATAAATTAATGTTAAACCAAAATAAAATAAAGATAAAATAATACTTTACTTGATTGTCTAAATCTGTAAAATGTCCTCTTTTTAACTCAATTGGTTCATAAATTTCAAATATTGATTTCCTTGTCGCTTTTCTACGTTTTTGAGGTTTAGATTTTTGTCTTCTTTCACCATCTTCTTCGTCTTCTAAATAGTCATCATCAGATACTTCATCATCATATTCATCATCATATTTTTCAAATTCGTCATAATCAAAATCAACACCAAAAATGTCTTGAGCTTCTTGAAGAGCGGCATCACGAAATAAATGTTTACGTTTTTTCTTTTTTTCTTTAATAGGTCTTCCTTCATCATCCACAATAAAACCATCATCATCATCTTCATCAGAATATCCTTCCTCTTCTTCATCTCCTTCTACATTATAATTATCAACTCGTTCAATTCTTGAAGAACTACGATCATCTGTTCTTTCTTCTTCCTATATATGAATAAATAAAATGTATTTGCTAAATAATATTGTAAATGGTATTATATTAAAATTTTTAATATTACTCACATTATCAGACATATCAAATAAAGTGTTAGCAATAGCTTCTCGATCTTCAACAACATTTTCTCCAGTACCTTCATCATCACTTTCTTCATCTTCTATACGTCTTAACCTTTTGAATCGTTTCTACAATAAATAAATAGATAAAAATTATATTTATTTATTTAATAATGTAAATGAATAAACAATAAACATACTCTTCGTTCAACTTTAACTCCAAGATTTTCTTCAATAAGATCATAATCATCTTCTTCAAGTCGATCATCAAATTCTTCATCCGATTTTTTTCTTTTTTTCGAACCATCTGATTCATCACCAGAACCATCACTTTCTTCAATTGGATTATCATCAATTAAGTCCTTTAGTTCCTCACGAATCTTATCTTCATCATCTAATTTTAATTTATTTCAAATTTAAAAAGTTATACTTAAATTTCATTTCATTTCCTCATATAAAATTCAAAACATAAACATTCTCAATATCTTTACAGATCCTATATGAATTTGGAAACTGGGCTTATATCAGATTTGTGTAATTATTGGAAATATAGTAAATAAATTATCTTTTAATATTTTTAAAAGACTATATATAATATAAATAATAATTAATATATTTATTTTAAACTAATTTCAATTGTAATAATCTAAATTACTATTACAGATCAAATTTTTTTATAAATTATAATTAACGTATAATAAAGTGAAAATATCTAACTATAAACTATACAAGTGCAACACACAATAACAATTTTTTTGAAATATGTAGGTACCTACTTAAGAAAATACTTGTAACATAATTATTACTGATGAACTTAATTTAACATAACATTAAGTAAATATATAAAATGGCTATAATATACCTTCATCATCTTCATCACTTTCCATTGCTTTAATTCTTTTTGATTTTTTCTTATCGATTTCATCCAATTCATCATCCTTTAAAAAAAAAAAAAAATCAAAATAACATAAGTACTTATAATATATAAAAATTTATAATTTATTATAACTTTAATACAAAAAAAAAAAAAAATAATAATTCTAGTACTTACTTCACTTTCTTCAGCTTCAGAATCCAGAAATTGAGACATTTTTCTGATTTATATTACTGTTAATAAAACAAAACCGATTATTTTAAATTGTTTTAATGACAATATTCATATTTCATAAAAAATAATAATTTTTTGTATTATCACATATCATTCATTTCTACGATAATTTATATAACATCTACCTATTTTTGAATTTCTCATTTATACGACGTATAAAAATAACAAAATTTAATTAACTCGATGATTATATTAATATATGGAAGTCGATGTTTGAATTTGATTTTAAGAAATATTGTGAGATATACTGTATTATAATTTATTAAGATTAAATCGTATTTTAATTACAACTATGGAATTGTACAAACGTTATGAACTCATCATTATTAATAATATGTCTGGGTTGTCGTTTAAAATTTAAGCAACATATTGCGCGAAACCGAATAGATATTACATTTGAATAAGTCATGTTCTCAGTATTTGTGATATAATAAGAATAATTCCGAAAAGAACTAAATAACTAATGAAATGAATGTACGGATTTACGTTTTTTTTGGATTAACGTTGAAACCGAGTTTACGAAAATCCAATCGAGAAACGTACTAAATTCAGTGTGGTATGCGAATGTGTTCTTGACGTGGCTCTACGTTCGTTTTTACCGGTAGGCTGAAAAACGTAAAATTTATACAAATTAAACAATTAACGATGGTAAACAAAACAAAAGTGATGTAACATTCACAAATAGTGTTGACTGTTAGTGAAATACGAATATATCTAAAAAGCGATTTCTGAATTCCGATATTCCGATAATGATAGTCGTTGCCCAGTTATTTTACTACCTATTGGCTATTGTGTATTTGTGTGAAAAAAATTGGGGACAGTTTCTTAATCCTTATCAATATTTTAAAACATTACCACGCGAAACAGTGTGACCACGAGATGATACGTTAAATTTACATGCCTGATTATTATTGTAAAACGACATCTGAATAATAATTATTGTCCATTCAATTGAGCATTTCAATTTCGAATCTCACATAATACCATAGACTTATAATATATAATTATAATTATAATACTACTTAGTATTTAATACTTAGGTACCTCGTACCTATGTGGCTATGCAGTATGCACCATAGAGTAAGAACAAATCACTTCGTACCACCTGCTTGTGTGTGAAGCTCCAGTAGATGATGCCTTACATTGGCGCTCATAGATGAAATTTCAAGAGGAGGCAAAAAAAATTATCTAAATGTATCTTGCAATGACAAATAGTTGAATTTTGTTTAAAAATTCGTCATTACAATAACAATCGTGTTTCAATTTTTATATTTATATGAGTTTCAATTTATTAAAATTACAAGTCTAGTTTATTTTTCAAGAAGGTGATAGTGCGCTCCGTCTTGTCATCCCCCACCCCATGTTTACATACAGTATTTAAATGTCATGCTTGGACTCACAGCAGAACACAACTGGAAATTAATATAGGGGAAGAAAGAAGAAGTCATATCGCCAGTGACGTATTTAGGTGCCCTAGGGAAGTAGGGAGGGAAGTAGGGAGGGAAGTAGGGAGGGAAGTAGGGAGGGTAGTAGGGGGGGGTGGTAAATTTTTTTACATATTATATAGGTACTTATTATTGCTAAATAAATTTAGGTTGGAAAGGGGCGTTTTTTCTTACCTGGGGCGCAGAATTTCTAAATACATCTCTGCGTATCGGACACTACAATGGTCGTATACGGTCGTCACAATGTTGAACATCAAATACAATAAATAAATAAATAAATTATGGATAATGATACGAGAATACGTCAAGACAATCATTTCGAAGAAGGAGAACGAGGAGCGCAGAAGACAGAAAATCCAAAATTATCGTCTACATACCTTATCCAAGTTTTAGGAAAGCATGAAAAATCAGGAAACTAATAAGTCTCTAGAATTAAATAAACTTTTAAAAACAAAGATTCGATTCATCAGCGCTGACATACATTTTCTAAAAAAGTGCATAAAAAATCAAATAGGTACCTACTTTTCAAAAAACATAGGTATAAGATTTAAGGAACACATAGAGATTAGAAGCATGAAAAATCAGGACACTTATAGCAGAACACTTTTTAGAATTTAATCATACTATTAACACAATCAAATTATTAAAATAAGTCACAATTCACAAATAATCAAGAATTATAAATATAAGAGAAGCTATAGAAATGTCAAAATATAAGAATAATCTGTTAAATTGGGATTTAAATCCATTACAAATTATTATTTTTATTAATAATATATAATTATAATTATAATATATAATATATAATTATATATTATTAATATTAATAAACATAAATAATTAATATAATAAAACTATTACCATATTAATAATTAATAATAGATAATTAAACCGACGTGACGGTGACTTACCGTGTAATGACGTCATGCGTCACACTATATAAGGAAAATATACATGCCGATAACGGTCAGTCTGTGTTTTGCACTGAAGATGGTAACGTTGTTGTTGAGATACGTAATTTGCTTAAATATTAGTAAATTTTGTTGTGGATTTGGATTTTATTTTATTTAAATAAATTATCCATAAGTACCTACTCAACAATAAATATAATTATAACTATATATATATATATATTTATAAATAAATAATAAATTATTGCATTCGATTAAAACGATCCTGAGAAAAAATTAGTATTTTTTCCGATTTAAAATTTTAAACAGCTATATAGGTAATATATAAATAAAAATGATCATTGAAATAAACACAGTATATTGAAACTAAGGTTAGTAATATAAAAAAAAGTTTCAATCAAATTTTTGAACGTTAAAAGTTGAAACCAAAATTGCCAATTTTATCAAACATTATATTGAACAAATATGGAGAAATAAATAAATAATAAGAATCCATATAAAATGTCATACTTTTTGATTACATTAAAAATTTCAACTTTAAAGTTTAAATAGCTATAAAGAAAATAATAAGTTTGTTTAATGTTTGAAATTTTAAATGCAGAGGTCTGTATATTGTATATGACGTGACTTGTTAGTTGTTTTGTTGCTCATAGTGTCCTACTATATAATATGAGTATAAACTATAAAGTGTTGCTTGATTATTTAAGAAAACCGGCTATAGAAATGTCTGACTTAGGTAGTTTAGATGTGCCCTAAAGTTGAATCCCATAAAATCAGATATGTTTGTAATAAGTAGTAAATGTATAACAGTTTGAATTATTCGTTTGGTTATAGTGCTAATATATAGTTAAAACTTAAAACGGATTATAATAGGGCATCTAATAGTCAATAGATTAGTTTGAATAAATGAAGTAGTATCGAATTTTTTTTGAACGGTCTTTAAGCGTATTAGTCACTCTTTGAGTATTCATTATTAACCCTTAATCATAGGCAACTTGCAAGATGTTAGTATTTAGAATAGAATTGGGATTTGGATATATTTTCGTAATAGATAATATCGAGGTAGGAATGCAGAAGTGCAAAAGAAAATAATAAATCTACGTAGAGAACTAGAGAGAAACAACTTTATTTAAATACAAATACTTGTGTATTTTAATTATTTTAGATTAAGGTGTTGCGTATTGTTCGGACCTAACCTAGACGAAAATACTAATAAACGGGTTAAATTTTAAGAAAACTTCTAATTCAATATCATTTATATCACAATATAAAAACAATATTTTTTTTTATTCATATCATGTACCTATGTATTTTTACATATATATACATATATACATATACATAATTAAATATATAATGAATAGTGAATACTTATTACATTTTTATATTAAACTATTATCAGCGAATAAAAAAATGCATAAATTATTTATCAGACAAAATGTAATTAATTTTATATATTTTATTAGTTCATTTTATTTATTAAATATTAATAAAACAAAAACTTATTTAAATTATTAAGGAGATCCGAAGTGTCAACACTCTTTCTCTGTCCAACGTGTGTAGTGTGTTAGACACGATGAAATTTTCTTCTCATTGTTGTTGAAACAAATTTTATTTAAAAACGTATAAATATTCAATTTTTGAAGAATATAGGACAAAAAAATGAAAAAAGTGGGAAAATAGATCTAAAGTAGATTTTCTAACGAATTCAAATCCGTTTTCAGATCCATTATCGCATAACTATAGATCGATCGTAACGTTGGAAGTAGAAAACGTCTAAATCCCTATATTTTATGTGTGTTGAAAATATGAGAATGAAAATCGACGCTTCTAATCCCCTTAACAAAAATAAAAATTACATAGATATGTTATAAAATTTCATCACAAAAATATTTAATTATAAAATATTATAATTAAATTGTCATATTTTGCAAACATTTTTTGGGGGGGTTATGGCTGATTTTGAGAGGGCTTATCCCCCTCAAGTCCCCCCCCCAAATTGCGCCTATGTGAACTACGTTAGATTTAGCCGAATTAATTATTTAGGAAAATAAATTGTACAAATATTGAATTATGTTTATTGACGTAAAGAAAAAAAAGAAAGAAAGAATTTATTGAAGTAGGGAAAAAATTCTATAATAAACACTCGACGACGATAAAACCATTTTATGAGCAAACATTTTTGCTTTTGGTCTTTTTTCGCGATATAAGAACGCGAAACATCATAAACTTTAACTTATTTGTTGAGTTTGGAGTGTGCCAGGTGTAACGTGAACTACGTCAAAACACGTGTGAGGATAGGTATAAGTGCTTTTAGCAGCTCATACACAAATAATGATGCACATTATAGCTCTTAAATAATATTTATTTGTGTCGGATCATTTTGTTCCAATTCATTTTTTTCTTTTAATGAAATACAACTATGCAAGTACAATTTAATATTTATTGACCCCATACATAACTTTTTACTTTTTTAGACTTATGCATTGGTTATTTATAGTTTATTACCTACATTAGATTTAGATACGTATAGATTACTTTCGAAACAATAAAGTTTAAAGTATACAACATACAAGACACCCCTTACACAAGGTTAAGGTTTCTATTTATTTATTTATTACAATAAGAATAAGGTAATTTAGGTTTTGACGTTATGTTTACTATATGTTTAAATTTAATGTTAATATACCAATTATTGTATGATATACATTTTTCCAGAGAGAATATTTATTATAATATATAGTTATTATTTTAAATTATTTTAATATGTAAAGATTACCCATGATAGATTAACATGTCAATATAATATAATATAATAATTAACAATAGTACCTATGTGAAGTTTATCACGATGTTAATTTTTAAAGTGATACAAATAGTCGTAGGTAATACTCGTGTTTTAAAGTTTAATCCATACGACTAAAAGCATTTGTTTAGCAGTAAAATTAAATGTTATAAAGTCTGCGGAAAATGTTACATAATATTATGTATAATTTATACGTGCAAAAACTAAGTAAGACAGATAAAAATAACATTAAAAAACTTTATTATAATAGAGTATTATAAGTATATGGTTAAGTTTGAAGCGAACTTTGATTATTCGTTTAGTGTAAATTATGTTCATTGGAACTCTTTATACGGGTTAGATTAAACAATACTGAATATTGTTAGTCTAAACTATTATAATGTTAAAATGTTTTTATTTAATTAAAAATTAAAACGATTTATTTATAAATTATTCGTTTTACAATAGAGTTTTATAACGGGGACGAGGAAAGATATTATATTTTATATTTATGCCATTTCTAATACCTATATAGGTATTATAATAATATAAATCAAAGTGATCTATTTTTAAATTATACCATATCGTCTATAATATGCAAATTATTATGTTTATCAAAATATTTCATATCAAATGTAAATGCGAGATTTTACTCGGACGCACGGTGCATTTTTCTTATAAAGTTATTGTTACAATGCAGTTATATTATTGTTAAAATGGGTTTATTATTTCCGGACCAGATAGATAGCGCGCATCTCGAATAACATAAAAATACGCGAGTTTTAGCCAAATCTCGGCAGTCTTTCGCCACCGTTCTTTCTAAAAAGCCGGAAAGCGTTAAACGTACGACGTGTGATAATAACGAGACGCTTTGTAGTGCATGTTATATTTTTTATTTTATTTAGTTTGTTTTCGTTAAATTCCAATCGTATAATCGTTAAATTAATATTCTGGAATTATCAATTTATGGACTAAGGTTAGTAAAAATATTAGAAAATTAAAGAAAAAAAAGAAATACAATTAGTGATATTATTACAATACGAATATTATTTAATCGTATTTTAGTGTAATAATGCATTTATAATTTTATAATAATTATTAAAATATAATAAAGATAAGATAAGATAAGGTGTATTATTACATTAGGTGTATTATATTTTAATATTATAAGTAAAGTATAAATCTTAAAACGGCGTTTCGAATAGGCAATTATTGTGCATACGCGCGTATAATATTTTATTATGTGTATTATAATTTATAATAATTTTTGTTAATATAAAATTTTATTTTAGGGTATTGTTTTCTAACAAAGAATATTGTATACCATAGTTCAATTAAACGTAAAACAATCATAAACGTTTTGTTTAATTAAAATAATAATCCCTATGATTAAAATAAAGTAATTAAAAATAATATTCTAATAAGTCGAATAGAATAAATTTTATACACTGTTAATCAGCTAAACATTATAAATTTAATAATAATAAATATTCTACGATATTATATTAAATATTCTATTACTGATATACCTAGCGATTATGTATGTCGTGTATTTTGTTTTTTTCGAATTATTATTATTTATTATTTTAACTAATATTTTTATTTTTTTTTTTTTATTATTATTGTCGTCCAATATATTATCATCTATAATAACTGATAAATTAATAAAGCAAAACTATACAGGTATAGATAATATAATTGACTTTTAAAAATTTAATATTTATAATAATATATTGTAATAATAATAAATGTTTATTTTACTTTTTAAATGGTCAGTAATTAAACTATTTATTAAGTATATATCATTTTTTGGTATATCCGTATTTATATTATATTATGTTTATTTTACGATTACTTTTTACGAGTACATTATTTACATAATGAAATGAAATATTTTTTTTATTATAATCTAAAATTCTAAACTATTCAATGTAACTAATATAGTAATATTGTATAAAATACATATTATTCCTATGATTATAATAATTATAAATTATGTAGTATGGTATAGTTAAAATTTAAAGTAGGTACCTATGGAATAGAGATTATTTATCTGTAATTTTTAATTAAATGATTTATTAACTAGACAATTTTTTAAAATATACCTACTTTGATTTTCTTGGTATAATATTGTATTCGATTCTTAATTATTCTTTAAAATAATTTTGTGTTATGCTAATTTATCATTATTTAAAATTAAATATTATTATTCGAAGGAATTTGAAATCATGAATCAACGCACATTAGCTTGGACTATAATCTATGGCGTAAGTCGTTAAATAAGCAATAAATATTATTGTCTAGGTCCTTTTTGTCGCAGTGCAATTTATAGCTAAAATAAATTTCTTACATTTTGGGGATTCTAATCCCTTGAGTAATAGCCAATACATACGATTTATAGAGTTTACCTTGTCAGAGTTTTAATAGCTTCTCAAATATAATTGGCTATAATTATTTTTTATGTATACTTAATGAATTTATGTGGTTTTGACGTCGTATAGTGACGTAACTACTCGTTTTTTTTCATTATAATATTATACTCGTATTTAGACTTACAGTAGGAAGAAATAATAAATGTTGTATATTTGATATATTTATTGAAAATTATCAATAAAAAAATATGTAGTTAGCGAATGAAACGTTACCTTACAATAATAATATTATATTTATAATATTTATGTGTAAATATAATTACAACTATACGGGGTAATTATTTATCTTATTATTTTCATTAAAAAAATTGTTAAAATATCGTTAAATTTCAGAACGTTCAACTATTATTTCATATGTTTGTATATTATATTTACAAGTATAGCGAATTTTTATCCAAATATTGGTTTATACATTTTTATTGCCTTCAATATTTTCATTCGGTAAATATATAAAAAATTAAATATTATTGATTTGTATCGTAATAAACTACTAATAATAATTATGCTATATGTAATACGTGTATAATAATAAAATATCCAATTTTTGGAATATTTCGATAAAAACATATTATATATAATATTTTTTAATGCATACGAAATTAATCATATTATACTATTTTAATATTTCCTACATGTATTTCATATTATAAAACATGAGACTAAGAATAGTCAAACATTATTGTGCGTATGTTTATCAGATTTTATATGTGCGTAAGGATTTGTAACAATCCGTTTGGGTTCTTTTGTTTTTATGCGATACTTCTCGTATCATGTGATTGAGTTCGACTCAGCCTTTAAAAGCATTACGGTTGTTGGTTTGCGGACAGTTGACATAAGGACGATTGACGATCCTGTTTGCTGCGGAGTGTAGTAATTTCGAGATCAATATGGCGTCTTAATCTTTCATCGCTTAAGGTACAGAGTTGGTTTTAACTTGTAACTAAGGTGGATATAGCGTTTTTCTTTTTGATTATATTCTAAGCGTAAATTATACGTTAATCGTCTTATACCAGTCACCATAGAATGTGGATTGGTCGTATATTTTTTCAGCGAGGAATAAAACAAAAATAAAAATAAAATGTACAAAAAATAGATCAATAGAAACTAGGTAATAATATTGTGTTCGAGTGATTGTGGAATTCGAATTAATTACCACACAAATTATACCTACCTACCACCTACTCGAGAAGTCAAGATTTATATAACTACTTACATTATAATAATTAGTATATAATAACTCAACTTTTGTTTATTCTTGCACATTTCGAAAAGTATATTGTGATTTCTATTTATGTAAGTACATAATTGTAACCAATTTATATTTAATAGAACGAGTTCAATGCGAAATGTATAGAAAATTAAACAATAATAATAACAATAAAATATAATTTATATGTATATTATATAAAGATGTGCTAATATATTTTTAATGATTAAATTTTTCGATTAAAACACACATAGTAGAACATAATAATAATAATATATTATATGATATTATGCCTTTTTATTTTATCCCCTCGTTACGCACGAACGGGTTAATTTCCAATCATAACATTACGACACACCACGCCCGACTTGTATACTGTTAAAAACAGAAGCCGAATAATAATAATAATAATAATAATAATAATAATAATAATAATAATCTTAAATTTAAACCTAAATCTAAACCTAACCTAACCCTTTTTAGTGTACTGTGGCAGTGATTGAGCGGGGTTCGCCATAGTGTCTGACTAGGAAATAACAATAATTTAATGTTGTTGTAGCCTAAAGTCTGTCCGTCGTCGGTCGACTGGTTTGAATATCCAACTGTATCGTCCATGACGAATGTACATTGTACGATATGACGATAATGTCGCGGGCTTAAATCGCTTCTCTAGTGCATCGTTGACCGCAGTCCAGTTTATCAGTTTATTACGCCCATATACCAATACATAATTATTGTTATACCGTCAATTGTACACGTATAATGTAGTATATATTGTGTGGTATTACGCCGTCGAGTCAATAACTATTTATCATGTTCGATATAACTGGAACTAATATAATATAATATACAAATCACACAAATTATAAATTATTATAATACGAGTATATTATTATATTGTATTGCTGACGAAATCCGTTGAGTTATCGCAAACGTACGTTTTCGACGAATATTTGGGATATTCGACCAGTAGGGAAAATTATTATGTTAACGTTATTATAATCCGTTATTGTTTTGTGGAGGAAACTATGAATAGATATAATTTAAAATTTTTTATATATTACACACTCGTATAATACACTACGGTCGTTTTTTCCCCAACAACTCGAGTAAAAAAAATTTTAACGTTAGGGATAAAAAGTCCAATTTTCTATCATCATTATTCCAACGTATTATTGGATAATGCGCACGGTATTGAAGAACTTATAATATTATATTATGCATACGACTATTATAATAATACAATAACCCACATTCACACACCTTTCTGTAATCAATTATTATTATTATCATAGTGAACTATCTAGATAAGGATATTATTATTGTGGTATGAGAAATTCATCAAATTATTTAATTTAAATTTCTATTAGTGTTGCTGGGTCTATTATAATCCCTTAATTTCCATCACTATTAACATTAAACGTAGTATTATTGTATATTATAATATTATTATCATCATCATTATTATTATTATTATTATTATTATTATTATTATTATTATTATTAT